>VWYH01010183.1:0-543957 GCA_013399365.1 Pampusana beccarii | reverse complement strand
TTTGTTTTGTTTCTTTTTCTTCTTCAGCAAGTCAGTGAAAATTGAAATAGGCTGAAGTGAGCCAAACTATAAAACATATATGGACATTTATTGATAGCAGTCCCTGTGCTCTATTCAGTCACAAAGATAATAGAAATGCTTCACAATATAACCTGAAGATTTTTTTCTGACCCTTTGCCGTTTAGGAATTGCCCAGCCTCTGTGGTGGATGTTCATTTATCTTTTCCATTTCTCTGTANAAAGAATTTTCCCCCAGATGTCAAAAGCTTACATTGTAAGTGCTATATTTTCTTTCATTTTCACCATAGATTTTTCACTAGAAAGGGGGGGCTAAAGAGTTCTGTTACTTACAGCATCTTTGCGGTAGATGACATTTAGCTTTATCTAAAGGAGTTGCGCAAGATGTGCCAAATAGGGAGAGTAAACCGAGGAAGAAAGGTGCAGGCAGGTGCATTTGGTGTTACCCAAAGCTGTGCTGGGTGGTCTGGTTGTGCAGTGAGAACACGCTGAGCGTCACGTTGTGTCTGTGCCCGGTCAGACTGACCTCATTGTGACCACACGGAGCTCATAAGGTTCTGCTGCTTTTCAGGTGAGATGAGAGCCTAGTTTCAAAAAAAGCAAATTTTTCTTGCGAACTGCTATCACAAATGCTTTCACTTTGCATGCTCACTTTCTGCTAGATTGCTTGCAATCCAGAAAGGATCCATAAGGAAAAGAAAGATTTTCCCTGAGGTTGTCCAGGGTAGTACAAAGTACTACTCTAGTGGAAGAAAAGAAAAAGAAAAAAAAAAGGCTTGATTTTGCCACTGTGGTTTTAGTGCTCACTGGGTTTGAAGTCTGCAGAAGGTCTAACATGTCTGACTATTTGGCCCTTTGCTGTGCGTCACTTGAATAAATGAAAGTTCTTGTTGTACGTCACATAGCAACCCTGAAAGGATCAGGAAAAAAGGGACAAATTTCAGCAAGTAAATGACAGAATAAATGGGATGAAAAATCAGGCCCCGTTTTCTTTTTTCATTTTTTTCCAGTGCTCTTTAGGGAGTGAAGCAGTTGCAGAGGAGGACTGGTCAGTGAAATGTGGGGGGTTTTCAGTTGGGTGGTGGTTTTTTCTTTTTCCCTCTTCTCTGCCTCTGCAAATCCAGGTGCTACTTCTCCACTTGAGGTCTTTTAGCAATGAGAGTTATTATGCTGGTTAGCACTTAGCTGCTTTATTTCAGGTAAAAAAAAAAGTGAAAATCTTACTTAGTCCTTTCCAGGCAACTGCTGCTGAAGAAGCAGAATCATTTGTTACTATTGCTGAAGCACACAGAGGAGAATGACACCAGGTTTTGTGCATAATTAGAGGTCCATGAAGGGACAGGGCCTTGAGGAACCTGGGGACAGCCGTGCCTTGTTGACCTAATGGAGAATGTTTAGCTCTGCCCTTGTACTTGTGACTGACTAACAGCAAGAGAGCGGAAGCATTTTCTTAGTGGCAGCATGAAACAAATGCTCCAGTGACATAAACTTGAGACAGAAACAAATGGGCTGGCAGCGATGTGCAAGTCTGCTGTGACTTCTAAATGTGCGTGTAACACTTGGAAGTATTTGATTGTATATGCAGGAATACGCTTTGTCTGGGGTTTAAACTGTGATGTGTCCCCCGCTCCGCAGCGTGCCAGCTCTGGTTGTGCAGCCCGCGCTGGGGGCAGTGTCCCCTCTGCCGGTAGCGCTGGGGGTCACGGGGCAGCAGGCTGGGGGGCACACCGCGGAGCGGGGCACTGGTAGCAGTGATTCAGCAAAGGGCCGTAAGCCCCTGGCAGTGCAGTCCATGCCTATAGGCATCATCAGGGTTTTTTATAACAGAGGTGAGTTTAAAACTGGGTCATCTCCTGCCATCTGACTCTCTTCTTTGTCTTTCAAACTGTATTCCCAGTCTCTGACACTTGTCACTGTGTGAGTAGTCAAAACATAGTCATTAGGAGTGAGCGATTTGAACTGGGAGAAAGAACTGGTTATTTTAGAATCATTTGGGAGACAATTCTGCCGTTTAAATTTAGCGGCCCTGAGAACTGAGACATAGCTGCTTTAATGCAGCGGCGAGTTTTGGGAACTACAGCTAATCCTTATGGACGGTGGCACACAAACTCTAGTATCGAACATGTTGATGTAAGCATCCTGAACATCTAGGAGCTCACTTGAGCAAACGTGCATATGCATTAAAAATAAATAAATCTTCCCCCCAAACCCCAAACAAAAAAGCTGTAGCATGAATGAGCTGGGTGATGGAGTAATATGGTACAAAGTTATACTTGGCCCCTGAGATGTCCTGGAAAGTCTACTTGTTTTAATGCTTTGTGTTTAGCAACATGAGTGTTCCAGAAAGTAGATCTAAGGCATGCTACATCACCATGTTGGCTTTTTGTACTTTGCACTGGTATTTCCACTCTCCCCCCCCGGCCCCAAGGTGAGATAGCTGTACTCACCAATCTTGTCAGTGCATAAATATATATTTTATTCTGTGCAAAGATCTAATCACATGCCTGTTTGCAGTGCTAGAGCTTTAATACCTGTCAGCTTTCTCATGCACTGACCCCCAGTGCTTCACAGAGCTAAAGGCATCCTATGGTGAGTTAATTTCTTTCTGCCTTGGTTCTTAGTTACTAGAAATTAAAGAGAAAAGAGATAAGAAAGAGAGAAAACCAAGAAAGGCATTTCAGGCAGTAGAAAGTACCTAGGGTCACACTTGCCATCATAAAATAGATGTCTGCGAAAGATTCAGTATTTTGTGGTCAGGCAGAGAATTGGGAGGGGCAAGACAATGTGGTAGAGGAAGAAAGGAACATCCAGTGCTGGAGATACCGGAGAGAATGATGAAATACTAATCCACTGATAGTCGCATGTGTGAATCTGACCTCATTTTTTGTCCTTAGAATAAAAGTGATTTTGCTGCTAGTTATTTTGGTATGATAAAGTAGTAGGTTTAAAGGAGAGGAGGAGATCTCTCTCCTACTTTTCCTCCTGAAATACTGATGTATCAATATGACCTCAGTATGCTTTTGGGGGTTTCCCCTGGGGCCCTTTGGTTTCTATACTATAACCTAAGAGGTAGCTTATTTCCATATGTGGCATAGAGTTAAATGTGATGCTCTGTGAACATTTAGATCTTGAATTTTGTTGCAGTACATTAACATCTTAGAAATTATGCAGTGAAAAACAGCGGTGGGGGGTTGTACTTACAGATACAGCCGAAGAATTCCTAACTGTCATGCTGGTTGCTGCTGCTGCTAGGGAACTTGACTAAAGATAAGGTATACCCTTTCTTTCTCAGTGACAAGGATTTAGGGTTCTGCCACTAAAAGTCAATCTAGATCAGAGGATGTGACCCAAAAACTTGTCAGACTTACTTGTGATGGTAAAAGAATTCCATTTCTTGTAGTCGACTTTTCATTACTGCGTGTCACAAAAATTGTTCACTTCAAATCTCCCATGTTCTCTGAGCTGAATTAAATTGGCTGGGTTCTGGTTTGATATAGTATTTGCTCTCTGTTTGCTAGATGGACCCAAACTGTTGTCATATTTTATCCTCTGAAGGAAGTTAAAATGAAAAAATAAGTGAATGTGCTTTTTGATAATGAGAGGGAAGAAAATGCACATCACATGACAACAGAAAGCAATCGCAGGAAAGAGCTATTTCTCCCGACTTCAAGAAAGAAACCTCAAAATAACAGGAACGTTGTCATTAAAGGGAAAATCCTCTCTAATCTTACTTTGTCATCTTCCACTGCAGAGCTTTCATCAGTAGCCTTCTGCATCCTATCTTATTTTAAAAACAAGAATTAACATGCAATAAATTACTAACATATTATTATATGTTGAATTGAATAGTTGCGACGGCCACTCAGATGTAAACACTGCCTGGCTTTGAGGAAGGCGTCGTTCAGTTGCTTCTCTTGGAAGATCAATGGCCCAAGAAACATTCTGTTGGTCAGTGGGTTCATGACATCTCAGTAGGACAGTCCCACTTCACTAAGGCTGACAAATTGATATTGACATATTGACATATTGACAAATTGACATATTGAAATATGGTTCAAATCCAACAACAGCTGGGAAATAAGACGTTTAGAGGAGGTGACCGCTGAAGGAAGGCTGAAGGAATGGGGTTTGTTTCTGCTAGAGACGACTGGAAGATGAGTGGGATTGAGGGGGCAGGGGTTACATTTATCGAGATGTAAGCAGTTGTTAGAAATGGAGTAATAATTGCTGTGTTACTGCTAGGCTAAGGAGCAATGCATTGAAAAAGTGATGCTATTTAATTTGTTACAGGGTAAAATGCACTAATTTTAATGCTAGATTTGAAAGGGTTAAAGAGCTTTGGAGATGTTGTATGAGCCCTTAGGGGTTTTTAGGAGCATATCAGATGAGCATCTGGTGATGTCAACTTATTTGATCGTGTGTCAGTGATGGAGTCTCTAGAATTCACTTCCAGCTCACATTTCTATGATTCAGATTATACGTACATCACAAAGGGTCGAAAAGTGTGAATTGTGTGAAAACCAATTGTGACTCTCGGGAGGACTGTGATTTAATGCCCTCCTCCTCTCCCTCCATTGTATGAGAACCCATGCCTGTTCTTAATGGGAGCTTTTCTACTAATATTATAGAAGAAATCTACCGGAATTAACGATACAGTTGAGGATGTTATTCCCCTCTTCCTTTAGCCCTTCATGTGCTTATGCAGGAGAGCTCTTTAAATATAGAGAGATTTGGGGTATCTCAAGCCTCACCTCTTCAAGGTGATGAAGGAGCAGAAGGCCTTATGCAGGTGCCACAGCCGAACAGAATTTGCCATGCTTTGCCTGGCAACCACATGCCCAAACTGCCTTTTTAATCTCTTCATTCAGAAATTGTTTGCCCCTTAATGGTTCAGTGACTAGCAGTGTGAAGTCATGAAAATCTTTTTTCCTGATTGAAAAACCAGGGCACTTTGACCAAGCTGTCCCTGAAGGCTTATGGAAAACTAAAGCCTAAGGCGGTAGCCGAGTTTTCCACATAAGTGTGTCAAGACATTAAAAGTTCCCTGCATCTCTGAGAAGTCTGACTTTAAATATTTAAGTCCACCTTTACCCTCGTGACTTTGGTCTTAAATTTGTCCTTCTAGTCTTCAGAAGAACATTCTCCCATTTCCCTGAAAGACAAAACCTGTCTTACGAGATTTCCATGCATAACTTCAAGCAATTTACATAGAAATGTCAAGGTAAAGCTTGCGATTGCTTTACCTTGGGGGCTCACATATGGTAAACAAAATACAATAGGAGTAGCGTAGTAAAATATGAGTGTTCGTGAGCTCAAATAAGGATTTTCTATCTCACTAGTAAAAGTAAAAAGCTTTGTTTAAATTAATGATTTTATTAATTATTACCTGGCATAAAATGACAGCTGTAGAATGCACTGAGAGTTGAAGATAACTTAGTTGACCTGTTATAAAGCAGATTAATATTAACAATCTGTCTATTTTTCCATCTAATTAAGCAATAATGATCAAAGCTCAATGCTTTTCTTGGAGATTAATGAAAAATCAACAGTGCGAAGTGAAAGCGAGGCCCATTAGCCATAGCAAATTGTTATGAATCCAGAAAACACACTGGGCTAAGTCATTCAATTTGTTTTATGATTATTTAAATACTGCTTTTTCCTTTATTTGTTAGAAAACAAATTGTTATTAATACACGCTAATAGTGCAGGGTGTAACATTTTCATGGTAAGCAGCCAAATAAAGAGTAGGCTCAAGGTCCAGCCAGTATCAGCTCTCAGAACATCATAATGACTGTTTCTGGCACTGTTACCTGAACTCCCTACTTCTCACTCTTTTCACCACATGGATTCCAGGATTCGTTACCGGTATTTCGTTGTGTTGCTCTCACTCATGAAATTACTCTCCTGTTGGGTGTTTAAAGCAAAATGAGCATGGCTGCTGGTGGGATCCAGTCCCTACATTGCTGCCTTGGTGCCTGGTAAAGGAAACAAATCAGCACTCTCACTCTACCTGTGCACAGTAGGAGAGATGTTTCTGAGATAATACTTTTCTTTTTTAGAGTTGCTTTTTGTTATTAATATTTTCAGATTGAAGAGTGGACAACAATGAAAATTCAGCAGAAACTGACCATCTGGGTTTTTGCTCCCAGGGAGCTGCAATAGAATTTACTAGTTCTTTGAAAATTTGTGTTATTCAGGCTCCGAGTTGCATCTGGCACTTGCTGCAGTCAGCAGCGTAACTGCTATTGAGTTCTCTGGTGCAAAATCAAGATGAAAGCTCTTCCTTTCTCTCCTTTTTCTTTCTTACAATAGCACAAATCGGAAGTAATTTAGTTGAAATCAGTGGAATTACATCTCTGAGAGGTGACTGAAATCTAAGCTCTTGCCAATTCATGCCACATTCACTCTACCACACTCCACCATGGGAATACTCCTTGTTTCAATTAGACATGCCATGAGAGAAACCTTTTTCACTAAGACTTTTAAAGTGAGGATACTTACTGAGATTTTAAAACTCTTTCTGAAATGTTTTATTTAACTATGGGAGGTAGACAAACACCCTTTGCTCCGTAGTTTGTTGTCTAGGTACTAACTGGACACCAGTATGGGACATTTGCACTTACCTCCTGTTTTAGACATTCCTTTGCACTGACTGCAAGAGACAGCTTTAGTAACTCCGTGATACCCAGAAAAGAACAATATCTGCAGAGAGCTGTAGTGGGAAAGATGTAAGTATCTCTGATTCTAAAACGTCTGGTTTTCACTTAAAAATGCTAAACTCTTATATGTCTTGCTTGTTTCTCCCGTGCATAGGCAGATTTGTTTGTAAAGGTTTGAGAAATTAAAGAGAAGCCTGTTTATTTATTTAAAACTATTTCTTTAAAACTATGGTTCTATTTGAAGGCCAGAATAAATCAATAAACTCATTCAGAATGGTTTCCTGCACAACACAAAGAAGCATGTTGCTGGGCCAGATGGGTGGATTAGAGGGTGAGCGTTTTGTTTTCTGTGTTTTTCTTTCTTCCTGAATGAATTCTTCATTGCAATTCCTGTTTCTTTATATTTTGGTTGGAGATTGAGACGGCGGAAACAATCTGTAACTTATTGAAAACCAGCCAACAAACTGTTGTCTGTTATTTCGGTAAATGTTACCTTTGTTCTGATCTTTAAACGTATTAGTGGAACAGAATGCAGGTTTTGGCAATACTAAAAGCAAGACAATAGAAAAGTCATGTTTTTTCCTGCAGCAGATTGCATACTACACAGTGGGATCCTGCAGACATTTATGAATAGTTGTATGTGAAGGTGCTAGAAGACTTGAAACAAAGGCCAGTCTTCCCTTTGATGACAATGTGGATGTTGAGTCTCATTAATAATCACATAAAATTATGTGCCGTGTGGTTTGGTTTGGTTTTGTTTTGTTGTACAGCTTTCTAATACTTTGATTTTTGCAAATATTCTTTTGTGGCAGTCAATCCTGGCAATGTCCCTTTAAGGTTTAATTTCTGTTCCTTGTGGCTTTTTAATGCAGCATACAGCAATTGCTGGAGGTTTGACAAGTGTCTGCTGGAACCGTCTGGAATCGCAGAAGTAAGCAGTAGCGTTTTACTTCGGGTTTCTAATCCATTTGTAGAAGCCTACACGCTGTCATCCTGCACTTTTTAAGAGGAAATGAAAAGCTGAGCCAAATCAGTAGCTGCTTTGCGGTGCTGATAAGGCAGAAGTGAGAAGCTCGGGGAAGTCTGCACGTGTCCTGGGTCAGGTGCCTGATTAGTGGGATCTGGAGGCAACTGGGTAGTGTCTGTCTCCCAGTGCAGTGATGCACAGTCTTGCTGCTTTATTTGCTGTAAGCATTGCTACCGTCGGGAAAGTCCACAGAAGCAATTCATGGCAAAACAAATTGTCTGTAGTAAAGCAAACCTCTGTCTCGTGTCAGTGTGGAACTCCAGTGTGGCACATGTTTTCTCGCAAAGTGTTGAGAAAAACCAGGATTGTGGGGCAGCCAGATCCGGCTGCGTTGCAGGTATCCCACGTTCTGCTGTGCCGTTCTGGGGTGTGAGAGCGCCCGACAAATGTGCACATGCTGGCCAAAGCGTAGTGCTACGAAACAGCAGGGTTTGATGAGCACAAGAAGCTTCCCTCTCTCTAGCACAGAATAACACTGGGAGAACCTGGATAGTGCTCTGACAAGAAAATCTGTCACCCCCCCACCTATTTTTTTTCCTTCGTCTTAACTGCTGTACTACTGCAACCCTGCCAGGTGTGGTGGCTGTGGTGACAATGCAAAGTTGTCACACAGCTTCACAGAAAGACAGCTGGTTTATGCTCACTCTTCACCCTGGTTATCCCACATACATTCTGTGTGTGATGTGGCTCATAGAAGACATGGTTTCTGAACAAAAGAGAACACACAGACTTCTCTGTTTTGTCTGTGAGTCACTGAACTCAATCAAATGATGAAAAGCAAGGGTTAACGCAACTGCTTTTGCACGTAACGCGTGTACAGAGACTCCAGCTGTTTACCTGTAGCATCTGATGTGATGTGCAGGGAAAATGCAGTGGAATCAGAGCAGCGCTGCTGTCAGCTTTCTAAAGGCACTGATGCTGCTCTGAGTGCCCCTACCACTGTTGGGGTGGTGGAGAAACCAGGTCACAGGGAACACTGCAGAGACTGCAGTGACAGCCTCGTAAAGGGGGATAAAACCTGTTATTGCGCTCGAGAGACAAGCCGTGGCAGGCGGGCCTGGGCAGCCCTGGTGCAGCTGCCTGCTAACCAGGTTATTCAGTGAGTCCTGGCACAGCCCTTCCTTCTGGGTCCTGGGAGTTTTAACTTGGCTTTTTGAACCCTTAGACTGGCTGCATTTTAAATACAGTTAATTAGGCTGTTGGGTAACTCTCAGGCATAACTGCTAGGTCCAAAGCATTTTGTGTTTTTCTGTCACTGAAGCTTTCTGCAGTAACAGCTCCAGAAAACATTATGCCACAGAAATGCTCATCTTTACTTCCCTTCACCATCACAACAGTCGTCTCTCAGCTCCCCTTGGAGTCAAATCAGAGATTCGTGCTCCTCCTGTAAAACACCATGAACATGTTCCCTTTCAGACTCCTCTCAGGTCAGTGGAAAAGCAGTACAAGTACTACTCAGCCCCTAAGAAACTATTTTGCAATTGTTGCACAGTGAGGTGAGAGAAGGAGTTGATATTTGGTTGTCTAAAACTTGGGTATGTGTGCAGTTCATTGGTGAGAATGAATAGGCTATCAGTGAAATCTGTGATTTAAATACAGTTGAGATGATGTCTTCTCTGCTGTGGTATCCACTCGGTTATGTGATGGCAAGATACATTTCATTTTGAAATTTGTAATTTTCTAGTGCTGTTGGTAATACAACTGCTCACTGAGACATTCGCTGTGTTGGGAAGCAGAGACAAATGTGCTTCATTCCTCATTCTTTATCTTGCTATGAAATATAAAGACAAATTTATCCACCGACTTCAAACAAAATCATTCTCTCTTGTTGAGTCCTGCAGAATCCTTTTCCCACCATTAAGTTTTACTGCTGCGGTTTCCACACCAGGAATTTAGTATAAGTTATTAAGCAGCTCTGTTTTTACTCATTTAAAAAAGAAAAAAAAAAAGTGGCTAATCCTTCTCTTGTTACTCACAGTAAGTGAAATGAATGTTAGATGACAGTATTATGACTGGTGTGAGGGTCTAGGCTGCTAGGAAAGCTATGCTGTTATTTTAACACCTACTAAAGCTATAGAAAAACCTATTAAAACTGTAGAATAGAAATATTAGAACATGATCAGCATATCCATACCACATGTAGCACTTGTTCTTCATTTGAGCCCTCTACATTTTTTACATTAAAACAGAAATTTGCCAGAAAAACAGCTTTCAGGCCTTATCTGTGATTACTGCTCACACTAAACTGGTATAGAGATCCTGGTAAATAGAACACCGGATCAGACTGCATGGATTATATTGGGTAAAAGGACTACTTACTTGGCATTTATTTTTTTATATGCGTTGATGATGAGCCTTTCCAACTTTCTCCTCGGGATTAAGGGAAGAATAAAACAGAAATTATTTTCATTACTCTTTGAATGGGGAATGGTAACGTTCTTTCCAAAAGCTTCATTAAGTTTGAAGTAAATGTTTGGAAGTTCTGTAGGTGAATGTTACAGAAGTTGGTATTTTTCGATGAGTTTGAAAATGAGAGTGCTACCTCAGGCCATTACGCAAATCTGAAAAGTCAAATTTTTTCATTTATTTTGCCCTTTGCCAGATGTGTCCTGTTGCTATTAAATCAATTACTACAGCAAAACCTCTTTTTACTTAGGTCAAGATTAGCTTCATTTCTATGAATGTCAGGCTTCCTGGTTTTGGAAAAAGGCCATTTATACCAGTTGCTCTTTTAGAGCAAATATTAACAAACACTTCGATGTGGCAATTTTAGGTGTGGGTTGTTTTTTTTTTTTAAATTCATTTTATGGTTACAAGTGATTATATTAGAAATGAGCAGTTTTCTTTTACACTTCCATGGGGAATTGTACACAGCCTACAAATCTCGGAGTCATTTGGAGCATTTCAGAGTTAATAATCTGCCAGGAGCTCACTTGTCCGCATTTGACTCCAGCTTCCCTGGCTGGAACCTGAACCAACTTAAAAGAAAAAGGTAGATGCTGGCAGTAAAAGGCATTTGTTTCAGATGGTTCTGTGCTCGGGAGAGGCCGCTGCTGGTGGCCAACTCGGAGCAGGTGGGGTGCAGTTTGGGAGGAGGAGGGGGATGCCCCGAGTCCCGGTGCTGGCTGCCTGGGTCTGATGCCAAGTGCTGGGATTTGCATCACCTGATTATTGCAGATCTTTGGGGAGTATAGCTCTTTGCTTTGCTGACTGGGATAACACTTCAGCCTCGCTGTTATCTGTGACTCTTTCCAGAATTTTAAATATGACTTCTGAGTGTTATTTTAAATGTTAATTTTTGTGACTGGGAGGTGCCTTGCCATCCCTCTTGACCCCTTTTTCCCCGGCAGTAAAATACAATATTGCTGAATGCGTTTGAGTTGTTAGTTAACAGTTGCATATTTATAAATGGTTTGTATGCTACGGTGAAGTTAAAGCTGAATTTGCTATATGGTCCGTTGCCACAAACTCAAAGAAACAAGGTCAATTCTGGGAGAATGCCATGGCAATCAATGTGTTACCCAGGGAGGAATATCAGACAGACTTACGACTGCATTGGAGGTGAAACTCGAGGGAATGCTGTAGACAAGACAAAAGAGATTTTACGAGTGATCCTGCGTGGCAGGAACCCTCCCTTGGGCAGAACTGGCCTCAGTGGAGGACTGCTAGAGACTTGTCAGGGCAAAGATAGAGCTGATTCCCCCTCCCTCCGTGTGCAGGGTCATCACTCAGTGCAGGACTTTCTGGGGCATCGAAGCAGCTGATGTTACTGGTGCTGTTGGCTGTGGAAGCACCCTGGCTTTGCTCCGGCTGAGCAGGGTGTTTGCTGCTTGGTCCTGCTGTGCCTGCGCAGCCCCCAGGCTCCGAATGCGTTTGAAGAAGGGGTTGCAACATGGGATGTTTGTGTAAGTTGATGGCAAGGGAAAGAATAGCTTTGCAAAGGCCTTGAAAGTGAAAACAAGTAGCATACGTTTGTGCTAGAGAAGTGGGAGCAAGTAGAGAAAAAGTGTGATGTGAGTCAGTGACAGGTGAGGAAAAGAGTCTTTGCATGTATCAAACAAGGAAGGGGATGTCTCCAGTGCACAGATGAATGCTGAATGAGAACTTGGTTGAGGATTTTGGCTATGTGATCTTGCAGGTTGATATCTCAGAGATGGTACACAGGAAGAATTTGCAAATTGTAGATGTAGTCTGAGTACAAAGACTTTTTCTGCAAGGTCTTGATCTGAGCTCTACCTTTAAAGCCTCTTTAAATAACACCCACAGAGCTGGTCTGGCGTGGCTTTTGCTGGAAGGTGAATTACTCTCTTCTGCCGCCATACCCGGTTCCTTTGACACTGCCACTGGCTGTTACGCGATATCACTGCAGTCTGCTCTCAGGGCTCTACCAGAAAGAACTAAATCAACTCTGAATGAGATTCCCTTACCCTTAAGGAGAATCAATGTTCACAGCAGGGAACTACAGCTAGATGAGTCATTTTTCGCTATAAAAATGGCCAGAGATACTGGCTGGTGATGAAAGGGGGTGTGTGTCACAGTATTCAGGACTCTGCAAATGCCCTGAGAGAAGAGACCACAGTGCTGTATTTTTTCTACTGAAATCCATCCTCTTGGTTTTATCTTAAAAAGCAGCATGTGCTTTGCATAGGTCTTCTGTTTATTTTTCCAGGAGAGAAGTGGAACTGCTATGGGCTGATGGATCATGTGCAGACTGTAAGATCTTTCCTAAGTGTGAAGGGCCACCACATGTCCCAGTAGTCTGTCACACACCACCACTTACGTTAAGCTCTTACCTCCAGCTAAGCGTTTAGTCCATTATCAGCCCTTCTAAACAGCGTAAGACTAAAGGAAGGAACAGGCATGCACACCATAATCACAGAACTATTAAAGATTTTGTCAGGAGTGACAGCTGGCTTTTAAATTGCAGTGAATGGCAACAGCATAAGGATGGCGTTCACTGACTGCAGGGAGAAAGTCGGGTACAGGAGGATTTACCTTTGCTTCCTGCATGACTGTAGGGGAAAATGTCTGCCTTGGTCCCAGCACAAGAACAACTCCAATTTCTGCACTCCAGAGAGCATAAATTCTCCTTTCAATAGTAAACTGTTGGCAAAGCCACAAGACTGCAGTCTTTTTTCTGTTCTTTCCATGTAAACCAGCAAACTGTATGCGCTGGGGAAGGAGCATGTGGAAAGATGTGCATTGATGCTGCTTTTAATGTCCATGCCACCAGTGCGGCAGTTTAAATCGACTGAGGATCTGATACAATATGGAGTTTCAGGAATATATTTTTACTGAACATTTAGACGCTTTCTAGCACAGATTCTTAATGCACAAATTCTGCATTTGCAAATCTTATGTTCTTGCTTAAGAACGACTGAAATTACCCTTGTTTTTCAGAATGCAGGAGGAGGCTGCACACATAACTGTTTGCTTTATTAGCTAAATTAAACTTTTTCCCTGGCTACCTGACTGTACCTGCAGTAGAGTTTGCTAAGCATGTTTTTAGTAGTTATTCAGTACCTGCTTTTGTTCAAAAGAAGAGTTGCCTATAGGAAGGGGAAAAATATATTCCTAAGGCTGTTTTAATCCTGTTTCAGTTTCTCTGCCAAATTTTATTTATGGATCTACATAAACAAGTTATTGATGGCAGAGAAGATAAATGGGAGCTCGCTGTCCTGATCCAGCCAGTCTTTGGTAACGCCGTGCTTCAGTGTCAGCTGTTGATAGTATCCAGGGGTTGGAGATGGGCAGCTCTTGGCTTTTCATTGAATGGGACAGTTATGGACAAGCTACAATTCTGCAGACAGTATCAGCACCTGCTGTTCTTTCTACTTGAATGTATTCTTTTCTGTCTTGTGAAGTGTGGGTGCCTGAAACTGCTGAGCTTCACTTGAGCTTCACTTTTTTCTTTTTCTAGTTGAGTTTTCTTCTATTTGCCTTGTTTTCAAGGCCATATACTTTCAAAAAGTGTTCCTCAATGAATTAAACTTTGTGAGCTTGGGGGGATTGTTGACATACAAGTCTACTAATGTATCAAATTTATTGTTATCTCTGATTGTGAACTTTGTCTGAATAGTGCTCATCAGGTGAGAAATCACTAAGTATTGAATCTATCTTAAGGAAACAAAGACTCTTAAGTAGAAACCTTTCTTAATCACGAGATGCAACCATGGCACATAGCCTTTTTTTTATTGTGACCGTGAATCTAAACTGATCAGCAGCTGAAATGAGACCCTTGTTCCCTTGTATCGAAAGCTTCAATCGATTCTGTACGCTGGGTTTTTTACTACACAAACCAGCTTTGTAATTTCCTCAGTTACTTATCTCTGTTTTCAGGTCATTTTTTTTTTCCCCCCTTTTTTCTTCTTCCTCTCCCCCTGTGTCCACACCTCACAACACCAGAGGCTACAAGCTCAAGGGAGACATTGAGCCAAATATCGATGTGCATCTAGAAGTGCAGGATGCAGTCCTGAAGCATTTCACCGTCTTCTTGCTTGGATAAGTCTTCAATTTTGCGAAGTTATTTAGCTCAAGGTGTAGCCCTGAAGCATTACAGCATGAAGTCATTAGTCATGAGCAGAATCCTGACATCCTTCTCTCATGCTGCAGATGATAAAGCTGCTTCTTACTTAGCGAGCTTTGTGCAACAAGAGTCAATGTGCCATGTCTTTATTCCTCACAAGTGCCCAAGAAGACTGGTAAGACCCTTCTGTGGTGCTTGTCTTAGGGTAAGATAAGCTTTCTTAGGAGTGAAAAAAGAGAGATTTGGTAGGTTTTGGTCCTCTGGAACGCTGCCAAAGCATGTTGCAGATGCCCTTCTGAACAAAATGTGAATATGACTGTCTCACTGTTACCTCTGAAATGAGTGTTGCACTGGTCCCCTGGCCCTGCTAACGTGGTGGTGCAGTACATCTTTCAGGAACACTGGCAACTCATGTTGTGGAGGAGATGATTCCAGTGAGTGCAGACACCCCCCTAGGGACCTGTGCTGTTTAAACCTTGGACTGTAAACTGCAGGCCAAGTGCTGAGGAGAGCGTTCGTATTGCCTGTGGGCTGGCTAAGAGCTTTCCTGAGCCTTCCTGTGCTGCCTTGGCCCCCAAACTTTGCTGCTTTTTTACATTTTTATTTCCTTTTCTTCTGTGTTTGGGTCTTGGAAATGCTTGTATCACGTAGGTCTATAAACCCACTCATGGTCTGTAAGTGCATTGACTTTCTGCTGTTGTCCAGTTCCCAAGGCTGGCTTCTGCAGCCACTGGCCACGCTGGCACGTGAGACAGGCCGGCATTTTTTGAAAATCTGTTTGCAGAACTGAAGCTCCTTTTCCTCTATAGATAAGTCAATATGCTTGCCTTTTTTTCGAAGTGGGAGTTACGGATGTATTACCCTTAGGTGTGTTACAGTTCTTCCTTTATTTCTTGCTGAAGTACTGTAATAAAGGATAGACTTGTTACCGTGCTTTTTTTGAGGAACTAGCTAAATTGTACATCTCAATTAATGGTGTCTGGTACAGATTCCTTTTCTTCCCAGAGCCTTTATAATGGTCTAATAGCACAGAGTAACTTTTAAAGAGGGTGGCAGCTGCTCAAGGCTGCCAGAGCACTGTAAGAGAGATGTGAAAAGGCTTCAGAATTAGTTTACGATATGCTTTTCTTATATAATCCCATCTTAACCCCCTTTTCCTTACATCATTTTAGTCCATATCCAGACAAGTGGAGTGTTTCTGAAGTGCAAGCTTCAGTTGCTAAGGAAGGTAAGAATAACAGACACTGTTGGCATCCAGGCTGAAAGCAAAGTATCTCTGTTATGATGTTGCTAATAAAATCGTATGGGAGAGGGACTGAGAGACAGGAAGAGTTGATGTTGAACACTGAGTTCTTACCTGAAGCTGGTGCTCCCTTGGGCTCTGCATTTTTCTTTCTTGAAGTCAGAAGTTGCTAATAATCCACAGGGTTATGGTCTTTAATGTTTGTTTTAAAGTCAAGATAAGCAGTTAAAACTATGAACTGTTAATCTTCCCGCAGAACATTATTGTGTACTTCCTTTGCCAGTAGCAGCAGAATAGATGCTTAGGAAGAGGCATGGGCCATGTATGGGACCTGTCAGAGGCAGAGGGTGGTGAATGCCAGAAATCCCACAGCTGGTGGCTTTGTCATTGCTGCACGTCACAGTCTGCAGTTGTGAAACAGCCACTTTGAGTTCTATTATGGAATCATTGGTAAATCCACAAAAGCTTACTTTTCAGTACTCTCAAGACAGAAGTGAAACACCTGAAATCAGCTGGTTGTAGTGTGGTGGTTCTTTAATCATTGCTGTCCCCGTCTTCTTTTAGTTCTGCCTGAAATTCCATGGCTCAGAAAACAAATACGCAAGCATTTTTCATATGATATTTTTCCAGGTTGGCCCTGGGCTCACAGTCCACTGGCATTGTGTAATTAATTAGTAATTCATAGATTGATCCTTGTATGTTCTACTGGAATTTAAACGTGTGCTAAGTACATCACAGCTATAACGTAAAATTTGGTTGTGTGGGTCTTTTTGGAGATTCAAGAAGCTAACACTCCGGATAGGTGCTAAGTGAGATTTTCAAAATCATGTTGGATGTAAGTCCTGTTTGAAAACAGTTCTGAAAAATCCCATCAGCACTTACCTGTCTCTTTCACACTTACTCGCTATTTAAAATGTGTCCTATGGGCTGTCGTTTATACTTGGAAATTACCTGACCGTACATCGGCAGGGTTAGCACTGTAGGGTGAGAGCAGATGAACAAGGACTGCAAATATTCAGTATTTTTTAATTAATTAATCTGCAGGTGATGCACAGATTATTAGAGGCTTTTTGAAATCATGTTGTAGTGGAGGTCTTCAGTTTTCATTATTATGTTACTTCATTAGTCAGTAATCTCTGGGAGACAAATGATTCCTGATGTAAGATTAACTGGTGTGATGCTTCATACTTTCACCTACTTCTGGACTGTGCCTTTAGAAGCATGAAGGGAAAAACCCTTGTGCCATTGACTTGAATGGAGCAAGAGTTTAATCCTTGCTACAGGGAGCAAGTTTAAGCTTGAGCCCAATAAGAATATCCTTGGTAACTGGTGTATGTTGTTGCAGTCGCTGGTATTTATTCATCCAAAACCATCAGAGCTCTGATAATAGAAAACTAAGCTTTAATTTTCAACTCTGATCCATTAAATTATGCTGATACATCATCTTCTGGGAGTGTTTAGAAGGTGTAATTTAATATTTTTTTTTCCACCTACAGGTTATACAATAGGTAAATTACAATTGAAGCATTGAGGTGAAGTTGTCTTTTGCTATAATTAACTGAAATGATTGTGCAGTATTTACAATTACTTTTTTTTTTTTACATAATGCTGGTGGTATCTGGAGCCTTGTTTATGAATTTCACTTCTATATTATTCATACACTGAGAGAAATGCATAATTTAATAATGTATTCTCTCATGCTCTGTTTTCCAATTTCCTGATTTAATCCCTATGAAACCCGATTAGTTGTGCTCTCAATGAATATTTACCTCACATTCACTTTATTTTGGCCTTTGTCCTAGTGACAAAGGTTCCCGTAGCAGCGTGTGTAAAACCAGGATATGACAAATGGGGTGCCGTATCTTTCCCTTAGATACCTAGAGTTAAAATACCAACTCCACAGCTGACTTAGCAAGATGAGATCTGCATTCTGTAGCAGTGCAAAAGTCTTTCTCAAGTCAAAAGTGGTCAGATCTTCCTACAAAAGGGCTGTAGCAACCTCAAGTCAAGAGTCACAGATGTCATCAGATTAGGGAAAACAGAGCCTAGAACTAGTGTTGATCATCAAATCCTGAATTTCACCACTTGTGAAAATCAACTTATCTCTTGCTCCTGCGTTACGTATATATGGGACCACAGGATTATGACTTTCACATGTAAAGAGGTACGAAGTTGCAAAAGTTGCATCAGGGAGGTTCAGATTGGATATTAGGAAAACTTTCTTCCTGGAAAGGGTTGTCAGGTGCTGGAAGAGGCTGCCCAGGGCAGTGGTGGAGTCACCATCCCTGGAGGGGTTGAAAAAACGTGTATCTGTGGCACTGGGGTCTTGGCTTAGAGGTAAACTTGGCAGTGTCAGGTTTACAGTTGGACTTGATCATCTTAAGGGTCTTTTCCAACCTAAATGATTCTATGAAAAAAGCCTGAAATCATGTGACTCATAGGTTTTTCTTGGTTGTGTTTCTTGGTGTCCCATGTTCTCGGAGTCATTTGTATTCTTCCCATGTGTGCTGTTTTGGGAGACTCTGAGTGTGACAAAGGAAGAAACTATTTTGAAGGCATGTGGTGTTCTGGGGATCTTTGGGTACTTCTGAAGGGAAGCTGGATCTGGAATTACTGTCATCTAGAACAAGTGTTGGTTTCTCCAGCATCTCACCTAACCTCTGCTGGAGCACAGCAGAAGCCTTATGGGGAATGACATCTGTTGCTTCTGTTACTTTCAACACACCATTCATTATTTTGTGATGCAAAGTATAAGTGGAAAATCTAAAGGCTGAAGTCTCTAAGGTCTTTGGCTTTGCTTTCTGCAGCATCTGTGCATGGCATCCCTCTAGTAGTGTAGTTGCACAGGATCATGTTTAAAAATGCTTCAGTGCTCTCTCTGAATTGGTAATATGAAAGAAATGAAGTACAAACCTGTCATTTTCTGACCGTACAGGGACAGTCGGAATGTGTGACCTCACTTGCATGTCTCATAGGGATGTGACAAAGTGACATGTTTCCATTTCAGTCTTCCCATTATTACAGTGTGTTTTCCTCTTTTTAGGCTTTGATTTATTTCTTTAATGGCTGTATCATTTTCCACCAGGCAAGGGTTACTTTATAGACTTTGCATTTTTAGTTTGTTTTCATTGTTTGATTTTCTGCAGTGCACGGATTTAGAACATCAATGTACAAATAGTGCATAATAGTTTTATGAAAACTTGGTCCTGGAACTCACACTCTTTGTCCTCCGGTCTCTTTCCCTACTCCACCAACAGGCACCTGGGCCAGAGCACTGACCCTGCTTTTTGGAGAGTGGCAAAAACCTGAGCTGAGATGCTGCTTAGAGCAGTTAGGGAGTCAGCTGCATGTAGGGACACTTTCAGAAATCCGTCCTGAGAGGGAGTTGAATAGGGAGGTGCCAGCAGCTCTGGGATTAAAATGTGACAGTTCTTTTGCTCAGGCAGAAGCTCTGTGGCCTTTCACCCAACACGGAGGGAATATGTTTTTAAACAAGGTTCTGGGAGTCCATTGACTTTCAGTTGAGAATGAAGGTGATAAATGCCTCTCCTACTTATTTCAATTTTATTGCACAGAAAAATGTTTTATGCTTGAATTTTCTGGCACCAGTTCCTGTGGCTTTTGAGAAAGGGTAATAACTCATTCTAGAGCTTATTTAATGCTGATGAAACTGCTGGATTTTAAAGAAATTTCCCATTTTCAGGTTGTTCCACAATTGTCTGTTGTAGGCTTTTGCATTGAGTCGAAGGGCACTGCCTGCTCTTGGCTACAGGTGTTTCAATTAAATTCTGCATTATCCTGGAGTAATAGTAGGTGAAAAGTTGATTATCCATTTTAGAATAATAAACCGGGGCTGAGATCTTGGATCTCTTGAAATGAATGTGTAGCTTGTCATTAACTTCACTGGGGACATGATTTCTTCATTTTACTGGGGGTTATTTGGCATAGTCATATTGTTAAAATGAAAAACAAAGTTTGATGATGTAGTTGAAGTAACTTAGAGTGCTGAGATCTACAGAGAGATGACACCTCCTGTCATAGGGTGATACAAAATGGATTTCTGTTGTTTCGAGCTAAGAAAGTGCCTTTTTGCCTAAGTCCTCTAAGTTCTCTTATGGGGCTTACTCTGAGTTTGCTGTGACCAGTGATTCTTCTCATCTTCAGTGCTAACTGGTGCAAAAATTGGTATTATTTTGTTATGCCTGTTCACATCATCTAAGGAAATGGCTGACAACATTTGACAAAGATATGTGGGGTTTTTTTTTCCTCTTTATGAATAATTTAAATTCCTTAATTGAAGCACTGTGTTTTTTTCTTGAGGCAGGTAAATGAGCTCCTCGAGGAAGAATGGTACCACTTGTGTACCATGCCATCATTAAAGTGTTCTTCCGTCCTGCCATTTAAATTTGGAAGGAAATTCATTCCCTAAAGAAATAAAAAGGGCAGGATTGGTGGCCAAAAAGTCAGGGTGAATTAGTCACCAGAAAAATCTTTTATTCATGGAATTAATAAATAAGGGAGAACTGCAAAAGACGTGCTGCTGGGTTTTGTCACAAAAATGAAATAAAAGGAACTGTAAACTTGGCTTCCTGACAAAACGTCACTTCCAGTTTAAGCGATGCGTATTTTAAAATCGAATGCAAAACCTGCTCATCAGTTTTGTTCTCTTTGGAGTTTGTTTGTGTCTTCTGTGGATATTTTTAGATCAGAAGTCTTCCTTTATCAGAATATCCATGGAGAGCTGTGCTCCATGCAGAAAGTTTGGTCTACAGGATCCTTTGCATTTGCAGCCGGTCTCGTGCCACCTTCCATGGCTGGAGCAGCCCCTGTACCGGTGGGGTCCCAAACGAACACGAATGTGGGCAGGAGGGATCCCTACAGACTTAGGCAGCCCTACTTCTCTCTCTCCTTTATTAAATACTACTTGTAGTGATGAAATTTCTGCCTTTTGACTTAGAAGCTGGACTGTCAGAAGTCTGAGGTTTTGGACAAAGCTCAGCCTTGGATGTGACAGTTTACTTTTTGCTTGCTCATTTTTTGTCTTTGCCTAAAAAGCATCTGTCTGGATATTGCACATTTCTAATCCCTGTGGCCTGATCAAGCTTGTTCTGAGAAATATTTGAAGGGAAAAAGAACAAAAGGATCTTTTATTTTTTTTTTACAGAAACATTTTTAATTTCCTTTTTCATGCTTAAAAACAAACCAACAACAACAAACCAAAACACACAAAACAACAACAACAAGCTGTAACCNTCCCTGTGGCCTGATCAAGCTTGTTCTGAGAAATAGTTGAAGGGAAAAAGAACAAAAGGATCTTTTATTTTTTTTTTACAGAAACATTTTTAATTTCCTTTTTCATGTTTAAAAACAAACCAACAAAACCAACAACAACAAGCTGTTGTTATTAAATTAAAATCACGTTTTGTTGTAAGAGTGCTTTAAAAGCAGTTCACTAAGCTGGGAGACTTCTAGGAACCCGTGAAGTGTCACTTTTGGGCTGGGATACACAGGGGCTCAGGCAGTAAGAATGAACACTTGCCCTTGCGTGTAGTATGGAAATGGGGCCAATTTGTTCCCCTGCCACTTGAGGAGAGCTCTTTGAGAGGATCAGAGGACCTGGTAGCATTCACTCAAGTGTCCAAACCCTGACTTCCCTTTCATGTGGGACAGAAGTAACCTAATTACCTAATTCCTGTCATGTAAAGTCATTTTCAGCAAGAGAAGAATCAGACCTGGAGTCTATAAAACATGAAAGATCGCTAGGTTCAAAGACTTGTACTGGAAGTAAGCTCTAATACTTTTCAGTAACATCCCCAACCCTCTTTATTTTTCATTATGCCACAGTACAGTTCTTGGATTTTGTTTCCTAGGATACATATACCATAAGTTTGTTAGCATACAAGTAGTTTAGAAATGGCATACATAGTATGCATAATGATAAATCAATGTTCATTCTGTGCTTCCAATCTTTCAAGATTTGAAATGAGAAAAATTAAATTTTACAATTACAGTTTTATCCACTAGACAATGGCACCAGCATAGCATATGACCTCCTAACTGTATTACTCTGAATCAGTTTCAGTCGAATTTAACAATATAATCTCTGCTGTAGTTTTGTAAATACAGCAGGCAGTGAATTTGCTCTGCTCTGTGCTTGCTGAGCATCTACCCAGGCCCCAGCCTCTACTCATTATGGCTTGATTTTCTTCTTGTATCAGTTTGACCTGATGTAATTACAGTGCCTTCAAAAGACTGTCTCCTCATTTTATGTGAGTAGGATGTGAATTAGACCTAAAAATATAATTTAGGGCAGATAGAATCCAAATTCAGTACCACTGTGTAATTAACATATCTGTATTCCTGCAGAAAGGATTCTGTTCAGAACTGATTTTTATTAGGTTATCGTATCACAACAGTCAGGGTGAAATGTCACCTGTGTTATCTCTTACAGTAGACAAGCTGTATTTTATTGTTAAAACTTGAATCAGTTTTGCTGTCTGGAAAGGTGTACAACTGATCTGTTGTAACACGGGTCTGTCACTGGTGCCTTGCTCTAGGAGGTACCACTGATCTGGGTGCTCTCCCAGCTCAGGTCACCCATCTGTCTGCCTTGGAGCCGTGAAACCTGGGACGATGGAATCTTTGACTGTAAGACCAGCAGCTGCTGGTTTGTTCACCACCAGGCTGCAGGAGCTCCAGTTGGTTTTGCTTCATACAATATGAAATGTCAAACACTGGAATGGGTTTAACAAAGGTGTGGTGGATTTTTTGTTTGTTTTGTTTTTTTTTTTAAATTCCCACTCACAGAATCCAGGAAACTTTCAGGATTGTGGGGCAAAAGCACCATCCTTCATCTGATCTTACTCGCTTTTTAGACCTCTTGTACCATGGCTTTGAAGTCAAAGCGTCCCCAACCTCTGCTTTTTTTCTGTCAAGTCCTCCCTTTACAAGGATGGAATGACTAACTTTGGTTTGGAAGAACATGGCTTTGGAGTGCAAACTGGCTGAAGGAGAGAAGCCAGAGAGTCATAGTCAATGGGGCGGAGTCCAGTTGGAGGCCGGTAACTATTGGAGCGCCTCAAGGGTCGGTACTGGGGCCAATATTATTCAATATATTCATCAATGACTTGCATGAGGGAATTGAGTGTACTATCAGCAAGTTTGCTGATGACACCAAACTGGGAGGAGTGGCTGACACGCCAGAGGCTGTGCTGCCATCCAGAGACCTGGACAGGCTGGAGAATTGGGCAGGGAATAACTTGATGAAATTCAACAAGGGAAAGTGTAGGGTCCTACATCTGGGCAGGAACAAGCCCAGGCTCCAGTATAGGTTGGGGAGCGACCTGTTAGAGAGCAGTGTAGGGGAAAGGGACCTGGGGGTCCTGGTGGACAGCAGGATGCCCATGAGCCAGCACTGGGCCCTTGTGGCCAGGAAGGCCAATGGCATCCTGGGGTGTATTAGAAGGGGGTGGTTGGTAGGTCGAGAGAGGTTCTCCTTCCCCTCTACTCTGCCCTGGTGAGACCACATCTGGAATATTGTGTCCAGTTCTGGGCCCCTCAGTTCAAGAAGGACAGGGAACTGCTGGAGAGAGTCCAGCGCAGGGCAACAAAGATGATGAAGGGAGTGGAGCATCTCCTTTATGAGGAAAGGCTGAGGGAGCTGGGGCTCTTTAGTTTGGAGAAGCGGAGACTGAGGGGTGACCTTATTAGCGTTTACAAATATATAAAGGGGGAGTGTCACGAGGATGGAGCCAGGCTCTTCTCGGTGGCAACCAATGATAGGACAAGGGGTAATGGGTTCAAGCTGGAACACAAGAGGTTCCACTTAAATTTGAGAAGAAACTTCTTCTCAGTGAGGGTGACAGAGCACTGGACCAGGCTGCCCAGGGAGGTTGTGGAGTTTCCTTCTCTGGAGACATTCAAAACCCACCTGGACACCTTCCTGTGTAACCTCATCTGGGTGTTCCTGCTCTGGCAGGGGCATTGGACTGGATGAGCTTTTGAGGTCCCTTCCAATCCCTAGCATACTGTGATACTGTGATGGCTTGGTTGACTGTGGCCTTGGAGCTCTTCTCCTCAGGGTGACATGACTAGAATTAGGCCTGTCTAGCTCTGTTCTCCTCATGCTCCCTATGTAAGTTTCTGTAGAAAAAACAGTTCAAAGACTTTCTGGAAGAAATCTCTTCGTTCAAGCAGCTGGGAGTAATTTTGGGTCAGTTGCCCTCAATTCCTTTCTCGTAAAAAGGCACAACTTTTTCCATATTTGTAATGGCTATTGTTAATAATGGGTGATCCAGTCTTTTCAACTAAATTATAAAGTTGATAATTGGACTGTTATGTTTATATTAACCAGCATTCCCTTCTGTTTACTCCAGATGAAAAGCCAAAGGGATTTGCACACCACTGGAACCTTTGGGCCTTCCTGTGTGCTGTCTTCTGCTTTCCTCTTCCCAGTTCCAGAGAGCTGACAGTTAAAGAGAAAGTCGCTTGGCGATGAGCTCTGAGTTGCAGGGGTTGTTGACCCATTTGCCAGCTTTCCTTCTGCCTTCCCTGGCTTGGGGACAGAAGAGGCTGATGGATGCATGTGCATTCAAAAGTTAAGGCTTCTCAGCATACCAGTGAACAGGTGGTAGCATTTGGCTTTGTGTTCAGAGATTTGGCTTTTGAGCAAAAGGTTCATTAGGAAGTGCCTCAAAATGTCTTCATTTTTGGTATTCTCAGGCTTATGTTACTCCAAAAAATGGCGAAGTGTATTTTCTTAATGCTGTCAAATGTTTCCCAACTACTAACCAAGGCAGTTTCTTCTTACAGGTTAAACCTGTGTTTATACTGCAAAGGTGTTGGAATAGAGGCAGAACATAGCTGGCAGAGCTGTATGCTGTGTCTCAGTCAGAGAACATTTTTGTTTGAATTAAAAATATTACCAAATATATGGATTTTTGATAGGAAGGCATCTGCAACTTCAGGAACAGTGGAAGAAAGGTTATGGCTGTCCATAAATGCAGAATGACATTACTTTTAAAAGATACCCTTCCAGTCAGCCTCCACTGTTGGTGGTTTTCTACAGATCTGTGCTTCCAAAGTGGTGAAACAGAGCTCATGATTCCTCCACTTTAAATTCCCTTATTCATGTATAATTAAGGTGAAAAATCAATTTAATCAAGTGAATGTAATGGCTGAGATTGAGGTCTGTGTTAGATGGGACAGGTACTGAGATTCTTTTCTCTAGATTTGTATATAAGAGTAATTGTCTGAAGAACATACGTCTGTTTTCTGACTTAGAAGTCCTAATTTGATTAAACTGGCCTTCATGCCGTATTTTTCCTAGTATTATTTCCTACAGGAGATCAAACTTGAGAAATATTCCTGCTGAAGATTTTAAGTTTCTCACTTTAAATTCTGGAAAGAATACTTTTTTGAAAATATTTTTTCAAAATCTTAAGTTAGCATATTCGTTCCTTTCATAAGCAGATGAACTTAATTACCTTTTGGGTGATATATATCCCACTTGGAATGTTCCCTTGAGTGTTTGGCCTACTGATACAGGCTCAGTTGAATAAAGAACCATTTTAATTAATTGTCCTTGAGGGTGTGGGTTTGTGTTTGCTTATCACTGATTTATTTGTCCTATTAATGATTTGATGGCAGCAGCTGCAGGTAAGGTACGTGGATGGTGATTGTGCCTGGTTCCCCCCTCCAGGTTCTGGAATAAAATAGCTGTTTTTCACAGTAGAGAACGAACAGTAGCAGAGAAGTATTGTTGAACAGGACAAAGAGTTTTCTGCCCATCCAAGTCTGCCACTGTGCCTGACCCGTTGGACACAGTTTCTTAGTTAGTTTGTATGTGTGAAAGCTCTAGAAAGACATTTTCTTTGTCTAAACCAGAATAACAAAAAACAAGTCATACTGTGCTTCCACAGAAAGTTTTCAATAGAAAAAAATTTCTGTTAGAAATGTGCTTTTAGAAGCTGATTCCTGAAATGTCTTTTCAATGCAAATGCCAGGTCGCTTAAGATGTTTAGGAAAGTTATCCAGTAAGAATGTTCTCAGATTTAATCACTCAGCTATTTTACCAGTTCACATTGTGGGCATTTTTGGAAATGCCATAGGATCATTAGCCTGGTGTGAAAGCGTTCAGAGACACTCAAGTTAGTCAAGAAGACAAAAAAATTTCCAAACGTTAAGGAAGACTAGGCCTTGCTCAGTAAACCATAAACCTGAATGCACATTTACTGCTGCAGTACTGCCCTCCTCTGCTGTTAAATGCCCCATTTTCACATCCAAGTAGGATGAGAAGTGCAGGGATTAGATAAACACAACCTATCTTTGTTTTCGTCTCACTGCATCTTATGTTTCAGATCTCCCAAGTCCAGCACCATTGCTGCTTACAAGGTGGCCTTTTCAAAAGCAGCGAGGGAAACATCATCAAATGACATGGAGGAAGCTCACAGAACTATAAAAGCACTTCAACAAAGGCAAATACTTTGTATGTGCCATTCCCTTTCTGCCCAAATGTAAATTAAGTGTGCATTTCAGATTGTTGGTACTTCATGCATCTCACATTATTATGTAGAAGGGGAAGCTAAGTTAGTCCATTACAATGATTCATATTCTGTCTGAGGAACACAAACATTTTCTGATGAGACTGGGGACTGGAGCATATTAATGCCGTTGAAATTTTCCAGCTCCCAAAATAGACAGAAAAAAAACCACCAACCCACGTTACAAGGGATAAAACTAGAATAGCTAATATTTCTGTCAGTACAAGTACAGTAAAATGGCAAGTGGTCTGCATCTCTGCTGCCTGGCACTGCATTCTGTCTGCTTTTTATCAGCTGACTGTGCAGGACACACCTGAGCAGAAGGTGCTGGCTCTCGGTGCTGTGCTCCTGTGGCAGCTCTGGTTCCTGCGTGTGTCAATCGTGCTGTCCACTGAATGCAAAGCAGAAGTGAGATTTTTAATTCCTTTGGTCATTAGAAGATCCTCTTGCACCTTTTTGAGGATTAACAGAAAGTGATGGTGACATTTAGGGCAAGTTCCAGGAATATTCACCTGGTAAAGAGAAGTGGGTATGGGAAGTTCAGCTTTATCCAGCAGCTTGTCTGCATCCATATACTTTCCCCTACCACGT
Source organism: Pampusana beccarii (assembly GCA_013399365.1). Taxonomy (NCBI): domain Eukaryota; kingdom Metazoa; phylum Chordata; class Aves; order Columbiformes; family Columbidae; genus Pampusana; species Pampusana beccarii. The sequence continues at coordinate 517,352 of VWYH01010183.1, read as the reverse complement.
TTGGCTGCTGCAGCTGCACAGCCCTACTCCTATCAGATCAGGGCTCTGTCCACCCCAAGTGGTTTAATTACATTTCCTCTTTAAATAACAGTAATTAGTTGAGGTTTCCTAGGAGGCTCAGAGGAACACCATTGAGCGTTTTTTTTCTGTGCATTGTTGCTTATTTTTAATCTTGGGTCTACTGCACTGTGTAGATGTGCCTAGTGAAAAGGCTCTTGCAGTGCATCAGGGAGACAGATGTATTTCATTTGTGATTTCAGTGATTTCCATATATGAGAGGATCCTTAGAGATGTCTGTGCATGAAATGAATGCAGCTGCTCGGGTTGCCTAAAAGAACAAGCATATGGAAAATAAATAAGCCACTAAGATGCTCTCGTTTTCTGACTGTTCTCACTGATGTAAGCCTCCATCTGTCTGCCCAGCCCTGACCCTTCACTGTCATTTACCACAAATACCTCTCCACCTTCTGCCAAATACTTGTTCTTTCCACATTCTGACAGATCACTACAAACTGCAGGCTGTCTGTAGGGAAACCCCGAACCACTGCTCCCACACCAGCCTGTAGCTTGGTTCCCTGCTCTGCAAGCCATCCAGGTGAGGGTGAAGAACTGAATCTAAGCAGAGAAAGAAGGTAGGTCACCTTGGGGAACACTCTGGTTTCTGCTGATCTCGACTGCATGGACCATCCCAGATCAAAGCTTAAGATTTCAGGCTGTTATATAGAGATATCACAAGGTTTTTCCATACCCTTTATGATAGGGTGTTGAAATTCTAAGATTGGCTAATACAGAATCCCTTGGAAAAAACCTCCTTTTGCTACATTCCTGATGTTTCTTACAGTGCCACTGCTCAAGTGGTCTAGAAAAGCACAGAAGTGCAGGAAATAGGAGTATCCAGGTGGCTTGAACCATGGCCAGGAGGTTTCTGTTGGCAAATTTACCATATTTTTTCTGAAGTGACCTCAGAATCTGGCCTGTCATTTTTTGTCAAGTACTTGAGGGTTAAAAGGTACCCTGTACTTTTGTGTAAAGTACTTGGCCTTGAATCCTCAAAGGGTGTCTGAAATCACCCTGAAGGCAACATGAGCTCAGACAGTGACTTTTATCGGTGTGCTTCTGTACTCTATGATCTGTTCTTGGGTCAGATGGTGCCAAGCAGGTGCAATATGCATCACTACATATATGATGGAAGGGCTGCAAGTTTCTCTTTGTGCTGCACATGTTGCTGCTAACATGTGTAGATGTAACTGAATTTGCTGCTCTGACAAAGGAGGGTGCAGCGGTGGAAGAACATAGCAAGGATGCCTTTATTTCTCCATCTGTCTGTCCCTTCCCACATGCTCTGTCAGATTTGCTTGGTGTGCAGGGTTGGACAACCCAAGGCTGCTTTGTCAAAGAGTTGGGCAAATGCTTCTCCAGGGCAGCCGGCAGCTCCAGATGGGACTGAGTGCCATCATTATACGCAGTCAACACAGTAACTGGAGTCATAATACAGGTGTGCGTTGCAGCAGCTGCTGTCACGGAGACTTTGTGCCAGCGGTGTTGAGCTGGGAATGTGTAAAATTTTTGTATCTGTGGGAATTTTTATGCCTTCTTCTCATATATCTGGCTGCTGGAGAGCGGTTGGCAGCTCGGCGTGGGCTTTGGCGTGTCTCAGGGAGGTGGTTCCTTTTCTTCTTCTGCAGAGGTGGCTCCAGTGGTACTAAAGCATCACGTTCAGCTTCCTGTGCTAGATTTTGCCCTTGTCCCTTCTCATGCAGCTAGGAATTTGTTATGATTTAACCTTGAACCTGAAAAGTTTTTTCCAGCTCAAAGGCTGAAAAACTTCTAACTGAAAAATCTGTCACTTTCAATTCATCTGAGAAAGAACTAAAGCAATCCAACAAGTTCACTTTTCTTTGCTAAATACTGAGTGTAAGTCAGTGGTTTCAGACAGGTTTCTCTCAAGGAGGGACAGCAATGCTCTAGAGGGCAGGCTTTCCCTGTATTAGAAAGTGGCATTTCCAGCTAAAGCCCGAATTCAGTCAGCCCTAATAACATTTCAACTACTTAGCTTTCTTTTTATTCATAAATCAGACAAATCAATAATTGTTTAAAATGTGAAGGCTTTAATTTGCTGGCACTACATGAGAAGTAAAGGCAGCATTAAATTAAAGATGCTACTGTGATGAGGTCATGGTATCTGTAAATATGCGGGTCACCTTTTCAGTGCTGTGGGCTTTTCTTTCCCGTTGGTATTAAATAGGGGTTTTTTTTGTTGAAAATTCGAAAAGGCCTGCATCTAGAAATCCAGTTATTTTAATGTTTCTTGTTGTGCTGTTTGCAGTTTCAGAGAACACAACATTTTTAGAGCATGTGTTTCTGTATAATAAAAACAGTTGTAAAAAATTTGCTGGGAGGTCTCTGGTCTGCTTAGCAGTGGTATTTGTCACAATTGGTGGTGAAAAATTCTTGGGTGAAATACGTCGTTTTATCCCACAAGGTCTGGGTTAACGTTTATGGCTGCATACTTACAGACTGACACACAGCCGGGAGGCTTCAAAACAATCTTGTGTTATTGGTGTTTATAATGAAGATATTGATGTGGTCTAAAATGATGTAACTGCGCTGTGATCAGTGGAGCTGGTGCAATGGACCTTTCCTAGAGGATCTACTCGGATTTGCTGGGAGGTCTCGATCTGCCGATCTACTCAGATCTGCCTGGTGTCACAACCCGTGTGTGACGGGCAGGTGGACTCGCCAGTAACTGAGATCAGCAGCACTTAGGCGGGGGGCAGAACGGCGTTTCTCCTCCTGGCCTCTGAAGGTGCCGATCCACTTGTGGTCAGTCCTGCCCTCACCTGGGATGTACCAACGTGCGCTCAGTTGCCAAAATGAGTCTCCTGGGTGAGTGATCCTGGAGAAAAAGGAGTCTGCAAGAAGGTGAATGGAAGCTGACTTTATTCAGGGTTTTATGATTGCTTTTATTTCCCACATATAAAAGCTAAGGGGAAAAAAACCCGAAACACTAAGATAAAAAGTAAGGAAGAGATCTATATTGCTGAATAAAATCTTATTGTCCTTTTTGTTGCTGCTGGGCTGGTCAGTAAGGGTAGAGAAATGATCATCCTTGTGTGTGGCTGTGCGTTTCAACCGAGTGAGGAGGTGGAGGTCTGTGAAAAGAAGGTGAGAGACAGTGTATAATTTAAACATCAGTTTGAAATGCCTGGCTCCTCATTACAGTGTGTTTATATGGCAATTTTGCTTTTCTCTCTCTTTTGCTTTCTGTTTCTTTTTGTCAGACCTTTACAGCTCACCTTTTAAGGCATTCACAGTCTTTGGACATGGGGTGAAATGATGAATAGCCTGTATTGATTTTTTAAAATGAGGAGATACAGTAGCATGAAGCAGGGAACAGCAGACTTAACTTTTCCATTATGTTTTTACTCCTGGAGAGGGTGCTTGGAAATGACTATTTCTATTGGAATGTCAGTGAGTTTCTGAATATTAACAATCTTTTCTTGTGTTTCTTTTAAGGCTGATAAATGCTTCCATTTCNNTTTTTTTTTTTTTTTTCTCCTGCTCAATTCTTGATTCTGTTAGGAACTGATCATATTAAGTGGGATTTTAAAACAAAGTGTCAGAAGAAATAGATTGTCTGTCTGTCTGTACATGATTACCAAATGAACTGTACATTAGTATGGTGGAGCAATGGGGCATGCAGATAGAAAAATCATTTTTAAGGGATCTGTGAAATTTAGAAAGCCAATTACTATTCTGCCAATGGAGAATTTTCCACTAAACATGTCCTAGTAAAAGTTTAAATGCCTATTAATTAATGTTTAACTGGTTCTTAATGGCAGTGAAGTCTAGTGACAGTGTGACTTCCACATGAAAATTAGTCTGATGTTGGCTCTCTGGAACGAGGAGATACATCACTGTTAATATCGTAGCCCATTTATTACCCTGGTGTCTTAATTCCGCTGCATTCAAGGGCAGTGAAGTGAGAATATCATAATCAGTTTGGGTAGGAATTTAAATTAGAGGTACATCAACATGGTGGCTGTGCACCGGCCTGAAGGTCGCGGAGAAAGGCAAGAGGAGCTTCAGGAACCGGGCGCTGGGTGAAGCTGCTGACCCGGCCTCTCCGGCCACTGGGAGCAAACCCTGACCTGGCTGGGGAGGTGCCTATCGCTTCATCAGGTCTCACTGTCACCGAGGGTGTATGTGGGGCACCTAAAAGGCTCTTCTGCAGTCTCTTCTACAGTTGTACGTGGAGAAAAAGTGTCTGCTAGATTTTTCTCCACCTGACCCATCTTTGTTGCAATCAAGGTTGCCAGTGAACCACTAGATAGATGTAATGCTGCTGATCTTGCTGTAGACCTACATTCCTGTCTTGATCCCTGTCCACACCTTTCCAAACAACTTCTCTGTTGCTGATGAGGGGGAGCTTTGTCTCAGAGGGGCCTGAGTATCAGCAGCAGGAACGGGGAACAGCGCAGCAATGTTCTCATCTGCCCCCTGGGTTCAAATAGCCCGTCTTGCCCTGAGGCTGCAGGAGGCAACACAAGGCCAAGCTGGCCTCCAGCAGCCACCTCTTTTTAAGGCATAGGATGCAACCTTGCTGGGCCTAGGAGTGCACTGGGATGTATGTAAAGATGTTGTGTCCTATCAATACAAACTGATTGGTTTGGTGCTGCAGTAACTTGTAGGACAGTTTCTGCTCTCTGATTCAGGAAGGAATTTGGTCAGTATAGTGTTTTAAAAATAAACTGTGAGATGAGCAGGGGTTTTGGTTGGGTTTTTTTCCTTGCCTCAGGTATTTTAACTTACAAAGTCTAGCATGTTATTTCAGAGGTACTGGTGACCTGGTATTCTGGCCCACTCAGAATGATTTTCCACTCCTGACCTGACATCTGTGATTTCCAGTTATTTTTATTTCTAAGCTGCTGAGATAAAGAGAAAGACCAGAAAGAACCAAACTCTCCCTCCTCAGATGTGGCTGGAGGGAGAGTACTAAAACCTCCAAATAATGATCTCCTTGAAAAATCCTGTCCTGTTCTGCCTTAGCCTTGAAATTCCTACAAAGTTGAGGGTCTTAAAGGGAATTCAATGTTGCTCCCATGAACCACTATCTATGTTAGAAATGTGCACAGTAACTGCATCTGTAGATCAGCTGTCAAAACCAGTCAGCAATAAGACTTGTCTCAGGTTTCCTCTGCTTTCTTCATTGTGGGCTCTGATTGTTAAATAACAGGGTAAGAACAAGTGCCTCTGTAAAATTGAATTTGACTACGAAAGATGAATTGTTTGTATAAAGGACTGTAGAACTGTATTGAACACCTTTGATTCTAAGTACTATGCATGGATGCTTGAAATATGACCAGTAATTAATGCAGTGAAAATTGAGGATTTCAGTATTACCAGTGTCGTGTTCTGGAAAAGATGTTCAGAAGATGAAGCTTAACAGTCTGTGAATTTTTTTCTTTTAACTTTTAGAAAGGTTGCCCTTAAAACTTTGCCTCTGAGATCGACAAAATGGTTTGGGTTGAATTAAGATGGACCCAGTTTTTCCCTCCAAGCATGAAATAAGACAATCTCACTCTTTCCTCGCTGTTACGTTTTCACCCTCTTTATAGCATGCGTGTTAGTCTTGGTCTCATGGGAGATACTTCTTCAGTTTGATTAATTTACCTTTATTCAGTATTGCCAGAGAGAAGATGTTCAGAATTCAAAAGCCAATCCTGAATAATTTTAACAGGCCCTACAAATTGAAATTTTAGATACAATGAGTAGTAAGTTTGTGTTCTCTGCCATTTACTTGGGATATTTTAGAGTGTGTTTCTTCTGGCATGCGCAGGTTCTACACATGTAAGTTTTGGTAAAAGCTCAAATCCTCATGCGTTTTCTTAACTCTGGTGCTGGGGATTTACCATGGACTACATTATGCTTGATATTCTTTTGAAGCCACACAAGTTTACAATGCTGTCAGTAGTCTACAATACGCCCTGGCTATCTGGGCTACATACATGTGAGAAGCGTGTTGTTGTTAGAGAACTACAGTTTGTCTTGTTCTGGAAAAAGGAGCTATGGGAAACAATGGAGAGAAGGTATTTGGTTTTTAGATGAAGGAAGTGAAGAGACACAGCGGTAGTAAGTGTTGGGGAAGAAACTGTTTCTTTAAATATTTCTTGGGGCAGATCTCTCACACCTCTGTAGTTGAGAAAGAGCAGTAACACTCAGATTGTAATCCAGATGCTTTGGGCTTTTCTGTAAGGCAAAATAATGAGCGTAGTCCTGTAACTGATAGGCTAAAATGACACTGTGTCTCCTTTGTGCTGCTGGAACTATGCTGTGCATCAAGGCCTTTGGGAGAGGAAATGGTAAACGCCAAAGGGTGGTTTAAGCTTATGAGGAAGGTGTAATAAGGGTCAGTGACTGAATGCTGAAGTCAAACTCAGAGAAGAAATTAGACAACCATATTACAGCGTGTTTACAAAAGTGGAGCTGGACTAAGTGCCCATGCTGGTGCCCGTGCATTCCCTGCGTGTAGAGGTGACCGCGGGTCAGCCAAAAAGCTGCTCGCGCCACTTGTTGGACACGGGCTTTCATCTTGGTCAGCCGAAGAGTGGGCTGTAACTAAGTGCGATAAAGATTTGTGAACCAGTGTAGAAAGAAGGGCAAAATTATTGGAAATCTCATCTAATTGGTTTATGTCTTGCCATTTAAGACTCCAAGAAATCTTATTCTATACAGTTAAAATTAAGCTCTTTTTTAGTCCTGTAACAGACTGCATTAATATAATATCACAGGTGTGCTGGAGCTGAGCACTAGGGTATTCAATCTAGCTGTGCTGTACAGCCATCACTGCAATGCTTATAGAACTGGTAAGTCTCTGATATTTTGTCAGTTATTATTAACAAATATCAGAATGGAAACTGGTGATCAGTCTTAATAAAATAACTGATTGTGCAATTTACATCAAGGCAGTTTTAATAAAATACCTAATCCTTAAATGTACATAATAAGATTTACATATTCACATCACTGCAATTAGAAGTTGGTATTTAAAGGGCACACTTCCTGTTGACATGCTTTTAATCACTCTTCTCAAGTTTGCTTTTTCAAATTGCAGAGTTAAGATAAACATGCTCATTTGGTTTTTCCCCCCCCCAGGCATGTAATGTTTTTTCCTCTGGAAATAAATTTATATATTTAGTTTGACTTGTGCTAATCTGTAAAATAGATAAATAAAAAAAGGAGTAATCCCATTCAGCACTGAAGACTTTCAAACCTTTAAAACAGTGAGTTTCTTCAAATGTTGAAATGTTCTGGCAACAGCAACACTGTGAATACAGCTTAAGCTTCCTCTCTTCTCAGCCATGTGCTTTTGCTCCCTAAAGCAAAGACTTTACTACAGTCTCGAACGGATAAAGATCATGGACTGCAGACTGCCTCGTCAGCTTCTGACCTTGCACACGCTTCCCCAGGCCCTTTGGTCAAATTTGTAAGAGTGGTTCCGTGAAAGGCATTTGCAAAGTCAGTAGGGATTACTGCCAAAATCAGAGAGAAGCATGCCTGTGATTTTTGTAAACCCCAGGTCCTGCAGTGGCAGGCGCAGTTGCAGCGTGTCCAGCAGTGAGCTGTGCAGTGTGTGCCGCGGGGCTTCACGTCCGCGGGTGCTGCGGCTGTCGCTGCAGCCTTGGCCTGGTTTGGTGCACAAACATGTGGGTTTCAAGGAGCCGGGAGCTGCCTCCATCTGCTTCTGTCTTTTGCCAGGAGGGTGAATGTGCCCCGGGTCCGTGGTGTGTTACCCTTCCCTCTGCCTCCCCAGAGCACTGTTCTTTTCTGAAGGCACCATGGAGCCCACACTGCGTGTCCTCCTGCAGAAATGCATCTCCAGTTCTGCTCGTGCTGAATGGCAACTGCATTTGGTAAAAGTTTATGATTTTGCACTTTTAGTAGCCTGTATTCTTAGATATATTTAGGAAGGTTGTTGCTTCAGAGCCCTGAACTTTTAAAAATTATATAAAGACTTTATAACAAGAGTTGGAAAAGAAAAAGTTAAGCTAGTGACTAGGATGAGATTAATAATTCAGAACATTGAAATGAAAAGTGAAAATCACACAGGCAATAAGTTAATGCTCATATTCTGCTGACCATACACATTTTGATATGAAATGCTTTCTCATCAACTGGCAAAAATAGTAATGGCTGTAGTGTCCCTGTGGTACAGCTGCTCTTCTTTCACTCAGGCAGCCACTGAGGATAGGTTTAGCTGTCTTTTTAGGAGCGTGTAGAAAATGGTATTTGTTTTCCATGTGCCACTAAAATTAACTATCTATCTATCTATTTATATTCTAGTCCTCCCTTCTGATCTCCTGAGTTAACCTCTGGTTGCTTGTGTATATAAGGATGTTGGCCTTCCTTTGCTGCTGTTTTCCCTCTCTTCCTTTTTTACTTTTTTTTCTATCCATTTATCCTTTTTTCTTTTCCCCTCGGTTTGTTTTTCCTTTTCCCCCATTTTCTCTTTTTTGTTTTTCTCTTCTGTATTTTTTCCATTTTTCTTATTTTCCCATTTTCCCTTTCCTCCTCCTTGTAATTTTTTTTTACGTGCTTTTTTTTTTTTCTTTTCCCTTTTTCCTCTTCAGTAAGTGGTGCACAGCCTTTGGCCAGGTGGGGACCAGGTAATCTGCTGTGGAGACACGAAAGGTCCTTCTGCATGCAGGCGTGTGTCTGCAGAGGGGTTGAAGCCGGGGTCTCAGCAGCCCATGCCCGATGGATGTGGAGCAGGAGGCTGAAGCAGCTGCCAGGGTTCTGCTGGTGAGCCGGGTCCCGCAGGGGCTGCAGGGAGGGCAGCCGGGTTAAACCAGCTCAGAGCTTGGCTCTCACTTTTTGGTAGGGGTAATGGTTTTTCTGTTGCGATCCTGAGTGCAGGTTGGAGCAATGAACGTCCAGCTTCCCCTACCCCAGACCCGTAGCAACATTCACAGATTCTCTGGTTAAAATCATCCAGAACTGTTGTGTGCATCTCTGCATATGTGTGAAGCTCGGCAGAGAGAGATACCAATTCAGAACAACTTCTTTTTTTTTTAGATGTTGTTACGTACTTAGCTAGGGAGTCACCTTTCTCCTCTTTTGAAATCTTGTTTTGCTGCAATGTGCTGACTGAGAAGCTCTTCTCGCCGTGCAGGAAAGTGAGGAAAAAAGTTTAGGAAGAACAAGTACTGCTGTAGGAAAACTATGGTATACCTTAATTTATTTGTGGCCACCTATAAAAGGCTGGCCTGTAGCACCTCCGACAGTTATTGGTGCTCCTACAACCCCAGTCTTGCCCCAGACCAGGGTAGGAATTGAGGTGATGGACATTTCCCTGCCAGAAGGGGAGTACTGCAGATGTGAACGTAGAGGGAGCAGCTTGGATTTATTTATTCCCACATGTGCTGCCTGAACGCTGCATCCCGTTGGCAAAGCAGAGACCAGGGGGTTTTTAACATTGACTTGGCGAAGGCCAGGACTTGTGGCTTTTGGGCACACGGTTGCAAAGCTCCCCAGGCCACTGTGTTTGTGGGGGTGGGAGTGGTAGGGGAGAAGAGGACAGTGTGGTCTGAACTGCAGCTCGGAGCAGCTTCATGGAATGGTGACCTTTGGAGGACAGCCTGGTGGTCACTCCTTGGAGGACACGGGGATGAGTTACTTCCTACCAAATGAAGCATCTGTAGTGTTTCTTGGTGGCTTGGTCGCTTTTCCTTATCACTGGGGGAAACAGACATCATAGTTGACTGAGCACCGGTTTTTACTCTAGTTGGAGTATAATTTCACAGCACACACTGACACGGCGCAATTAGTTTTTCATAGGTGCTCAGTTCTGGATATGATATTCTGAAGTACTAACATCAAAGATGGATCCCAAATCAATATTTCTACAACATACTAATGGAAGTCTGCTGAAATGGTGCTGGTTATGTAGGTGCTTTGGATAAGAATGGTTTAGAATCACCAAATAGCATGTGAGGGGGGGAATTGCAATTGAAAATTAAAGCTGCTGTGGGAGGTGTTACATTTCATAGAAATGTGACTGTTTCAACACCTCTATTATACTTCGTAAGTATGAAGTAAAATGAAAAATGAAAGTTAAATGAAATAACGTGTTACTGGTATCTCCAGTATCACATTTCATAAATTGCCTTTCTTGACCTGGGCAATATCTGATGAGTCTGATCTGATTACATGCAGTGAATTTGATGTGCCTAATTCAAATCGTAATGAACTTCATTCCACATTACAGTGATATGAAAAGTTTGATGCATTTGGCAGCCTTCTATTTACAAAAGGTTCCCACAGTGGAACAAGCAGAAAATGGCCTCAGAAACACAAACACCCTGACTAGCACCTGACTCTGCCACTAATGAGAAATAACTGCTTACTTTAGGACCAGAAAACTAGCATGGATTAACATTGGTACCTTAACTTACTTGTAACTGCTGGCAATGTGGTTAGCTAATTTATTCCTACCGATTTTTGCTACTGCAAAGCATCTTATAGACGTATCTTTACCTGACTGCTTTTGCTGCTGAGGGGTGGAAATCAGTGTTTCCGATTTCTCACCATTGGCTTGGTGTCAGACCGATCAGGACCTTGTAAGTGGTTATCACCACTTCAGAGGAATGCCAAAATGCAGGGACAGGAGGGATCTGTCATCAGCACAAGTCAAATTCATTCAAGAGGAAGAACTGTTTTAAGTAAAGACTTTCGTGCCAATAGGGCAATAACAGGTAAAAGCGTTCATGCAATTTATTCAAAGAATTTTGTGGTAACTGTCAAGTTATTCAACAGTTTTCTCTCATGATAATTTACTTCACGTACCTTGATTTGGCAAAGCCTTTAGGAAGACATTTAATCAGAAGGATGCAAATGGTGCTGCTCTCTTCGAGGGGAAATCGGCGCTTAGGAATAGCAAATATTTTCTTAAATGTTGAGACCTATTGGTGCTAGTTCTGTGAGTTACGCAGGCTTCATTTATTATTTTTTTTCTGCAGTGCAGTTGGAGAAATTTGCTGCAAGTTTTCAAATATTCCCTAAGCAGGGCTGTGCAAATCATTCTAGAGAAGCTGCTACTCGGTGACCTGAAAGAAAAATGTTTCTGGTTCCATGCCAAAACATAAATCCTAGGGAATGAGGAAAGAAAGATTTTTTTGATTGAATAAAACTTTTTATTAATCACTAATATTTTTTTTTAATTGAATGTGTTAGACCTGGTCCCAAAATAACACTTCAAATTAAAAATCTAAATGCTTCACTTAGAAAAATGTCATAATATGTATTTTTTCCTGACATGCCTATTGCACAATGCAAGTTTGCAAAAGTTTTGGTTTCTCCAAACTGCCTTCCACAGAGAATGAGCTGTTTATAAGAAAAAGAATTTGCCTTTCTATCATGATTTCTTCAATAGAATTGGCCAAATGTTGCAAATACTCAGCAAGTGCTGCATATAGTCTTTGTTTCCTATCCAGCGTGATGGAAACAGGGTTTTTCTTTGAGTATACAAAGTTGACACCCTAACTCTGGTCATATGTACTATGTGACTCATACGGCATTTTTCCTTTCCCTGAATTGAAGAATTCGCAAAGGAGGCTAAAGACTTAAATTCAGCCTAATTTCTACCTCATTTTTTGTACAGGATGTTTCCTACTGGATGGCCATAGATCTTCAGAAATGTTTACCAGGAAAAATGTTTTACAAAGTAGTTTAGAGGAAAATTAAACAATCTGAGTATGGGCTTAAGAGTCTTTACCTCCATGTTGCAAACAGGTTAGCTGAAACATAATGAAACAACTTGCCAAAGTGGGCCTCTAGGTAGGTAGAGAAGTGAAGAGCAGCCCCTGGTTGTCGAGGCTCCTGTCCCTGGTCCCCCCCCAGGGCTACACCTGCATTTCACACAGAACGCTGCTGAAATACCATCAGTTCTCTGTGTTTCCTCGTGCATGTTTCTGTGTCTTTGCCAGAGGGCAGCATGTGGGCCTTCAGAGCTGTAAGTGCTTCAGACTGTTCCAGTTTGGATATTACAGTGATCATATTTTTGATTGTGGAACCATGGCAATATTTAGAAATCATATGTGTGCCTTTTCTGTCTTTATAACCATCTAGATTCAGGACGCCCAGACACAAATGAAATGGAAAAAGACCTCTGTGACATAGATCCCTCCTGACACTGACTGTAAAAGTAGAAAGACACCTAGACAGAAGGTAAGAGAAGCCTCTTTTAATTTTTTAACTTCACTGATGTAAAGCCTAATGAGGTGATTTTAATTTATTTGGCTACCAGCAACGGTATTTAAATGAAGCACATAATTTGTTAAATACTAACAAATATGCTTCAGGCTGTAAAGCTAATGTAATTTTTTGCTTCACTGGTAGCCTTGGAGGCATTTGATTTCCCCCTGCCCAGACTTGAGCTTCATCTCTAAACAGGCCATACCAGCAGACTTGATCAAGCATTTTTGTTTGTCACATTTCAAAAGACAGCATTTTAATTTCTTCTTTAGCCTATTGGACCCTTCCTTGAGCCCATTCCAAAGCCCTTGCTGCCCGTCCATCTGCCATTTCCAACGAGTGTCTGCGCAGGAGCGCCGAGCGAGCTGGGCTGGCTGCTCAGCCCTTGTTCCAGTGAACCCCCTCTCACTTGGGTGTCGTTCTGCTGCTCCCTTTGTTTCTCACATTGCGTTCAGCTTAGGCAGTGGAGGGGTTTCTGACAACTGGACACTGAAAGCTTCTCTAATCATTTTGTCAAACAGAAGGCTATAGATTTTAAGACCTTATCACAGCTTTCATTGCGAGTACTTGTGTGCATCCTGCATCTAAATTTTCCTCATCTGTTCTTGGCCTCGACTCTGTGATTTGTGAGACAGAGCAGGCAGCATGGAGTCCTCTGGAAGCATCACAAGCTAAATGCTCACGCTATGTCACACGTACTACCTTGCTTGGGGAAGAATGGGGGATATTTGAATACATAATGGGTTCTATGTATAATTTATTATTTCAGAGTATTTTACCAAGGCTGTGTGGTTATTTTGGGGGAGGGAGGAAGGGGGGTATTGTTCGGTTATTTTGCAGACAGAATGATGTATGAAGCTTCAGAGAGCTATTTTAACCATCTGATACACATGAAACTGGACTAAGAGGTAATTTGAATGATAGATTTTGTGTGTGTGTGTGAGAATTCTTTCAATATGAAGCCACATAAATATTGGGGTCTTTTATAATGACTGTAGTTGCAGAGATTTTGATGGACATTTTTAATACACCAAAGTAAATTGCTGTTAGAGTGAAAAATGAAATGTTTTCCAGCTAAAGAACGCTGAAATGAATGTGCATCTGTGGAGATACTGGGAATGGTTGTTAGCGAGCAAGACCGGTCTTCAAAGACCAAACAAATGTTGATTGTAATAGCTGCGTTCAGTAAAAATAAAAAGGCAACATTACAAATTTTCAAGTAATATACAGAGTTAATACAATGTTCTTGCAGGAACATTTTGCCAGGAAAAAGGATATTATTTTATCCCAGATAGGGGGAGGAAAAGCATTATTTGACTCACAAATCTTCTGGAAGAAGAGTTATATTCTCTGTCAAATATATGCAAATTAAACCGTATTTTAAATCTTTTCACTGGTTGCTGCTGGGTGGAACATGTCTCAAGGGCAATCCGAGGAAGGGTAACATTTGATAAACACACGTGGCCCTGGGCAAGCTCTGTGCATCCCCACAGCGCCATGATGCCAGTGAGATTTCTGCCATGCTCCATGGTTTTTCCTCCTCCTTCGGGCTCCCAATCAAATCCATTTGAAATCAGTGGGGATCTCTCTGTGGACTTCAAAGAGCTCTGGATGAAGCACTGTGGAGGAAGTGCCGGTCAGGAAGTACTGATCTGAGCCTCATTGGTTTTGCTTTGCTTTTCCCTTACTTGCTGTAATTCCAGAAAAGAACATGCCGTATTCCATCTGTTCTCAAGCAGCCCTGGGCCATGAGCCACCAGAGCCTGGCACTGTGTCCCCGGGCTGCCACAAGAGGAAGGAGCGCAGTTGTTCTTCTGTTCTCCCTCGGTGGCTGGCTCTTTCCATCAGAACTTCTTTTCCTCTATCGTTATATGGTGCAGTGCAAGAAAATAGAATATCTGGCATCTTAATAATATTAGTTTTACGGTGATCTGGTTTTCAGCTGTGAGATCAATGTCAGATGCTTACCTGGTTTCTCTACCCACACACAATGTGAGTTTGTGTGTGCAGATAAATTTATACTAAACTGCTGAAGTTAAAATTTTTTTTCAGAATTTAAAAGTTACTATAAGTTGGTATTTATGTGAGAGAGGCAGAAACAGTTGATGTCCCCATCCTGCTATAGGGATAACTGCTATGGCTTAGCAATTTTTGCAGCTAGTGGAAGGACAAAAGATTGCTTGGACTCTTGTTGCTGAAAATGGGATCAATTTCGAAGCCAAAATAGTCTACCTAAAATTCTTCCCTCTGGATGCAAATGGGTGCTTTTCCAGGCAGGCACAGACAAGGCTTTGGACATTTGAAAACCAGGGCCCAAATATTCCACGCCCTGCCCTCCCTGCTGCTGTCCTTCCCGGATTCCAGCTTCATGCCCTTTCCCCTCCCTTCCCTCTCTGCTAACGGGGCCTGGAACACGGAGCTTGCAAAGGCTCGGGGCAGGCCGGGGCGGCTGTGATACGGGGCTTAGATCCTCTGATGGGGAGAACTTGGGGAGAGTGGACATCTTCCACAGGGCAGTGCAGCAAGGCTGGACTTCACTAGTCAAAATAACCAGCAAGGCTGCTCTGGAAACAGTGTTCCTCTCTTCCAGCAAAACCTCTCTTTCGCTGACTTTCAGTGTCTATATCTGTGATGGCCTTTCTGTAGCATGGAAATTCTGCTTCAGGCAGATTTTTGCAGAACGAAATTCTTGTAATCCTCTCCTGTGGTAGAAGAAAATATATTTTGTAGTGAAATGTTTTCTGGAGATGGAGTCTCAAACACCTCTCCCACATCTCCTTTCTTTCACACCAAAAGGATGATTCTTAAGTGCCACAAGAAGATGCATTTTGCAAAGCGAGTTTGCAGTTAGTAGTTAAATATATTTGTGAGATAAACAATTTCACTGAAAAGATAACTCTCCCATTCCGCACCCCAAAGAAAAAGAAACAAAAGCTCTCTGTATGCGAAGTACTTAAAGCCTCTAATACAGCATAGGGTGACATTTGAAAGAAGATAAACGAGGGAAATTTCATATTAATCATGTAAAACACCATTGCTTGTGGGTGATCTTCGCTACTTGCTGCTACTTTTTGTGCTGTTTCCTAATATTTGAGCCCTTGCCACTGATCAGAGAGGAGCTGGGGGTTCCTGTGGAGGTGGGCACTGGCCGCCCATGAGGGTGCCTGGCCAGCCCCTGAGTGTTGTGGGAGAAGGCTGCTGAGATCCCGAGGTAACAGCTGGATGAACCTGATGAATCTAAAATTGATACTGAATGTTTGTATGCAAGAAGAGCAGGAGATGCACTTGCATCTGGTATGTGACCACTAATGCTTTTTACTTATCGTGAACCTTCCAAATGGTTTTATACATTCAGCCGAAGGGGAATAGAGAAGAAGTGTGAGTATAGTGTTTAGCTCCACAGTGAAAGAAACTGAAATGGAAAATTCTGGTTACCCATTTTTTGCTATTATATGAGCTGGAAATTTACCCAACAGGTAGCTGATAACTTACTTAGTAACTCTAGGATGCTACAGGTTTCCATGGTGGCAGACTATCAGGAAAAAAATGTGAACTGGCATTTTCCACCCCTGCAGTTCTGTGGCTCCTTGAAACAGAGGAGTTTGCTCATGAATTGCGTCTCAAGCCAGAGGCTAGGAAAGTTGGAAAATAGAACATCTTCCCAAGCAACTTGCTGTTCCTGCCCAGAGGTTGGGAAGGGACACAGGATGAAGTTGGGCTGCTGTGCTTCCTTTGTGCCAAAGGAGTTTTAATCTGAGGACAGATCTACCAGAAACGTGCCAGTTTTGTGCACCAAGTTCTTTGCACTTTGCCTGTGTTCATCATGGTTCGTCCCTTACAAGGCACCTGCCGCTGCCGTCATTCCCAGCAAAGAGGGGAGATGTAGACGTGTCATCCAGATCCCTGCAGTGCTCAGAGTCAGACCCTTCGGAAGCAGAAAATCTCTGTAGAGTTATGAAAAATGATTCCCAGCCCCCTGAGGTAGTGACCGAGGAGCACATCTGTCTCTTAGAATCCCTCTCCTTCCTCTTAATGTGTCTGAAAGCAGCTGCAGGTGGCCTCATCGCAGGCTGTGTAGCCAGCTCTTCTTTAATGCTCACACCTGACATCTTACTGGGATTAAAACATTTAAAGAATGTCATTGTTACTAGTTTGGGGGCAGAATTTTACATTTGGACTGTACGCATAACCACATATGTATTCAATTTGGATTACATTTATCACATCCTTTTAAGCTCTCTGCCAATAGGTAGTTTAGGAGTGGATATGATAAAATGATCAAAGAAAAGTGTAGCATGTTGAATTTAAATTGAAACTTCTGCATAAAAGTATAGAATTTGCCTTATGAGATACACATAGAACTGCATGTTATTTAGCAAATAGAATGGTATATTTTTCATGTGAATTTTCACAGCTGGTCCATTAAGAGCAAGAGGAACAGCAGTGTAAGAGACTTTAATAACAGCAAGGGCTTACTTTCACTCCTGGCCAGGGGAGTCCATTATCCTCTAAGTGCATTCCCTCCTTCTGGCCTTCCCTGTTCCCCCTTACACTTGTGTCACTGCTGGAACAACACCCAAAATGCAAAGGAGATTAATTGACCAAACCTTCTTTTTCAGTCTATTTTTGTTAAAGAGCCATCACGTGAAAATGTTTTTACCTCTGTCAGCTCATTCTCTTAGCTGATCTGGGCTGTCATGTGTGTTAAGCCTTTCAGTAAATCAAATTTAATATTTAACACTTCACCTGAGTATGTGCAAGAGGAAGGTCTTGCTTTTATTTTAATGTCAATATATTTGGCTTGCACAGGCCTTTTAAATGGTTCACAGTGTATCTTAACAAGCCTGTTGAACGGAATATAATAACAATAAAACAAACCTCGTTTTCATTGATGGAGATTACCAGCTGTTTTCATTGAAAATGATGAAACAATGAAGGGCTTTGAAAGATTTGAAACAAAAGGATTACCTAATTATCTGTATGCATATGAAATTATTTCATCAGGTTTGTAGATGAGGCAAACAAAACTTCCATCTTCTGGTTGTGGAATTATGTGGGTATTGCAATTTACCTTCTATTACTTTAGCAGGGGCTGAATTGGAGCCATCTGCAATTCTACTATATAAGCATGAGAGAGATTGCAAGAGCTGTATTTTCACATCTCTTTGATACAATAATGGAATTTTGTGATATAAAAAAAATAAAAAGAAAGGTATGATTCTGAGAGAAAAGAGAAGATTGATTGGGGAATTTGGTTAACACTTGGATAAGCAATTTTAAATTCTGGATTTTCAGGAATAGGTAGAACTGTAGAACTGCACACAACTTGAGAAAACCCATCTGAGCTGAGGCTTTTGTACAAAAGGTTTGAGGCAAAAAAATTAACTGTGAGTGGGCATCTGCAATAGAAGGAGAGGAAATGGAAGGGCCAGTTATCTCAGCTGAAAAAGAG
Organism: Pampusana beccarii; assembly: GCA_013399365.1. Classification (NCBI taxonomy): domain Eukaryota; kingdom Metazoa; phylum Chordata; class Aves; order Columbiformes; family Columbidae; genus Pampusana; species Pampusana beccarii. The sequence continues at coordinate 499,648 of VWYH01010183.1, read as the reverse complement.
ATTATGCATTAGCATTGATTAGTTCCCTGAAGAATCCCTGACATTTTTGACTTGCACTGTACATTTAAATGGGTGAAGGAGCGCAAATGAAGTTAGGTTTTATATCCACGTGTACATGCGCACTTTAAATGCAGTTGTACCATTCAATTAAGCCTGATGGTTCAATTTTAATTCCGAGATTGTGGCATTTCGTGTTTGGGAAAGAGAATACGATTCTGAGTGTAAGAATTAGATGGCTCTGATGCAAATAGCTTTTTGAAACAGGTGGGGGGTGTTAAATTTTCTTTTTAAAGATAAAAATGAAGTATTTTCTATACTGGTAAGACACAAGGAGGAAATCCCCCACAGCAGAGGTGTTACAAAACATCCATGTTACAGAGCCCAGAACACAAAGCCATTGTCTTATTCCTCCTCGAGATGTGGTGGGGATAAGATCCTGCAAACAGGTCTGGCTTAGAGAGGGTGTATCCAACCCTGCATCTCCTGGCAACGTAAATGTATTTATACGTGCAGAACTCCCTAGTCCTTAGGGCTAGGGAAGGGATGTATTACACCTGTTTAAACCTCACATCATTTCATTTGTAGATCTAAAGCCCCTAACTTGTAGTCTGAGAGGAAGGATGTTGTGGTTCAGGCAGCTCTGAGCTATTTCTGTGTCCTCTTGGGTCTTGGGCACCTGCTGGAACCCAATGGCCAAAGAGTCTCCCGCAGCCTGGGGGGTGAGAGGGGTGATGAGGGGGAGCTCAGGCTGCTCCACAGGGACACCAGTCTGAATTGAAGCTTTCCTGAAGTTCTGATGCTGTGAAGTGCCTTTATGAAACAGACGCCACTCAGGATTTAAATCTGGAGGTGTCTTCAATACACAGATGCTTTGCTCCACCTGCCTGGAATAAACAGCAGGCGGAAGGGATTCATGTCCTGTTTGCCACAGCTGGTTCTCACAGCAGCAGGGCTTGGTGGCAACATTTCTCAAGGCCAAACTGAGGGATGAGATGAAAGGCAAAATAAGAAATCTGCATAACCGGGGTATTGATAGAAGCTAGATGGATTCACTGGTAGGCTTCCTTCTGTGTAAGATGTGATAAAATTGCGTTTTTAAATCAGCAAGATATTCTCATGTAATAGATGTCCACGTTTTTTCTTCTTCTGTAGTTCAGCTTCGTTATTCAGGAAGTTCTCAAGCTACACACCTGCCAAAATTTATTCTAAAATATGGGGGGTTGTCATGACGTACACCTAGTTTAACTCGGAATAATTCAGAAGAGATGTTCCAGCGCATTCGTGTGTGTGCTGAGCTTTTTGTCATTTTCTGTTTTAATGCAGATGCTAGCAAAGTACAGACCTGGAGATAAGTGTCTTAAATAGGGCATCCAATAGGTCTGAACCAAAGAGTTGCATAAATATTCAAGCAAACACTGCTGCTCTTGAAGCCTGTGGTTAAATCTGCCAAACCCTGTAGCTTCAGCAAAACTGTACAGTTGGGCTCAGTATGAACCTTGTGATGTTAAGTCTTCAGATCCTCTGTTGCCATTTTGTAAAATCTGCAAGTTGTTTAAAGGATTATTTCAATAACAAACCATAATAATCTGTGAAGAAAATACAACTGAATTGGTAATAGTAGCCCATATTTAGTTAGGTCAAAGGGGAAAAAAAAAAGGGGGTTTAAGAGAGAGTGAGAAGGCAGAATAGAGGAAGAAGGAACAAGAGGGGCACACCAGAACTGTGAATATGTAAAAGGCTACCAAAAAAAAAAAGTCATTTCTTGTTGTCCATTTCTGAGGGCAGTATAGGAAGAAATTACATCCTTAGGTTCGAGCAAAGATGATTTACGTTAGCTGTTAGGAAGAATTTTCAAATGCAAATTTCTAAAGCATCTAAAATACACAACTGCTTCATTCCTGTCCCAGAGAGACGAGAGTGCAGAGAAACATCTGCCAAAACCAATCTCTGTGTTTGCATGATCTCCTTGTCTATTGTTCTCCTACCGTGGCGTTTTCCTTGGAAGGAAGCGATATGACTCATCAAGTGAATATTCAATTAGAACAAAGGGGTTCACCTAGTCTGTAATTCATCTGCAATCTATTTTTATATCCTTGCTATTATTTAGTTTACTCAGTGGAAGAGCTACGCCATTATTTTCTGCTGCTCTATAAATATAGATGAGAAACAGTTTTGTTGGTATTTAAATAAGGTAAGCAGAAGAAGAAATTCAACTCGGAGCACACTGCCACGTCTAAAGGCTAAATCAGACTTTTGTAAGGAAATATGGCTGAGCTGATGTGGCTTCTTGCTGTTTTTTTTTGAAATGTGCAAAAGTTAAAAGGGGGGAAGGAAGAGAGACAAAATAGATGGAGTATTCAGGCAGGAGAACTATTTCAGTATTTGAGCCCAAATTCACTTAAAGTACAGAGTACTGACCCTACGTCTGTGATAAATTGTAATAAATTGTCTCTGGATGTGCCAGTCAAGACAAGGGCTTGTAGTCATTGTAGTGATAACATGAGCTCTCCTCTTCAAAGAATTGTGTGTGCTGAACTTACATGTAAACATCACCTGGGTATTTGCAGATGGTAGATCTCAGGCCAGATCTGAACAGAATTTGTTATAGATCATAGTATTTATTGCTAGGGATAGTCAAATGGGGAGGTTATATTTGGTCTCGATTCACAGATGTCTAAGAGTCTCTCATGTGGAAGTGTTCACCAAGATGAGTAAGAACCTCACTGTAGTCTCTATTCCAAAAAACCTACCAAATCAGCAAGACTATTTTTCTTTGGTAATGAGTATTTTATTCTTAATATGCTGATGTATAGGACTCTCTAGATTAGTTTGATTTAGGTATTTAAAAAAAATAATTTAAAAAAACCCTTTTTTCTTTTTGACGATGAAATGTGAGAGTGAGTGTATACACTGAGAATGCTTAGGAATTAGTGGAAAGGAGACGTGATACAGATAGTTCTTTGTTTGAAAATCATGATGTTCTCCTTTTCGGAGGTTCTTTCCTGGCTTTCTCTGTTAGCGATATCTGGGTCCTTCCTGGCAGCGGGGGCTCCCGGGGAGTCCTGGGCTGGTGCCACAAGTGCCGTGTTTTGTGAGCCCCTCTGGTGCTGCCATCACAAGTAACACGTGTCTCCGCGGCTGGAAATCAGGCCTGTGTACGTGTTAACCCCAGTTTTCTTAACTGACTCGAGAAAATGGGACAGCGCTGTTTTCAGGCTTTCTGTTGAAGGAGGTTGAATCATAGGCATTTAGATGACGTCTGGTTCTTTTTTTGGTCCTGTTTCTCAGCTCTACCTTTTAAATTTTTGCTGCAGGAATGGTTTGCAATTGAACTTGCTTCCTGTATTATTTTTGTATTTCCTGTATTATGTTTGCTAACTCATAACCATTCCCAGAAATTTCCAATAAACATTTTCATATTTGTGATAGCATTATACAAATACTAGTTGTTTTCACAAAATTATAATGTCTGATGGGCATTGCTGTTCAATATTCAGTGCTGACAGATCTGTAAAACGTTAATGGTTTGCATGCGTCTACATTGGAATTTCTTTTCTGTACGTTATCGTAAACCTAAACTCTTGAAAGTTTAAGGCTTGTGCTAGCAGGGAGACAGCAAGGAGGTGGAGGTGTTCACACCTATGAGAACAGATTGACTAGAGTAAACGAGTTTTGAAAACAGACTTTGAAGTAACTCATGAAAAATATCAACCAAGAAAAGCCTGATTTAGTAAAAGAACCCCTTCCAGCCATCATAGCACAAGCTGTTGCTTTTATGGCCTTCTGCTGTTGCATTTATTTTGTGCCATTTACATTGCTCATTGCTCTCACCCTTTGGAAGGAAAAATCTCTCTCAGATTGGAAGACTAATTATGAATTACCAAATTGTTTAAATCAAACAACAGTAAGTAAGCACAAGGCACCACAAAATATTCTCAGTTCATTTTTACTCTAGTAATGTGACTAAAAGGGTTTATGATGATACAATACCACCACCGGCCATGATGTACACTAATAGTAAATTCCAGTCCTTTCTTAGGCTCTGAACTCCAGGCCCTTGAGCTCTTCCTTTTTCTAAGACTTTCACCGCAACGTTTTCTCACCTACGTGCCTGCCTTACAGAGCATAGGGTGACCGAGTGCTTGGTTCACATGGGTCTGCAAATAGCTTTACGTGCCAGGACACAGAAGGGACTCTCTGCTTTTATAGAAAAGCAGATGAAACTGATACCTGATGGAAGCGAACTAGGGTAATTAGTCCAACACTGCAAGCTGAAGAGTTATCTCTTTCCCGCACAGCTCATCCAACGCTCATATGGTGGCAGCGCAGCTTCTCCAGCCCCCAACTCACCCCTTCCTGAGCACCAGCCGCTCCAGTTGCCCCTGTGCAGCTCCTGGTGATGCATCAATCACTCTGCTTTTAGGATTGTGCAAGTGGGAAGATCATTCCTAACAATTTTAGAAGGGAGTCATAGTCATAACATCGATGCCTATTTCTTTGTGTCCTAGTTACATCTCTTCCAAGTGTTTCTGTGAGACAGATTGTTTGAGGGCGCATGAGCCTTCCCTGGGGGTGTGTGTTTATCAGTGTAATGCCTGGACTCTAGATCCTGCAAAAAGATCCATACGGAGCCATCTACCGTAGGATTAGGCCTTTTAAGTTCTGTTAGGTCTTTTTTAAGTGCTTTGACCTGAGAAATTATTATGGTGTACATTGAGAGTAAATCACTAAATAGGTAACTTCCTGTTATATACTTTAAAACAGGCAAGGTAGCCTCAATACGTACGGTCAACTAAATGAGAAATTGGTCTTGGGTTTGGTCTGCTGAAGACTTTGAGGCTGGCTTTCATTAGCAGTTCAGACCACGGTAGCACGAACTTAAATTACATGTCCATAACTCATGTTTATTGAATGAAATGTGAAATTCACTTAGAAGCCACATCAAACTTAATTGCCTCCTTATAATAGCAACACTTCTACAGTAGTAAAACAATTGATTTTCTTGTCTGGGTTAATATTGTCCTAGTTTATAGAAAAGTAGAATAAATTCTCTATTAAAAATAAAGCAGACTTTGAAGAAAATTAACCTTCCGATAAATAAATACATAATCTACAAAAACTATTTAAAGTGCTTAAGTAGAAAAATACCTAATCCACAAGAAAACAAAAACTGTGGAAAATATTCGAAGGTAGAGAGAATGTTAAAGATGCAAATGGAAATGTTGATTTTGTATGATACAAACTTAACCATAAATGCAAAGGCAGACCAACCTAGGCTAATAATAATGCCATTTCCACATAATTACTTAGGGAGCCGGACTGAAGAGCGGGCACTGCTTAATGCAAAGGCTGCTGGGACTACTATGACATCATTTTCCTCCGGTTAAAGAACATGAGTGTTTTCTTGTGGGTATGAGGGAAAGAAAAAAAGGTGGATTTTCCATTTCTGAATGACAATAAATCTGCTCTTAGACATATTCCAGCCTGCACTTTTAAACACTTTAAAGAGAAATTGGGTTGTTTGGAAGGTTTTAGAAAAGCGAATGCATACATTTATGTCAGGCTGAGTTCTAGCTGCTTATAAAAGGAGTAAAGGATATGGTCTAAAAATTGTATTTATTTTACAGTGACATAAAGACATTTCTGGCAGATAAAATGGCTGTTTCAGATAATAAGACAGAGCTAGATAAAATGTGTTGAAAATCATGCCGATAGCATAAGCTTTCAATTGGCAATATTTTTTGAGAGCTTTAGAAGTCTTTGTGAGTGGGTAGAAGAAATATTGCAAAATGCAGGAGGAGTAAGAAAATCTGCCTTAAATTTACAACTGCATAAATAGGGTCAATATTAGCAGACACAAAGGAGTCTTTAAGAGTGAAGTATCTAAATGAAACAATCAAATGTAGGATCATTGTCTTCTTTTGTAAACCTCTGCAAGGAGGTTCACTAGTACAATATAGCACAAAAAGACTAAAGCAAAGCAGAGCAATGGATGTGGAGAATCTGTAAACACTGTGCCTGATTATTTAAGATGGGATGTTGTTCCAGAAGTCCCTTACAGAAAATAAAACTATTTGTTTCCTTGAAGCATTTTAGTAGATGCTTTCAAATCCAAGGGACCTTCCAAAATGTGAAAGAAGTGGGGAAAAAACACAGATACTTTGGAAACTTTTGGGAGAGTTAGGAATCAAAGTCACAAAGCTTGCGAAGTGCTGTTATTTATTGTTCACGGATGATAACTCAGCTATTTGTAGATGATTGTGATCAACTCCTTATAAATATCACAGTGATCTAGACGTGTAAATGAAGGCAATTATTTGAGGAGGATGACTGACCTTTCTGTGGAGTAGGTCAGTGAGCAACTGAGTTTAGATTGGTGACTTGCTTTGTTTTGTGGGTAGTGAAATGCCAAAGCAGTCATGTGGTGGGTAGAGTCCTATGTGGCTATTAATTTGTCCATAAGGTCACATAGCCTTTGCGTGCAGAGATAAAATATATACAGAATAACTTAGTCATTTAGAATATTACTTTGTTTCTCTTGCTTTTGAGGATGAACTATGCAACTTAATCCAATATACTTATATTTGTTAGACAGATAGCTCAACTTTGCTGTCTAGACCAGATTTTAGCAACATGGAAATGAAAACTTTGGTGTATTTTAATGGTGTGATAGCAGCAGATTTAACTACACCACCTCTTTTCTGCCTTTCCCAAGAATAGCTTTCAAGGATGGCCTCTGCTCCCACAGACTTCAGAATATAATTTGCAATTCTGTGATTCTCAGTGAGTTTGCTGATATATTTTTCTCAAGAAGAACCTTGGTGTTCCTGCGGGAGATTTTGCTCTAGAAGCTGTGTCCAGGCAAACGACATGAGTGTTACCATACGGAAGCCTCATAACAGTGCAGTATTTAACTATTTGTATGAAGGTAGCATGCAGGGAAGAGAGCTAAAAGGAACCAAGGGCACACCTTCATCTAAGCCGTAGACTTTTGATTTCCCTCGGGGCTCTGTCAGGCCTAACTGATTACAATACTCCAGCCTCTGGCTAAGCTGCGATTCACTTAGTTTCCCACAGAGCCAAACTCTTCCTTCTTCATCTCAAAGGTCAGGGTTTCATCTAGCCTAAGGTCCTGTGTATTACAGAGATACACAGCTTCCTACCAGGAAATCCTCTTCTCCTCTACCAAAGGCTTTGAATACCTTGGGCAGAGGAACAACTTCAAAGGTGTCTTTCATTTGATGGGGTTTTGATTTTGAAAGGCATTTCCTGCCTTTCTGTGGATTTTCAGTGAACTGATGCAGATGCATAAGTTCCTTTGAACCCTAGGAGCAAAAAACACAATCAAATGAAAGAAATAGATTCTACTTGTGACGTATAATGGGCATTTCCCATGGTCCTTGAACAAACAGGTTCAAAATACAAAGAATAGTGTTTCTTTTCTATGTTACTTTCTTCCCCCTCTCTTGCTGGCACACTGTACATCTTTTGATAAACCTGTGTAGCCTAGCAAAGATGCTAGCAGATTTTCATGTGCTTTCTCTTCCATCTTAATGGAAAAGTCCTGTATTGATTTAAAGATCTGTCAGTGGAGGGAAACAGAGCCCTATCTCAAGAAAGAACCAGCAAGGGTGTACATCACTGCCGTGCATCCCGTGCTCAACCATGCCAAAACACTGAGCAATAGTGGGACATAAAAACACATCAAATAAAGGTCAGGGTATTCTGAAATAAAACCAGAAAAGGCTCTTCCATCAGTGGTGTCATGTTTAGACACTCACTTTGGCTGCTTCTGAAAGCTTATTCTAGAACTAGTTGTCTTAGCACCAGCTTCTTAAAAAATAATGTAGCTATTTGGAAAACCACTTGGCTAAACTGAGGTTCTAAGCTTCTAAAAATCCTGTGATCCCTTGAGTTTGAGAAGCCATGAAATCATGCGTAAGTCACTGATTAAGCTTTTTTTTTTTTTTTTTTAAATGGGTAAAAGATCAGCTATATTTGAATCTCATTCAAGCCAATTATGTTATTCCAAACAAATGAACTGAAGCTATTGGTGGGTCTGACTTTGCCCAAGGCTTTTAGCTACCAAATCCGCCTCCCTTTGGTTGTTTCTCTATAACATACCAAATATATGGTGTTTCCTTATTGCTGTTATCACATTTTCATGTGCTTCGTGCCACACAGGAAAGATTACCTAGTTTTGTATCAATTTATATAATCATAATGAGAGGGCTATAATAAATAGGAAATCTTCTAGAGAGTCTTTTGAGTTTTAAGTGTAATCATTACAGATGGAGATACTCAATAAATTGCATAAAATTGCACAAGGTGCTTTTTTCAGGCTATATTTGTTTCCAAAGCTGCTGATCTTGTTCCATGAATATTAAGTTGAATGAAACTGTATAGGAAGAGGTTAACATCTATGCTTTTTTTTTCAGTGAATCAGAGTTGTTACTATTGCCTGAATTGACACAAGGCCAAGGGTACATGAGGAAGGCAGTAAATGCAAAACTTCCTTCTCCCCACACAAAGTCTGGAATTGGTTCAGCGTGATGTGATGTTTTAGTTGCATTTGGCAGGAGGTTGTTTCCCGTTCCTCATTTAGACACATGTCCGACTCTTAGATCTTCATTATCAGTTCTTTGTGACTGACTGAAAGCTCCCAAATGTGCAGCAATGCTGCCTTAGCTCCAGGAGAACACAGGGCTCCACAGTCATCTCTTGATAGGGAGACAAGTGTGTCTCAAATGTGTTTTGCATATTTTGAAAAAATATTATTTGGAGGCAGATTTGCAAATTAACCTGTCATAAATACCATCTTATTTATAAACTGGGGAAGTGAAAACATGATAATCCAATTATGGTATTTAATGTATTATTGTTGAAAGATTGCACTGTAACTCCTGTTCTGTACCAGAAGCAATACTCTGTAAGTAGGTTATTCCTTGATGATCGAGTATGTCAAGTTAATTAATCTGGTGAACTGTCAACAAATTAGCTTCTCTTGTGTCTCTGTCTTTTTAGATGAGACAAAGACATATATCTTCCTGAAATAAAAACTCTACTTAACAAGAGTAGGGCTTGAAGGCAAATTGACGGAAACAATGCACAAAACCATTAGTTGATGTTAAATTTATGTATTCATTTGAATCTTGAAAAAAAACCTATGTGCTGTTGAATCTTGGAGTATTAAAATATTGTAAGTAGTACACATTTCATCTTTGGCCAAACAATCCAGTATCCAATGCAGGGTCAAATTCTGTCCTTGGATTTTCACGTGAGTGAGTTTTGATAGTTTCTCATGGGCAAAGTGTCTTGGAGACTAAACAAAGAAATGCAGCTGGACACACCCAGAAGCAACTATTCCCAGACCTATGTGACAAGGTAGGACAAGAAACAATAATTACAAGCTAGTCTTTTCGAAAAGGCATCTGGTCTCCACCTCATTGTTTTACTGTGCTGGATTATTTGCTTTGGACAGTCTAACACAACCAGTATCTTCTGCTTCCTGCTGTCAAAACCCAATTAATTTCTTTCAGCAAGAGCTTGAGCCACTGTGTTCCACGTGTTTGTCATCTCCACGAATCACTTTTGTAATTCATTCACCCTGCGCAGGCTTACTTAGGCTCAGAATGAAGCCATAATTCACAAATAGTGTGGTAAACCACATCCTTGGGCAGTGGCAGCGTAGAAAGCCTATTATACAGGTGCTTTTTCACATCTGCTATGCTGGGTTCTGAGAGGAAAAAACAATTCCTGTGATAGATTAAGTCTATCCCAATAAGGGCTTCATAAATCAGTGCTACCAAAAGCAGGATTGGCTCTGAATGCCTGCTGAGATGCAGGAAAGGCTGTAGCCTGGCAGATAATTTACAAAGAAAGAGAAATGCCCTTAATGCAACTGAGAGAAAAGACCAATCTGGTGTAGGGAAATGGCTCTAGTAACCTCTCCTTGCTGTAGGATTCACTCACTTGTTCCTTCATCATGCCATTCCTCCAACAGCAAAAGCAAAAGGAAACCCCCGGCATCCCCCACCACGCTCAGAAAAGAAGTTTGAGATTCAACTGTGAGACCTCACTGACTTTGGGGAGAAGTCTCAAATCACTGTGAACCAGTTAAAGGCACTTAGGAGGATGGACATGATAAATTTTGCTAGACAATTATCATAGTATTCTTGACCTTGGGGTTGAGGTTTTGATGAAGGTTTAGCAGTATTATTCCTTTATCGGAATTTTTTGGCACAGTTTTATAAGTGTATCACCCAACTCGTCCCTGCAGCAGGAAGGATGTACCTCCCTACTCTTTATTATTTTAGTGCAAAAATTGTAACTGAATGTGTGAATGACACAATAACTTTTCAGACAAGGTTAGTGGCAGATTATCTGCCAAGATCCTGACAAGTAAGCAACTTCCAGGAGGACAGGTAAATCAATCTTCCAGAAGGTTATGATGATTTAAGATGCATGAGTGAGAACAGGAACATTAGAGAGCAATGAGGGTGTGCTGAGGTCTTGTGCGGGGGATGCCATTCATCTCTCCGTTCTGAGTATCCCCTTCTCCTAGACCCAGCCCACTGTTTGCACATGCCCTGGCTGTGTTCAGAATTAAAAGCTATGATAGAGGATTCTGTGTAATACTCTGTCCCCTGGGACGGGATATACAACTGGATGCTATTTTGACTCTACTGGCAGGTTTCTTTTCAGTAGGAAAGAAATATATACGCTGCACTGTCAACACATGTTCTCATCTAAACAGTGTACTTGTCAGATAATACTGTAGGAGTAAACCTTTTGGATTTTTCCTGAATTAATCAATAAGAGATAGATGAACTTTTCTTGGCATTATTTAGCAGAGTAAATGTAAAGCTAACGAGTAACATAAAGAAAAGAAAATCAGACAGTGCTGGATTATGTGAACTCAAACCTATTGTAAAGAAGGTTCTATGCCTGGTCACAGTTTATTCCCGGCCAGATGGCTGCTGCTTTGAAGTGGTAATTTATTTCCTCTGTTTCTTTCTGGCCTGAGGGATGCCAGGGAGTTGTGACGTTGCCATCGCCATCACAAGCGCTACCTGGGTGTTTTGCCCCTCAGGTACCTGTTCTTGTAGAACAGAGCGCAGTTTTACCTGACACACCTCCTGCAGTTACAACATCAGCAGGAGCTTATCAATGTGTACAAATACCTGATGGGAGGGTGAAAAGAAGATGGAGCCAGACTGTTCCCAATGGTGCCCAGTGACAGGGCGAGAGGCAATGGGCACAAACTGAAACAGAGGGCAATCTGTTTAAACATGAGAAAAGTTGTCTTGCTGTGAGGGCTTTCAAACATGGTAACAGGTTTCCTCAGTGGTTCTGTGACCTGGATATAAACAGGAAAATCCTCACTGTAAGGACCACCCCACAGAATTGTGCTTTTATAAGAAGAATAATGCCACAGCAGATATTCTAGAGTTCTGCTTTTCTGGAATAACCCACCTATTCTGTTGCTTCCTCTCAAGAAGAATCCCTGATGAAATCGGTGGTGATCACCGGGAGCATACCGTGACAGGAGCGGCTGTTTTTATCTGTGAGTAGTCCTGTTGCTCTCATAATTATGCTACTAGCCAAGATAGCTCTAACCTAGTTTCTTGAGGTGTATTGCTCCCACTGCTTGATAACCACGGACAGGTTATTAATAATTCATTGGGATGTCTGTTTTTAAAGAACTGGATGACCTGTCAGGTTTGCCCCCTGAGATGGTAGATATCTAACATTCTCTGTCTCTCCTAAAAAGAAATTATTCGTAAATTTTCTTATTTTGGAAAGGAGTGATAAAGCACCTTCACGCAATTCTGAGATTTGGAGATTTACCAAAATCACTGGGGATGATTAGTGAACTTTAATTTCAATTTAGCATTTGTTGCTTGCTGCACAGTTGAAAAATTTACACCATCATTATTACAGAACACCCTCCCTCCCCCTGTTCTTTATTGGTGGTGTTTATTGACCTTTATGCAAAAGTGGTGTTTGTTTTTAAATGAAAATCTTTTCAAGGGTCTTCCCTTCCTTCTGACCTAGTATTTACCATGTCTCTGCTCCTTGGATGTCTGTATCCTGTGTTAACATAGTCAAACACACACAAATGTTCCTTCTTTTCTCTGAGATACCTTTCCATTAGATGATATGGTGAATAGCTTGCAAATTTGGTTTGATACTGAGGTCTCCTTTTGTTTGTCTTGAATATGGTTTTGTACATGAAGTTGCAGCTGAGAACTTAGGTGGATTTTCAAAAGCAGGACTTTGAATCCTGAGGTGCAGAAACCTTAGAGGACCTTGCCCAAAATTGCTTGCTCGTAGTTGTCCAGGCTGTGTGGGAGCACTCCAGGTTCTAGCATTGCTCTGTGTGTTTGTTAAACTACCCTTTCATTTCCAAGGCCAGTTTGGGAGGAAGTTGTAATGTAGAACACTGTTGGCACAAACTGCAATCTGTGTGATCGTTTGGCTTCTATTTCCAGTAAAGCAAGCAAACTATCATTAGGAACGAGCGTATGTCTTTAAAAAAAATAATTGACTTTATAACTATGGTGGAAGGCTGGTATAGGTATTATCCGTCATCTCATCTCCCAGCCCTGCAGCAATACAGCAAAGGGAACAACCCATCCTACGATTTCCAGTCCCGCTCTGCTGGGCGCGGTGGCCTTCCCGTCTCCGGTGTTCTTGGGACGTTCTGCCCGTGCTCCAGGTGTGTTGCAGATGTGCAGCCTGCTCGCGGCAGTCAGCTCATGGAGTGGCACCACCTGGGCAGGACCGCTGGGAATTCTCGGTTGCTGTTTGGTTCCTCTTTGACACAAGCAAACCACAACTGACCCTGAAGCCAGTACCCTCACGCTGCCCCTGCATGTGTCGAATGTATGGATGTTGCGTGCGGTTAGAGTCACTGCGTCTTCATGCTCTTCACCAGTTGGGAAGAAAGGCAGTAAAATAAAATCTCTTAATTACACACAAATCTCCACTTCTGAAATAATGGTTTTTTTTTGGTAGTAATTTATAATAATCTATCAAAAGCATTTCTATTCCCTCTATGTTGAAATTGCTGATAATTCATGTGCGTAGTTGCTTTCATTATACTTAAAATGCTTGAATAGTTGAAGAACAACTCAGGCAGACTTTCAAGTTGGTTTATGTCTTTTGTTTGAAGTTACCACTGATAAAAATTTCTGTTTATGATTTCAGAGAGTAGTCCTATGGACTGTCACTGTGTTCCCACTCTTCTAGATAATTACTTGCCTTAAGATATTGCTTTCAGAGCAAGGGAGAGATTTCAAATATCTGCAAAATTAACTCTTTGATTTCTGCTGAGCCTCACACGTTTCAAATGTCAGTCTGGGAGATAGTGCTACAAATTGTACCTGAGCTACCCCCACTCTTTGAACTGCAACTGCTGTTGTCTGCCCGTAGGAAGAGAAGTGGCTTTGCTGGAGCACGATGCAGATCCACATTGCGAGTGTTTCTATGATATCCATCTTGTATGCTGGTGGCACCCTAGAATAAATTGGTCTGGTTCATGCACAGATTTACTTCTTAATGAAAAAAGTTTAATTGAGAAGATCAGCGTTAATTTAAAGTAATTTAAAACGCCGTAACATATTGTTGTAGATTTATTAGTGCTAAAAAGCTTGTTATGTGTTCAAGCCTGCTAGCGTGAATATTGGTGCGTGAACATATGTTATGTTTGCTCATAATATTCTTTGCTGACATGAAAAACATGTAACAGGTATGAAACCTGACCAACTTTTATTTTTATGGAGTTGGCCTCTAGCTTTGTGGTTCCTTTGCTGTTTTTTAGCCTAAATTGGGAGAGAGGATGAAAGGCCGAGAAAGTAAGCACTTACGTAGAGCCCATGTATTCACTTTGAATGTAAAACCGGGGAAAGCCATGCCTCTCGGGCTCGTTTTGCATAGTTTCTCCTCCATATCCAGGTACAATACATTTTCAGTCTTAATTGTTCATATTATTTCTAGTGGCTGTCTTCCAAATGGTTTCCTCTTAAACTGCCACATTATCAGTTGGGGATTTCCTTTGTCATGTTTGGTACTTTCACGTTCTGATGTCTCATGTAGACAAATAATGTTTATTAAGTAGACATTAGGAAAAATCTGATAGTGACAGATAGGTTGGGCAAACTCTGAAGTCTCCAAGAAGGGACATCTGTGGGGACAGGTGCATCTGTCTGGGTGCGTTTCCAAACCACCTCTCCTGGTCAGGGTGCTGTCAGGTACCAGATCACTTAGTGCTCCCTCCCAGCCCTTCTTCCCTCTTATTCTATAATATATGTTATGCATTTTACATACTGATGAGCTCTAGGTTGCATCCAAAAGTGGATCTTTCTGGCAATGGGGATTTGTGTATTTTTTTTTTTTTAAACAGCATGGCTTTTACTTCACCCGAGAGTTTAAAATGTTATTCATGTTTTTAGTGGAGGTGGATAACTAAACAAAAAATTAATCAGATTCATAATTATTGTAAATTTACTTTGTTCCACTGACGTGTGGGCAGTAATGCCAATTTCGCCCCATGAACCAGTATTTCACGTGCACCAAAACATTCATTAAAGAGAGTGATATAGGTAACACACTTTTCAAGCGAGTAGGTAGTGGAAGTGGGCAGTTTTGGAGGCTGGCAGTGCTAGAGATGCAAAACCATTTGCCTATAATTTTTAATATGCTATCAGATGGGCTGCGCATAGGTATTTGAACTTTTTGAAGTGACAAATTGTACCATCCTTAGAAATTAAATGTGATGTTTAAGAAAGTTACTGAGTGTTAATGGATTTCTTCATTTGTTTTTTATATACTGGGTTTCATTCTAAAGCAATTCAGGAAAACAACAGAGGAATCTATAAGCATTTTGCAAATATTAAGATGAAGTTCCAGGAGAACTAATGAGTATGTAATTGGAAACACAAATTTGCATACAAATTTGAACATGATATTTCAGAGCTTGCAAACATCGAAGTGTATTAAAATGACAAGCTATCCATGTCAATGTACAGTTTTTATTTTAAATGGGTGAAAGAATAAAATATAAAGGTTTTACTTCTGAAATGGATAATTATATCAAATTGCTTTAGGCAAAAGGCAACATTAAGTCATCATGACATGCATTTGCTTTGGTTTTTTTCCTGTTATTGTATGTGATTTCTGTGTACCTTGGGGTCAGAGAAGTGAAACATGTGTCAGGATATTAAGATAATAGAGAGTCACAGCTTTCAGTCTCGCAGATAATAGAGACATCTCCAGACAAATGCTCACGTCTGAATCATTTTGATTTCGTTCATGGGGCACGGCAGAAACTAA
Organism: Pampusana beccarii; assembly: GCA_013399365.1. Taxonomy (NCBI): domain Eukaryota; kingdom Metazoa; phylum Chordata; class Aves; order Columbiformes; family Columbidae; genus Pampusana; species Pampusana beccarii. The sequence goes on along the minus strand of VWYH01010183.1, from coordinate 484,312 downwards.
CTTGTCTCTGCTTTGCTAACCCGAAACTCCAGAAGCTGCCCTGGCTGCCAGTGGCCAAGTCTGCAGGTCCCTGAGCGGAGAAGTGCTCTGCTGAAGGGAGGCTGGTGTAGGTGCCACCTCTACCCCAGGACAGCGTACACGGAGCCTGAAGCACCACTTGGCTTCGCTCTGATCCAGGGTCACCCCTGGAACTCCCCAGCTCTTACCTTTGTCTGCTGCAGGTGGAGAAACGGGGAGCAGGATGGATCCAGGGTTGCACTGCGGTGCCTGCGTGCTGTCACACTGAGCTGCTGCCGCTGCGCTCGGCTGTGTGAGCTCACTCAGGGATTTCTGCACCCTGTTTCATTGCTACCTGCCACTTTGTTGGTATATTCTGCTTTGTATCAGGACCATACTAAATCCTTCATTACTAGAGTCCTCTCCCACAGCCTTCACTTGAGAGCTAGAAAGGCTGTTCTGTCTGGCTAGTAAAACATGTGAGTGGCATGTGAAATAAGTGGTAGGATCTGGTAGTTCTTGCCTGTCACTTAGATGTGCAAAGTAACCACCTGCGTAGTTGGCAAGAGGTTAAAAAAAAAAAAAGGCTTGTGGGCTTGTGCAGAAAAGTAAAGAATAAATAGTGATGGCGTTTAAAAGACGGTGGAGAATGTCAGATAGATCCGTCACATCTGCGGAAGACACCAAGTCACAGCAAGCATTCTTATTAATGTGTGAATTTTCTGCAGTCTTTAAATGCAACTGCACCTGAGAGTTCAGCGGGTTTAGTGGTATAATGCATGGCAGCGATTTAGCAGAACTGTAAGAAAGGTGTGGATCAGTGCTCTTCTCTTGACTTGCATTCCAAACAGAAATGTGTCAGAGAAATTCAATACTAATGCAGCAAAATTCTTACATAGTCCCTTGGTCTACCTCTTAGCCTTCGGCACTGAGACTTTGTGAGGGATGCTGTGTGTATATATATATATATATATGTATATATATATATTTAAGAGGCAGCACTTAGTGCTGAGAAACAGCCTGACTGAAGGCCACACAATGCCAGCTCCTTTCTGCACCTCTTGTGCAGGAGGCAATAATACAAAATGAAGCCGATGGTGTAAACAGCTGCCACAAACTCGCTCTTTCAGCAATATGGACATAGGATAAAGTGGGCACTGACTCAAATTATAAGGGCCAAGAAGACTTTGGTGGCATAGAAAAGTGGTTGATTTTGAACTGACTCCATTCCTATCAGTGACGTATGGGGTTTAGCTGGAATAGAAGGTGGTTTTCTGTTGTTTTGCTCTGATGGTCCTATCTAGGGCTTTTAAACCCTGTAGGACTTCAGGAAGCAAAATGCTAAGTACCAGGTTAATTTGTTAAGCTAATATACCTAATTTTATCGCAGAACTAGAGTGAATCTCGGTATGTGCTTAGAGCTCAGGCCAGGTGACGTTGGCTTCTCAAGTAAAATCAGGCTGCTTGTGCTTGAATTAGATGAAACCAGTAGCAGGAACCATGCAAGGTAGTGTTTGCAGGGTAAAACTTAATATCCTTCAAAGATCTTCGGAGTGCTATGCATAAACTAGCAATCTTGTACACTTTTTAGTAATACTTAATTTTCAAACAACAAAAACCTTACAAAAAATCAGTTAATGTATGATTTACTGAGTTAGAAAAGAGTCAGCATTAGGTAGAAGAAAGCAGCTGCTGCTATTCTCAGCTCATGTATGTTGTGTTTCTCTTTATTCTGCCTCTATGCTAAACGTAGGAACTACTGTCCTGTAAATCTGCATGGGACTGTGTCCATCAGGGCTCTCCAGCACAGCATAATATTGGGAATAATTTATAGATCGAAGCAATTCTGTGAAGCTAAGGCCTGTGTTACTGTTTTAAAGGTGCGGGGGGTGTGTGTGGGGAAGCAGCCATTTAGCATGTAGAGCAGGCAGCTTTGCCAGATTTATCTTCCCAAGTTTCCTTAGCGTGTTGCTCCCAGTAACAACAGGTACTGGATGGCTGGAGAGGAGCGAGAGATTCCCTGAGGACGCTCCCCCCGCTGGGGAGGAGCAGTTCCCTCTGCACAGGAGCCTGCTTGCCACAGTGACCACACAGGTCTGCAGCATGCCATAAACCACCCGCCGCACCAATACAACATCCCCCATGTCTGTGGCACAGGGCTGAAATAAGTGTTTTTCTGCCAGGAGCTATAACACAAAATGGCCGAGATGGAGAAAAGTGCACAGTTTAGCTGAACATCTCCAAGCAATCTCTGCCAATGAAATATGCTGAGGAAACTGTTTGAAAGGCATGGAAGTACCAATCTTCAGGAATTTTGAAAAGACTAGATAAAATACTGCAACATATATGGAAGAGAGAAATGTTGTCCTGTCAAGGTGACAGATAACCAAATGTATTTCTTTCATCTCCAAGCTTCTGGGACATGCTCTGTTATTTTCTATATTTAGTATATCATAGGCTATCAAAGCGGCACAGAATTATTATTTGTTCTCACTGGTGAAAGACAAGCTGAGTGCTTCTCAGAGCTGCCCCTGCACCTCATATAGTTGTGGTAGGGGGTAATTTTTAGTAGCTGGTTCTGGATATTTTCACTGAAATGTTCCATGGGATCAATGTGGTTGTCTTCTTTTGCTTGAATTGTGCATATAAATTGGCCACTGTTTTCCCTAATCTTTTACCAAAGGTCTCCTGGAACTTTTAAGCAGGACAAAAATGGGGACTTTGAGGGTGGTTTGTGGGATTTGTTGGTTTTGTGTGTGTGTGTGTGATAACACTTGCTGATGTCTAATGAGCACGCTGTTTTGAAACTAGAGATGTTCTCCTTCCAACTTTTAAAGGTTTGTTTTCCCATAATCTCCCAGATTTAGAAAGACTCAGGCGTGAGTGCCTCATGTGCATGCTCAGTCTAAGATACTCCCTGCCATCGCTAATGAACGCTCAAAACCCCAACTCTACTCACAAGGAGTCACAAAATATCTCTGGTGGTTGGGTTGCATCTCCCCATTGCTTCGTGGACTTATTTAGGAGGTTGTTATAAACAAGAAAGCTATCTGAGCCCTGGCAGTTTGTATACCTAGGTCTTGGTGCATGACAAATTACAAGGATGTTGAAAGTTTCTCTTGCGTCTAGGTTAATATTGATGCTAAACATTACCCATAGCCTCTTCTTAACTTTTTTTTTTTTAATGAGACTGTTGCTAAGATGGCTGATGAAGATCATCCTCCTCCTTTTATGGGCATAACTATTGTCACCTACTTAAAAAAAAAAAGTAATTAAGATAACACCTTTTATAGTATAACATCCATTACAAAATGTCTGTCAGTAAGCCAACCACCTGTGAGGATCATTTTAAAACAGATGGTGAAGAAACAGTTTAGCCAAGAAGTCAAAATCATGGTATAATACTGGAGAATATCACCTGATGTTTATTATGACCCCCAATCATTTGTGCATTTGTAGTTATTTGTGCTCACTCTTTTGAACAAAGTATTCATTATGGAAAGGTGCTTTCTGGCATATGCGAGTGCAAAAGAAAGTTGCTGCGACATGAATTAGTCCATTTTGGTGCAAATAAACCACTGACTTTCACTGTTGCTGTGTTTGCTGTCTTGCATATTCTGCATATAGAGTGATCTGCTATAGGGGAACAGATGTTGTGTGTTGGAAATGGGTGTGCAGAAAGGCGTAACTTCTTCCTGGTACAACTTCAGGTGTTGAATTAGAGATATTTGCATATACAAATCAATCCATTTGCGGTGTTTGCTTTAAAAAGTGCTCAGTATGTTTTTCCTAGGTCAGCGGATAGGACTAAGGTGAGAGGTCTCAGTTTTCTCTCAGCATTTGCCCTGGGAGATATCCTAGTGAAGGGTAAGTAGCGATATTATTTGCCAGTCTCAGGGTGACGGGAACCATCGTGGGTTGGGTTTTGATATTTCTTACACCTGGTACTTAGAGCGCGTCTTAGGGCTCAGACTGAGCAAGTAGCATGGGGAAGGGAGGGCAACCTCTTCCCCATGAGCAAGGTGCTTGTTATGTCTTGTCTTTATTTCCATTCAGAGCTTGATATTTAACAGGTTGTTCCCTACTACCGCCTCACCTCAAGGGAGTTTGTTTCCTTGTAATAATTTATTTTCCAGACTAGTAAAAAAAAAAAACCCTTAAGAAAGTCAATTCTTGATCGTGTTGCCAGTCTTCACAATGAATAGTAGTTGAAGGGATTTGGCACCTTAGTGAAATAACTTTTTAAGAGTTTTCCTGTTTGTAAATTACTTAATGAAGACCATTTTGAAATCTCAGAATCAAAAATGGACGCTCCATGTATTTTTCCTTAATGTTAGATCAACTGATGACTGATTTAAAAAAATTGTTTGCAAGAGGTCCTGCTCTTCAGACTAACTTTTGGGGTACCTGGTGAGGTTCAGGACATTTAATTTATGTTAATTATCGTGATCTGAAGACTTTATCAAAGGAATGAGGACTACTGTCCTCATAAATTCTAAAATTCATGAGATAACTGAATTTTCAAGCATGCATTAGAAGATTTTTCCTTGGTCTTTTATTTGCTACGTGTATCTCATCTATGAATCTGGAAACAGTGCTAAGCATGAATATACATTAGTAGTATGAAACTAAATGGTGAAATTAAATTTACTTTTGAATTCTGCCAAATAGTGTCTTTTTGCAGTATCTTGCTTACTAACAATCAATTTATTTTATATGACAGAAAGTTATTCTAGTAACTTTTGTACTTCAAATGATATTCTGGGCTATATTTTTGAAGGTTCTCCAGGATTCATTTTTAGCTGTGTATGACAGTTTTTACAGTCCTGTGTAAAGTTAGTTTATTTTATGATATGTGAAATATAGATTATGGAAACTGCCCTTCAGGGCTAAATTAAATCCCGCCAGCTTTCAAAGCAGAGCTCCTAATTACTGTCAACCTCTGACTACAGATAAATTTGAACTTTTATTTCCATTGGGCTGTCAATCTTCTATTAAGAAAATAACTATGAAAATGAAAGTGAACATGAGGAAGATATAACTCTGGATGAGAAAATAATAATGTTTAATGTATATTGAATTACATATATGCAGTCAAATCCTTTGCTATACTGAGGCTAGAACACTCAGGTTTAAAGAAGAAACTCGTAGGGATAAAATGATTGAGAGGGGTGGAAAAAGCAGGAAATGATGGTAAAGTGGCCTTTGAGCTAACAGCCGTGCCTGTTTCCCTCTTTCAAGTTTTATAACTAGTGTCTAGAATTGGCAGACAAATTGTCGGGCCATGTTTTGCCTGCATTAAAGCTCAGAAGAGCTCCTTATGAGATTGTGTCAGTCATACACTTGCCAGATCATAGTGGTGAAGTAGGAACATTAGAATATCCATTGACAAATTAATGGACAATAAGTGCTACATATTAGCTAATCAAGTATAGCTAATCATTCACATAAAAATAGCACTAACTCATTTCATTACCACCATCCCTTCAGTCCAAGCCTTGCAACCAAAACAGAGGATGCAGCTCAGACCTGCGATCTAGAGATAATAATGTGTGGCTGTTTTGGCTGATAAAAATGGAGATAAATGTTCCATTAGGCATTGAGAGTACAGAATTAGGGAAGAATAAATATGCCAAAAGATTATTTACAGATAGTAAGACAGAAGTTGCAATAGTAAAACTTAATGCAGAAGTTATCCCTCCTAGCTATCTTTTCAGCTCCTACTCAGTGGTTTGAACAGTACTTAGACACTTGGATTAAATAGGAAAAGCGATTTCTTTTTACAGGGAGAGCTCTACCCACTTTCTGTGTTTTCCCTTTCTGTCAAATGGCTAAGACTAGGTGTTGCTAGACTAATTGCTCCATGTGGACCACTGGTCTCTTCCAGTATGGGAGTTCACAGTGATGAATGCGTGTAGGTGCCCAGGGCTCCCTACACCAGGCACTGAAACGTGATTAGAGATCAGAAAATATCCACAGTACCTTTCAGCTGTTGTTCTCACATCCTGCTTTTTAATGCATGCTTTTAAAAGACAGCACAAGAACAACCTGGAGGCCTGTGATTCCACTGGAGAAAAGCAATTTCCTCATTTGGATCTCAGTTTTTTGACTCTTGGACACCACTCGGTTGGAGACAAAAGATGTCTGAGTTCACGCCTGACTTGTCATGGCCAAATCCTTAGAGGAAAAACCCAGATCTTTCTTGCTTTATCGTTTTTAAATACATGCTGTGACAAGTCTCCATTCATTTTCCAGGAAGGTACTTGTTCTTGTCTTGGAGAATGAAACTGGGAATTTAAGTTTCAGCTGCGACTCCAGAAGGTGAAAGTGACTGAAGTGTTTTAGAAATGACATCTTCCAAGCAACAGCCCTTTCTGAGCCCATAACTCTCTGGTGCCAACATTAATATTTGTTACTAGGAAAGTCAAAACTATACCTTGGCTTTTTCTTTTGAAAGTGCTATGAAATAACCACTCTCATTGGAGGAGGAAATAGGAATCTGTTCTGTGGGTGAGGGAAATAGACCTATTAAAATATTCTTTTTCCTCAGTTGCCATTTATTCCCAAGAACATTATTTTGATGAGCAGCCATTTGCAGTATTTAGTTTAAAAACTGGTTTCAGCCCAAATCAGTAAGGTTGTTTCCACAGGGAGACATGGCTTCTGGAGTGTGAAAGCTGAGCATTTTGCCTCTGTGAGGACTGCAGATTTTAGCCCTAACTCTGATTATTAAACACAATCCTGTCTTAGTCTACCATCGTTTTTACTTGCAGTGAAAACTTAGTGCTGTAAAAGTAATATTTTTTGAATTAATTAAAAAAGTAAAACATCACCTAGTTTAAATGAGTCACAGTAGCTTACTTAGGGTGGATTATTATCCTACATTTCACCTTTATATCATCTTAATGTTATTTCTGTCCTAGGCAGTGTAATAAGCTACTCCATTTAAATAAGCTCATTGCTTGAATATTGGAAAGAAAATTGAGTAAAAGTCATTTAAAAAGTCAAATTTAGGGCAGCTCACACCCTTATATGTACCTGACCTGATATAATGAAACTGGGTTCTCAGAAATTACGTGCTAGTAAGAAAAGGGAGAGCCACTTGTTTCCGGAAGATTTTTATGAATGATCCCAATGTGGCGCTCGTATTCCATGAGCTCCAGACTAACAACTCCAAGTAGTTAAGAAGCCCTGGGTGGAAATTTTCCATCCAAATTGGAAAATGGTCATCTGACTAAATTCAACTGTGTGAATCCTGTTGACACTTTTGATTCAGCCCAGGTAAAAAGCAGGTTTGCCTGACCGGGTTCTTGCCAGGCAGCAGCCGGGAAGATGAGCAGGCTGTCTGGGATCTCCATGAGCCGCTCTGCGCTCTCCCGTGCCCTGGCGGGGTTGTAAACCGCCCGCTCTCTGAAGGTAAATTGGCAAATCCCAGCCTGGCTGACTTGCTTTCTGGCTCCAGCCTTTCTTGGCCTCTTAAAATTCCCCTTGTCTTCCTGCATGGTGATTCAGATTGTGAACATATTTCCATTCTGTACAAAGTTTTATGTTTACATCGTTAGCATTAAAAATATTTTTCATAATGAGAACTCTCCTGTAGAATGGAAATTCCAGTTCCTACCAGTAAAATGGTAAGAGTGATCCAGGGTCCTTGTGGCCTTTTTGGTGCTGTGCAATATGTTTACACGTATCCTATATTTCTTGAATTAGGAAAGCTGTTAAGTGCTTATGCACTTTAGGAAAGTATAGGAAAGCTTACTTTTTAGGAAAGTATTCAATCAATAGGGAACAAATAAGTGACTGCCAAGAGCAAGTAAACTGAAAGTGAAAGGATATTTCCCCTGTAGATTATTTTTGGGGTCACTTGTGACAAAAGGTGGCGCAGCATTTGCAGATGGAAATGTTCTTCCTGAGCTGCATGTGTTTTGCTGTGTTCAACTGGAATTTCTTATATACCTGGAAGGTTTCTGTCAATGCAGGGAATGTGAGCAGCTGTGCAAATGTAATCCCGGGACAGCCTCTCAGGACGTTTTTCCCTTCAAAGTCTGAGCCCTTCAGCAGGAATACCCAGTTGGTGTCTTGCGTTGGAAGTGTTAAGGAGCAAGAAATATTAATATAAGTGCCATACTTCTTATTGTTGTGCTTGTAAAGGACAAAAATGAAATCTAAATGAAGGTGAAAAAGCCCAGATCACGGTGAAGCAAACTCGGCTGGCGTCTCCTCACGCACTGTCCCCCAGTGCTCCGTGGGAAGTGGGACTTTTCTCCACTCTCCACTTGCATGAGTATCGTGTCCAAACGCTGAACCTGCTCACCAGCTCCAAGCTGCCACAGCTCTCCCACAGCAGAGGCTCAGCAGTCATGCCTGAAGAACTTCTGCTAGGCACCCTCAGAAAGTTAATAAATGGACTTCTAGCTGCTAAAGAAAGTCTACTCCCTTTGTCCTCAGCTCGCTCACAATCATGCTTAATTCTCAGCCTATCAGTAGGCTTCTCATAGGCTTCATGTTGTTCCTGTGTATGTACAACACAGCTCAAAAGGTTCCCTCTCTTCCTTCGTGTCTGCCCAGGGAAGTGATTGAGTCACTGTCCCTGGAGGTGTTTAAAAGACGTGTAGATGAGGTTCTTGGGGACACGGTTTAGAGGTGGACTTGGCAGTGTCACGTTAATGGTTAATGGTTGGACTCGATGATCTCAATGGTCTTTTCCAACCAAAATAGTTTTATGATTCTATGTCTCGGTACTGATCCAGCGAACCCGTGCCCTGCAGATCTTGCATATCGGCTTGTGTTATTCATAGACAGGTATGTTTCAAGATTAGACAAGAGTTCACCTAGCAATTAATGTTCTGGAATCTGGTGTGATTGCTGACCAAGGGGGTTTAAAATGTTTTCCTTCTCAGTGAGCTATATGAGTTATTGCTGTTTTTCTTCATTGCTGAAACAAGCATAAGAAAATGCATTAGTTCTGGAAATTGTGAGAGAGAGCAGAGATGCTGATTGACTGATATTTTGATAACTTGTCTAGAAAAATTGTTTTTGGAAGATGATGACACAACAAGGTAGCACAAGTTCTGTAGTTACAGATGCAGATTTCAGTGAAATCACCTCTATGAGGGCCTCTCTCTCCTTTTTGCAATCATGCTAAATTTGATCATGCTGCACTGATTATAAACTAGACCGAACTCCACGGTTATTAACATTCCAGTTGGGATATATACTGAGTGATGGTGTTGCTGAGAGGTATAATTTTGAAACAGAGTCAAATTGCTGGCTGTGTAACAAGTCTGTCTCCGTGTGTCCTTCACAATTATACGCGTAGGTGAGTGTGCACATACAAAAGCCCCAGGTACACATGTATGAAAACAAAAGTGCCAGTTCTGTTCAAAACTGGACTCCAGTGTGAATTTTACCATCTGGCAGACAGACTCATTCCTCAGCCTTTTTGAGGTTGACCTTTGCTCTGCTGTACAGTCTGATGGAGCAGAGAATCTAATCTGGATCTCCTGCCTACCAGATCACTTCTCTCCTGATCGTAGTCACTATCTTCTACATGTTGTAGGAATTGATGCATCTGTGCAAAAAATTGGCTTTGAAAAAATGTTCCAACTCTCTCTAAAAATTACCACTGACTTTTACAAAAAGCTATGGTTTGTCCCATTTAAACTGTTCCTTGCAGAAAGGGATTAGAAGAAATACAACTGAGATTCTAATAGGAAAAAGCATGGGAGCAAGGAAGTGTTTGTGACTCAAAATGCTTTGCTTGTCAGCATGATCTCAGCTCTTTTGTCCAAAACCTTCCTTGTTTGACACAAACGTAAGTGTGACCTGCTAGAGATTGTTGTGCCAGACAGGGGTATAACAGTGGCTGTAAGGTCAGTGTGAGAAGCAGGAAGAGAAAGAGGAGCCAGTGAGATGTGGCTGTAGCTGCTGCCCATTTTATAGGAAAATTGAGAATGGGGTTGTGATGATGAAATGATAAAAGATATTAGCAGCATTCAAGCATATATGGTCAGTGTGAGGAGACAGCCACCCAGGAAAATGCAGCTGTTAAAGTCATAGAATAATTTGTGTTGGAAGTGACATCATCTGGACCAACCATCTGATCAAATCGGGACCAACTTCAAAGCGAGGTCCATCTGGCTTGTACTTGGGTGCCCAAACTGGCAGCTGTGGTCTCACGGGGCTCAAACAGGGGGAATAACCTCTTCCCTTGATCTGCTGGATACTCTCCAAATCCTGCAGCCCAGATCTTGAGTTAGTTCCCGCAGCTCCCAGTGTCTCCAAACATGCAGGAGGACCTGGAGCAGTGGTACAGCCTCTGGAAAAAGATGTTTGTTGTAGCTCAGGTTCTGCTCGTGATGAGAGTTTGCCTGGGAAGGCAGGTGGCCTAAGGAAGACTACAGGCCAGAAGTTGTTATGCTGCTTTGGTCTTTGCACCTTTACACGTTGCATGTAGGGACACACCAACCAATATATAATACACTGTGGTTCCTTTCTAAAGCTCTGGCAATGCAAAGCAACCTAAGCCATCCTAACTCCTAAGTTAGGACAGGTTCATGACTGCTTTAGTCAATGCTGTGCTGTAGAGGACACACAGGTTTGCAGCAACTCCTGTTCTTAATTTTTCAGTCTGAGAGTTCACCATGAGGCAGATGCTCAGAGATTCATTCTGATCCTGTTTGCACCTCGCTAAGTCAGGAGTAACTTTCAGGCAGTAAATGGAATTATGTTGTGGTTGGGGGTGAGAGGCTAGAACAGACTACATTTGCCCTTTTTTATAGGCATTTACTTTTAAAGATTATTTAATTTAGAAGGGAATTAGAATTCATCTTTGAGCTGGTTTTCTACCTATCTTTATTATTTGCTTTTCCTTTGTTTGCTTCCGATACATGATGTTTTCTTTCTTAATCACTTGCTAGCATGGTAATTTTTCTTAAAATGTATTCAGATCACAACGATTTCCTGGCAAAGAAAAGCATAAAATTCACTGCCCTTGAAATCTGCATCCGTATGGAGGAAAATATATCCTTTCATATTTCACTGTCAGAAAAGAATAATAGCAATGGAGTTATACTTAGGTATTAAACCTTGAAATATTCAAAAGAGGAACAAAATCATATATAAAGGATGCTGATTTTTCTCTCAGGTATGCAGCACGTATATTATTTAACTGACAATGTTCAGGTAATAATTTGTTATAAAAACCTGCATGCATTTCAGAATAATGTAGGAGGATGACACTGAACAGACTCTTGTTACCGTCCATATGGCTGTGGGCTCAGGCTCCCTAGCACAGTCTCCTGGCCACTTAGGCTGGAGAGAAAGCTGGTCACATTTCCAAGTCCATCTCACTTTCTGTGCCCTGAATCCTGGTTTAAGATGGAAAATGCCTTCTCAAAATATTGCATAAATGTGAATACTTAGCGCATACTTTGAACTTCTGTTCTTCAAGCTGTTCTTCTATAGTTTGCATACATTACACAGAGTGGCAGAAATTCAGAAATCATGTGGGCATCAGTCTTGTGAAGAGAATCTGTAGATCCTGTGGATAATACAAATATTATTTAATATACCTGGGTGGGAACAGCAGGACAGAGCTCAGAACCTGTTGATTTGTGTGAACAGGACCTACAAGTTTTCTCTGCTCTCTCTTGGCTTTGGGAATGTCAGCTTCACGTGAGCTGGGGAGCAATTGCTCCTGAACAGAAAACTGACTGGGAACTCAATCTGTTGATTGCTATAAATGAGCTTTCTGAATGTTGAATCTTTCTCATTGTGTTTGATGTTATGAAATTGGATGTTAGTGTATTATTTATTAGCAGAGTTATAATGTCAAGAAGGAATCTTGCAGCCCATTTGCTCATTCATTAAGTGACAGAATCTGGGAAATTCTTGTATGTTTTGCAACCAGTGGAATTTCTCGGTGCCTTCCCAAAAATAAAATTCCCCCAATTGCTGTTTTTATTTCTTTTTGTCTAGCAAGACTACTTGTATATGGTGACATCCTTATTTCTTTTTAAACTCAGGTTTAGCCTGTCATCCACATTCTGCATGGTAAGATTGTAACTGAGATGTTTTTCTTTTGTAGAAATGCTTCTTCATTCAAAAGAGGTTCCCTGGGAGATGTACCAGAATATACTGAGGCTCACTGGGTCCAGTGAATACTTATGTGAGGACAGAGGAAAGACAGGGCTGTATCAGAGATTTACTATTTCCCTTTTACCATAGTCACCCACAAATTCCTTCTGTGTCCTTTTTTAGAATTCAGCGTTACTTGAGTAGCATTTTAGCTACCTCTGAAAGCCAGCAGGTTCCAAGTTCTTCCCCTTCACCTGAGTGTTAGGGATCTAGAGGAAAATCTCCTCAACCCAAATAGTTCATGCGATCCGAGAGCTCATTGTGCTGCAGATGGACTCCAGCAGCACTGTGTAGCTGCTTGAGCTGAAAGCTATGCAAGCTTCCCTTGTATAAAATTCAAAATATACATTATCCAGTTACGCGAGATGTGGGAACCTTATCATCCACTGTTGGACAACTGCTATTAAATATATATTTTCCTCACTTTTTTCCCTATAAATATTTAACTGGATGATTGTCTGATTACTATTAACGTGTCGTGGGGCAGCTGTTCTCGGTGTATCATCTCATTGCTGATATCTCTGAGAAACTTGATGTTCTTAGAGAGTATGTACATGATGCCTATGTCTTCTCTGCTAACTCCATTATTTTGTTCCACATCAGATGCATCTCTCTTCTTTTTCCAAATGCACACCCTTTCTTGCCTTGGTAAGAACCCGGGCCTGGTTTGTACCAGTGGCAGTGGCGATGGCGATGCCAGTCATCCTTTGCTCCTCATTTCACAGGGACCATGTGGGCCCCAGGGTGACCATACTGCTGCATTAGATGTCTCTGAAGCCAAAACCTGTTGTGTTTCTGTTGACACTGCCAGTTCTCTGACTGTTTTCCTGTCACCCATCACTGGTTGGCATCTATGCTTCTGTAGCATCTTGCCATCACAGTGAAGATTTGGGCCTGCTTCTGGGTGCGGACAGTCAGTCAGACCTGGGTAGCTTCTGCCTTGGCTACTTTTTACTTTGTGTCTGCTTTTTAGCACATACCATTAGTAAGAACCCTTGGGCTTGCCTCTTTGACTCTTCCTTTCTTTGCCATTACATCTGAGCACCTGATTGATGTAAGTAGCATGTTAGCAGATGGCAGATATTCTTTTCCTGTCAAATAGATAACCTGAAAAAATAGTCAGCTTTGATGAAAAAAGGGCCAGAAGCCCATTCCTAGGCTGTAATTTATCAAAGTATATCTCATTTCTGTTTACACCAGCTACTCACATGGACCCCAGTCTTTAAGGGCCGTGCCCTGGCCATTCACTGTGCTATTTCAGAGCAAATGACAAGGCGACAGTTTCTTGCGCTGCCTTATTTTTCTTTGAAGAAAAGGATAATCACCATTTATCTAAAGAGGTCTGTGAGCCAGTGGTGTGTCCACGGAATGTGTAAACAGCTGCCCGGATAGCCTGTTTTTCCTCCTCTCTCTTATGTACAGCAATCTGAGTATGAGAGGGGAAAAGAACTGAGAGGCATAAGAAAGGTCAACGAAGATTTTGCTTTGAATGTGGTATTAGTTCTATTGTACTTGGATACTGCACACTGGAAAAATGCTCACAAGATAAGTGGAAAAGTACTTGGTTTGTTATGATGTTTCAGGCAGACAAGCCAATCCTGCTGTAGATAAGCAGCAAATCTAATTGGCTGCATACACTGAAAGTGGAGCTGTATCACAGAAATACAATATGTACATCTGACTCTTTTTAGTTTCCACTTAAAAAAATTCAATGTTTCTCTGACAAATGCATAGATTTCAATAGTGTTCTTTTGATGTTGTCAACTTAGATAAATGTGTCTGGCAAGTACCGTAAATACAGCATTTTGCTTGAGGTATTCTTACAGGGAGTTCCATTAAATGTGTACAGCCAGAGGGTAAAATTAATCTGAAATTAATAATGTAGAGCACTGCAAGAGGACTAGCAAGTGTGCTACAAAAATGGGATCTAAAAATCTCACCCAACTAAATTTTTAACAATGTGCTCAGAAGGAGTGAGCAAACATTACATATTCAAGAAATGTTTGCCAAGTCTGCTGCAAGAAGTGTAGACAGCTAAAAGATGTCAGCAGGGAATATTGTCATAACACTAAGAATAATGTGTTATCTAGTGCCTAACACTGAACACCATGTAAACAATTAATCACAGAACAGAAACTACTGAAAACAAGCAGTAGCATGCAAGTTGCATTCACAGGCTTGCACTAATCAAGAAAATCGTGTTTATTGCTTCCAATGGATACATCTTTTTAACCTTTTTTGACATGATATGTCAGCATCTTAAACACCTGCCTCATGCTGATGTTTGTGTGAGATCTAATTTCTGGAGAGAGAGTGAATACAAATGTTTATTTTTCTGCAGTGGGCTGAACCTTGTAAAGAGACAAGAGTAATGAGAAATACGATCGCTAAACCTTAGGGTGCAATGCTGTTGTTCAGAACATACAGTCTCACATACACACGTGTATAAAATAGTCATGATGCAAAGGCAGCCATTTCACTTGACAACTTTATCACCATCTTGTACACTCAGTCACTGAGTGACACACACGGAAGCTTCAGGTATTTCCTAAAATGCCAAGGCGTTATTTAGTTGTGGTGCGAGAACTGATAGCAGGGGGTTTCAGTGCCCCAGTGTTGTGAAAAGAACTCTATGTGCGTGGAACAGCTTTCACAGTACGTCATCTTACAATCTCGTATATTTTACGCCTTGCTTATACCTTGCAAGTATTTCCATCCATGGAAATCAAGCATTTTGTTACTTAATAAGATCAGGACTCTTTCATTGCCATAATCACATCAAAACTGGGCTGTTTTTGCTGGCAAAGGATTTTCTTCCAAGCTTCTGATGCCCAAGCAGGTGTCAGCCTGAGAAGCAGGTCTAAGTGTTCTCTGGAAGTCCTACCTGAAGAGACAATTGTTACAAGCTTTGTTACTGAAACTTTTATCTTGCCAATTGTATGAAATGGCTTAACAATAAGTAATTGTATTTTTGCTCCGTGCAAAAGTTACTTCCATTTTGATAGACATCTCACTTATCACAAAAGTCAGTATTAAGCTAGTTGATCTTGTTCACGTTTAAGACTCAAGGGGAAGTTGAAGCTCTCTTCGTTTTGTCTAAAAAGTTCTCAGAGGCATGAAAGATTAATCTCTCATTAACATTTGCCTGCAGCTATTTCTAAAATGCATTAGTTGGTTTCTGGGAAATTAATTAATCCTAAAGGAATGATCAAGTGTTCTTAGCTTTGTGGGTTTTATACAGGACTAGATCCTTACTGAAAGACACAGTATGTCAGCAGCAAAGCGTTCAAGGGGTAAGTTCAGAGCAGCGAAACTTGACCTTTTCAGCTTCCCAGCTCCGTAGAACTCCTAAAAGACTCATTTTCGTAAGTCACAAAGTGACTATTACACCATAAAGAGCAGCAGTAAATGTGCTAATATTTCTGGTATTTAAACTGGTTTCTTGTACTGAAAAGATCCACGTAGAAAGACACTGCAGTCCGTATAATAATTGAATATCAAGGCAGTCAGGCCAGTCTGCAGGGCCATTTTGTGCCTGTTCCACTTCTAAATTCTCTAGTCAGCCATGTCCATCACTGAATTTCCTGCCAAAGACAAGGTACTGAGTTTTCAGTGCATTTCTGTTGAGACCTCACCCTTCAGATCTCTTCAGAATTACAAACTACTGCTTTAGAGATACTCAAGTCTCTACCCCAATTTGTATTGCAAATTTCTTCTCATGGCGTTAAAGTTGTTATAAATCACTGTCTGTAGTATTCCTGTTGTGTTTGTTAGGACAACTGCACTAACGCTGCTGCTGCTGCTCCAGAACAGACTTCTCTCTCTGGTAAGTGTGTATTAAAGACCTGTAATAGTGGATTTGAGTGCTAACACTTAAAGGGATGAATGTCATCGCTCCCTACACAGGGATGTAAGTCGAAATATGAAACATAAGGGAGGAACGGAGGAAGCATGTGAGGAAAAAACGAGAACTCATAAAACAGGTGAAAAAGATGAGATGTGCTAGAATAGGATCCATGCAAACAATTTTCAGTACTTAAAAAGGAATAATTAATTGCACAACTAATCATTAGTGCAATGATCTGAAGATGTTAAAGGCTCACAAACTGAATGTGAGTCAACAGTGTCATGCCATCAAGAAAAAGGTGATCATCCCAGTGAGGGTGTATGAGCAAGATGAGAGTTTGCAAAACACGATGAGGCAGTTTCTGCTTTATTTCACCCTGCCGGGGCCTCAGCCAGAGCAGGGTCCAGCTTCTGGGCACGCGTGTTAAGAAAGATGCGGGCTACTTTTCAGAAATAGCGGAAGACAGCAGCAAGATTGATTAAGGGTATCAAAACCATGATCACTGAGGAACGGAGCTTTAGCTAGAGGAGGGGAAAATGGAGGGGAGACATGAGATGATTTTACAGCTGTCTGTGAGACAGCTGCAGAGAGCAGGTGAATCTTCTCCATCTCTCCTACTGTTACAATAAAACATAATAGGCTTAGCAGGTGAGATATGGGATTAGAATTCAGGAAAACTTGCTAAGAACTGGAGTGATTAAATGCTGGAACAGATCACGGGATTTTGGGGATGTTACGGAGTTGCTGCTGGTTGTCTTTGAGCTAGTAGGACAGATCATCAGGAATTGCTTCAGGAGTGGCTGATCCTACCTTTTGGCAGGGGGGTATCTGAGATGACCTCCTGAGGTCAATTCCAGCAGTACTGTCTATAGTATTATCAGCTACACAGGGATGAGAAGGATCTAATCTATCCTATCAACCCCGTGTTAGTGGAAAAAGCTGGACACATGCACGTACTTGGGGGTTCCTCAGTCATTAGAGCTGCACAAGGGTGGGTTAATTCAGCTTTCCCATCGGTTGTTGCCTGCCTTGCTGCCTGGATGAGATCCTTTGGTCACCCACAGGAGGCTGGAGCAGGGTTTCTGTACGATCAACCTCTGACCAGGGTTTAACATTAAAAAAACAAGGACTTTGCCTGATGTGCAGCTAATACTGAGTAGCAAGGCAGGCTTTTCAGCTTTCTCCCACATTTGCTTATTTATTTCCCATGCTCTTCCAGGATCTGTGATGTGAAGCTAACTTCATGTTTTACACCATATAGACTCTGTAGCAGGAACAAACTTTTGTTCTGAGTTTTCACAGCACCTAGTACAATAGGACTTCACAGTAACACAACAAAAACCCAACAGTAATAATGGCATGGAGGGAGTTGTTCCATCACAAAGCAGTTTTTTTCTGTAGCTTTCTTGTGGCTGTGTTTCTCACATTCAATGACAGCACAGAGAATGAGCAATCTCTAAGCAAGCCTATCAAACTGACAGCTTCTTACTCCTATTCACTGCAGGGCAGTCACATGCCAGATATGAAAAAGAGTGCTTTAAAAACACCAAAATGAACAATAACATCTGTAAGGCACCAACAGCAAAGACAGTAAACAAAACAAAATGAAGTAGAACACGGCGGGGCTGTTAATTTTTTAGTATTTGTTCCCCTTAAGGTGTAAATAATTTCTTAGATGATTGGCACATAGGATTGAATTAATCTGAAAATCTTATTATTTGCATATTTTGAAAACTGTTGGCTATACATAAGCCTGGGGAAGTTACATAACTGTCATCCAGAGTTGCACATTCAAGTATTTGTCAAATAAGTTTAGCAAAATCATGTTTCTTAATGCTTCTTTAAGATGTAGTTCATAATTCTACAAGAAGATAACGAGCCTGTTATTCCTCTGTATATTTTGAGAGCGTCGATGTTTACCTCTGAAGTCTAAATACAGCAACCTGAGTACCCAGGAGAACAACAATCACAATTAATTCTCTTGTAGTTCATTAGTGCTTCCATTTTGATGTGGTTTAACCCGGCAGGCAGCTTAACACCACACAACTGTTGGCTCGCACTCCCCCTGCAGAACTGGGGAGGGAAACAGAAAAAAGGTAAAACTTGTCCATTGAGATAGAGTTTAATAGGGCAGAAAAAGAAGNAACATTATTCTCATCCTAAATCCAAACCACAGCAATATCGCAGATACTGGGAAGAAAATTAACTCTATCCTAGCCAAAACCAGGACATATTTTTAAACATTTTGATCTTCAAATTGATTCTTTGATCTTGAAGATGGAGTTTTCTTGTCTAAGAAAGGGCAGTCTGGTGGTGCAAGCGTAAAAGACTCAAGCTTAAAAGCATCACTGTCATTTTCTTTATTTTGAGCTTTTGCCCCAGGCTACCGGTTTTAGGTCTAAGTTGTACAAAAAGGGGAATTAAATACCCACGACTTTGCTCTTTTGAACATCCATTTGTGTGTGACTCTCGCTGAGCATTCTGTTACAAACCACTACTCCTTGCCGCTAGCTTGGAATCCAGAAGTGGGAATCCTGCCCTAAATACACATTAAAAGGTTCAGTATTAACACAAGACCAGTAATAAATGTCCAGCAACAAAGGCGACACAACTGGCATCTCCTGAGAGCTGACTCACTGTAGGAGCAGCCCCTTTTATGGTGGTTTGAGAAATGAAGACTTGCTGTTCCATCAGCTGTTAGCAAATGTGGCATCTCTCCTCCTCCTATTGTCTGGTTTGAGTCTGTGCCTGAGGCAGGGAGCAGAAAGGAGCAATTTTGTTAGGTGATTAGGGAGGTTCTGACCCAGCAATAGTTTCTGCTGGCATTGCTCTTCGTACGCTCAGGCGTCCGATGGGGATAGTGTTTACGTAATAAAAAGAAGACATAAAAATAAGGACAGTAAATGCGGGCTCCCCTGGCACCGTAGCATCACTTCAACACTACTATTATTCCTTGAATGAAACTCAACGCAAAGCAAGAGATGTGGGGGGCTGTGTGTGCCCCTGTGTGCACAGCAGTCACAGTTGTTCAGAAACAAAGGCTTATTGGTTTGTTTTGCTCCTCTTCCAGTAGCTGTGATGGATAGGCCTGCAATTTCCACATTCACTACTGTTTCTTTAAATTGTTTTTTTCATGTGCTCAGCAGGGATGTGGGGAGAACAGGTGTGTACTTGATAGACTACTGGTACTTAAGTGGTGATCTGGGAAGTGTTAGGTTTATGTTTTCTCCTTTTTCTTATGAGCAGTCTTGCCTTTCCCCCCCTCTTCTCTAATGCCTTTTATTTCATTTTTAATGCTAGCTTGTTTCAATTTCTTCATGCAGCTGTTTCTTAATTTCAGTTCTTTTTAACTTCTTCCCCTGATGTAGGTTGCTCATTTATGTATATATTGCCATTTAAGACTGAATTCTTTTAATGAGTGTTTGGCTTCTCTTTGATGGAACGTAAGGATATCTGTGTCTGTGTAACCCATGTCTCCTCAGTGTCCATCTCAGTGATGGGGAGAGTGTAGGCCCTCAGACAACAAGACCATGTCCAGCCAGTCTAAGTTTCAGAAATCTGTCACCCCTTCCCCTGCTTCCTCTGGAATCTCATTATTTTTGGGCTCTTTTGGGATGTCCAACTGGAAAAAAATAACAGATTTGACAGATCACACTTGCTTTACCTGTGTATTCTTCTTCACAAGCTATGCTATGTTCTTCTGAGAAGATGGGGTGAAGTGGGGCCCACTGGGCCAGTGGACATAATGTGATGGTGGAGAGCCATTGAGCATGGCTGGGAGAAGCAGCTCGTGGAACACCGAGGTTTGGCAAGCAAGGGGGTTACAGCAGGGAGTCAAGAGCCTGTATCTCCTGCAAAAAAGCTGCAGGATTGCCAGGAGAGGCACTGAGTGGCTGGGCAGACCTCCTTGGGACTGAAAAGGTCTGGTGATAGAGTGTGCTGCTACTCAGAAAGGTACTGTGTTGATTAAAAGCAAGGACACACAAAAGAGCTCTGTGTAAATCCTTCATTTCATGTCCTTTCTAGTTGCTTTGAGCTTTCTCCATTTTAAAGGTTTAATTCAGACAAAATCAAGGTTTTTTGCATTGAAGTCTTTTTGGGCGAGTATCATCTAGAGGAGGTTTAGGTGGATCTACCTCGAAGCACTGGCCAGCTTGCTTTCTGTCAGCTCTCATGCGAATTATGGTACTCCCACTCAAGCAGGTGCTTGTTCAGATGTGCCACACAGGTCTGTGTGGTTTCCCCCCAGATAATGTCCTTTGTCATTTTATTGCCTCTGGGAATTTCCCTGCGTTGCCACCATGCTAGCAGTCCACAGGCCATCTTCTGTCTTCTGTCTGGAGTCTCTATAGGTGATTAGCTCTTGCGTTTTGATTTCGGTCTCTGTAGTCCTTAATCTCTTGGTTTCTCCATCAAGCCCTCATTAAGTGATACATATTCTAATTGCTTCCAGATATACCATAGGTTTGTTAAAAATCCCATGCTGTTCACACATATTGTGTCTTATACATAGAAATGTATAGCAGAACTCCTTCCTCACTGCAAACACTGTGGACAGTTTAGAGCGTAACAAGGTGTTACAGATGCTTCCCCTCAGCCAACAGATGGGTTCTGTATTTTGCATCAATAGAAAGTCCTAAACCCAGGATTACACTAAGTAGCAAGTTGATAATATTTATCAGAGTTGCTTTCACTGGCTTAAGTAGTTTGCTGAATCCAGGCTCGAAGGAAATGAAATACTGATAACACTAAAGTGTGGCTGAAGGTTGAGAATTTGTGTATGTAAGTCTGCATGTTGGTTTGGGCATTGCTTGTTTTATATTCAGGACTTGTTTATATCTAGAAGATGAATGCTGGATGAATTTTCTGATAGGAAAAAATGTCTTGTTTCAAGTATGCAAAAAAAGACAAGCAATATACCTTCAAGCTAACTCATCAAGTTTTAGCTAAACAGTTTACTATTTCTTCAATCTAACAGTTTTACATGGTATAAATAAGCACAGCTCCTGAAGAGCAGAGACAGGCAATTAGGTGAATCTGTTGTCTTCCACAAGTAAAGCAGGTGTCCAATAGTGTCAATGCTTTAAAAGTTACATACAGGCTTTTCCTAATGATTTGAATGCTTTGTCTGTAAAAAGCACCAGCACGGAACAACAAATTTGTATTGTGATACAGTCAAAAACCTGAAAAACCCCCAGAGATTTCCAGTCGCCCCAAGGAAGAGCTAAGAAGTTATCTAGGGATTTTATTTCTATCAGTCTTATTATGCCTGTCAGCATTCAAGGAGTGTATGGATGATGCTTCATCAGATGATTTAGCTATAGGTAGTCCTGCAAGGAGTGGGGAGTTGGGCTTGATGATCCTCATGGGTCCCTTCCAACTTGAGATATTCTGTGATTCTATGAAAATACAGCTTGTGTGACTAAGACAAGAAATATGCTTTACTGTTCTTATGTTGAATTGTGGCCTCAATGAAATTCTTTGTGTATAAAGACCATTCTAAAACTTTAATTTTGAAAACTTTGTAGTTATATAAAAATACAGAAAAATGTTTATTTAAAGTTTATCTATTTCTCATTATCTTGTGTCTACTGTGGTATAATTAAAGTACAAATGAAGTAAGTTTTAAGTGCAGGGAGTAATTTTAATAGCAGCTGTCTTTAAATCATAGTCATGTTTCAAGTCTCTTCAGATCTTAAGTTAATAATATTGAAAATCCTGTAGGTCACATTTATAAAATTACAATGCAAAAACATTGGTAGGCAAAATATAATATGCATAATTGAAGCAAGTTAAGTGATAGTAAGAATGCCTCGAACAAATAGCTATGAGGGACATGTCCTTATACATAACCATTAGTGTAACTCCATAAGTCTACTCAATTAGACTTAATTACAGTACTGCATAAGTCAACACAGAGGCTGTGAGATGTGAAAAGAGACATTTTACATAGTGCTGTAGGGATTGTTGTATTTATGCAAGACATTGACATGGCTTTACTCTAAAGGGCTAATTGAAACAATTGGTTTTGACTACACTAGCAATATGGAAGCAGAGCAGCTGGAACGACGGCAAGTGCCGCAGGACTGCTCAGGAATCAGAGCTGTCATCTGTTCTGATTTGCACATGTCATATCAAAAGCATCCTAGCGCCTCGCTCAAAACTTCTTATTCAAAGAAACACACATACACCCAACCCCAAATCTCATCAGAATATTTTAATTTCACCACGAATAAAACATTGCACAATCCTGTCAACATGCCTGGAAGAAAGCAATGATAAACTATTGCAACCCCGAGTCACCTAGCTGGGAAAGGGTTAGAGCCTGACATTGACAATCACTTACATTGACATAAATCTTAAGAGATTTTGTGACAGTTAGTGCTGTAACTCCAGTGAAGAGCTGGTCTGATACCAAAATTAGGTCTACAGTTTATCAAAACCACCAAGGGCAGAGTAGGATGGCAAATACTGAAGTGAAAAGAACTTTTTGTAAAGTTAACTGTGAAACATAAAAAGTTCTCTGCACGCTCTGTTTTTCCGAACACAATAATTGCTAAATACAATCACTTTCTAGAGACAACAGCAAGGCTTCCAACAGTCTCCCACAGTACCGCTCTGCCCAGGTTAAGACATCACAGTCCAGGGGGGTGGACGACTAACTGGCCGCTCAGGCTCAGCAGGTAGCGAGCGGTTAATGGGATGTGATCTGCTCAGCGGCCCATGAGGAGTGTCCCACAGGGCCACCAACTGACCCTGTCCTTCCGAGCATCTTTGTCAGTGAGCTGGAAGAGGCAACAGAGCGCAGGCTCATCAGATCTGCAGATGAGAAGCACAAGGACACGCAAGAGAACGAGGGCAAATGCAAAGTCCTGCAGCCGGGAAGGAAGAACCCGGAGCAGTGACGCAGGCTGGGAGCAGCTCTGCTGGAAGAGGCCTGGGAGCCCTGGCAAACAGCAAGCTGAGCGTGATTTTAGCTACATTTTAACGATCAGACTCCATCATCTTAAAGGTCCTTTCCAACCTAAGTGCTTCTGTGATGAACCTGCAGTGTGCCCTGGCAGCAAACAAGGCCAACAGTGTTCGGGGCTGTACAAACCCCAGCAGAGCCAGCAGACTGAGGGAAGCGCTTGACACTTGTGAGACCACATCTGGATGCTCTGTTGAGTTTTGGGCCCATCAATACAGGAATGATGCTGATAAACCAAAGCAAGATCAGGAGAAGGCCACCAAGATGTTTGGAGGCTGGAGAATTTGTCCTGTAAGGACATGCTAAGGAAATGGGGCTTGTTCTGCCTGGAGTTGGGAAAGTTTTGGAGGCACCGAACACCAGCCTGCTGGAACCCAGGAGAAGATTACACAGAACACAGCGCCTCTTTCACAGTGGTACCTAGTGGCAGGACAAGAGGCAATGGGCATAAATTGGAACAAGAGAGGTTCAGCCTGGCTGAAACAAAAACCTCTTTCCCCAGAAGGACAGGGCAGCAGTGAAGCAGACTGCCCAGAGTTGTGCTGTCTCCGTCCTTGAAAGCTTCGATGATGCAACTAGGTAAAGCCCTTGGTCTGATACTACAGCTGACTCTTCTTTGGGCGGAAGGTTGGACTGAAGCCCTTCTGATGTCCCTTGCAAACTGGGTTACTTTGTGGTTCTGTGATTTCATGATGATTTTCAAAACTAGGTTTTCAGAGTGTTTCCATAGTCCTCATTTTCAGGAGCATATCCAGAGAATTAATGCGGAGGATAACAGTGGAGCAGATCAAGATTTTCAACAAAATTTTGAGAATAACTTTTCTCAGAAGCAACCAGAATTTCTGGATTTTTTTTTTTAAGATCAGCCAAAGTTTGGAGAGGTACAAGATGGACACAATGACTCAGGAGAGTCATGCAGAGACGCAGAAGGACACAATGCTGCTTCTGAACTGTAAAATCACTCTCCATTTACATCGCCCCTCACAGCCCTGGACACGAACCTTCTCCATGGGAAGAGTTATGAGGTATGAAGGATCTGGGGAAAGGATTAGGGAGATCCTGATTTATTAAGACAAAGAATACTTTACACACGCAATACTGCTTGCTGCTAATTAATGCAGTGAAGGGGACAGAAGACATAAATTTCACTAGAATTGCTGTTCGCAGGAAGGGTGACATCTGATCCAAAAAAAAGGATAAAGAGCTTTTCTGTGCTGAAAGCTTTAAGTGAATCATTTTAGAAGCATCTTTAACTCAAAGTAACCATCAATTCAACACCTTGGGCCAGCTTTTCGTGTGGTGTAAAGTTGTGTGGATCCACTGACTTCCGTGGGGTAAATCTGATCCATGCTGGTGGAGCATGAAGACCTAGATCCCCTTGTAGGCAGAAAGAACATGCAAATGTTCGTATACCTGATAAAAAAGCTTAGAAATGTCCTGTCTGAAAGTAGAATATTACCAAAGACCTTTCTCACATAAAAGGGCAATAGGTTAAGAAGTCAGTTTCAGGGCTGGGGAAAAGAAAAAGCTTTTTATATTTTTCTCAGATCAGGAAGAAACATATCCGTGAGATAAAGAGGCCATCTGGCTCCTGGCCTCACAAAATAGGAGGGCTCCTGAGACTGAAATTTCTTCTTTAAGAAAGAATGTTCAGCTTCCCTGTCACTTAGTGATAGAAAAGTATGTTAAAGAAAATGAAAATAATTAGGGCAGAAGTAACCAGAATTTTGAAGTTCAGAGAGGTAAAATAAGTTCACTTCAGACAAATTAGATAAGGCACCTCAGGAAGATAAAGAGCATATTTCATGGAAAAAACATCTGCCATCAATTATCACTACATTGAACTGAAAATTTACATTAGAGTAGATACCTCTTCTTACGTAGAGAGGAGGAAAAAAGGTTCAGAATACTTTTTTTTTTTCAGTGCATTGCCATAGGAATTTTGACATCAGTTTGAAGGAGAATTAGTGATTTGGAAGGAAGCTGTGCTGGGAGAGCATTGGGAATGTGCTGTTGTGTCTAAAAGCTGAGATCCAGTTTTTTTAATCTATAAAGAGCCAGCAAACAGACACTGAAGAAAATAAGGCCTGTTGTATTGGACAACTACATCTGAAATGTTTTAAAAGGCATTTTAAACCAATGTTGTCCACTCTCTGGTATAAATCCTCTGTCTGGGTGGACTGGAAAGTCTTCCCATGATTGGAAAATAATATGCATAATGCCAAGGCATTAAGTGATGTTAAGTTTTAATCATAAAACAATATCAGCACTCTAATAAATTTTAGGAGGATGATATTAGATTTCTGTATCTTATTTCATTGTACTAATTTAAGAAATGATTTTATTTAATGATAACTTAATGAGGAGCATCAGTTCAGCTATGTAAATCCTGTATCACTAGCATTGAATTAGTGTACATAACAACATAAGATAAATGTCCTATCTGCAGTCAAGGCCCAGATTTTGTGGAGGGCTTCTCCTGTGTATAGTGAGAGAGAGTCCATGCCCCAAAGAACTTTGTGTAAGAGGGTAAAGCTGGCAGAGGTAGTAAGTTTTTTGCTAACCAATGGTAGTGTCAAATATAATTTCTACATGCATGTACATGTGCAGACTGTGTACTTATATTGTGGGGTTTCTGACCAGAGAATTTGAAATACCCGTGATGTTTGGCAGTACTTGTCATGTTCCCAAGGTTGAGTGCTTAATCTTTTCAGGTATTTTTAAGACCTTCCAAGTGTTAATTCATGCTGTTATTCTGCCAGATGAATTTTTTGGGAAACGTGCATAGTTCTTGCAGATTTCTTTAAAAATTTTCCCAAAGATTATTTACGCAACAAAGTTCAAGTTCCATAGGCTCCTTAATCAGATCTCATACCTATGTTTGCAATTTGGGAGGCTGCAGATGGCTGGTGGGACATCCTGGCCTCAGTTTCTTTCTTTATGGCTGGAGGAACCAAACTCAGGAATAAGTTCCATGGATTTTAGGAGACTTAGAAAAGCAACTAATGTGGCCTGGTTTATTTATTATACTTGTCAGGCACTTATGCAATGTGAAATCAGATCAGTGTGGATACGTCAGGTCTGGTTTACATGCTCTAGTTATGCAATTTATTTGCTCCTCGCCTATAACCAAAGCATACAGAATGCACTGTACTGGAGGGGAAGGCAAAACCGAGAAGTCTTGATTTTATCTGTGACTCTATAAAGAAAGTATTCCCGAGCTGCATCTCTGCAAATAAAATCATATTTTAGTTTAAGGCATGCATCCAGCTTTTTATGGTAACTTTTAAATCTTGCACCTCCACTCTGGTCATTGCGCTGATCCCCAGGGCCTTACCCAGTGGGGCTCAGTAGATCAGACTCTGCTCATCAGAACCTGCTGGGACTGGAGCTTTGGTGTCTTCCACGGCTGCTTCAGCCCCAGGAAAGGGTTTGTTTGGAGCACTTGAGCCTCTCCCATTGTTCAGAGTGAAGTAATGTGTAGATATATGGAACAAGGGCAAACTAGGGTTCTTTTTCAGTCTTTCTTGATTCTGACCAAAGAGAATTGTTTTGTGAAATGTTAAGAGTCAGGCTCTTCTACTTTAAAGGCAATGATTTATGTATACATTTAGGATTGTTTTTCAGAAAGCTTAGATTTATTTCTTGAAATACAGCTTAATAGGAATCCATGACTAGAGATTTTCATCAGACTGTTTTCCATACAGACTCAATGCATTTAGCTATAAATCACTCGTCCAAAAATATGTAATTGGTCCTTTATACTGAAGAGAAAAGATATTATTTACTCACACTTACACTAAAGATCATCAGTAACTGATGCCATAGAGGTTCAATTAAGATGTAAATGTAATGTGTCAGTAGGAGAGTTCAGAAACTAGTCTTTTACGGAATACATCAACACTTCAAGTTTTAAAACAATACTGTAGAATATGAGTCACTGAGCTTATCCTGAAGCCTCACCCTGCTTAGTAAACGAAGACATTTAAAATCAGGACTGGCCGTGGCCCTGAGCAACCTGCTCAAGCTGGCGCTGCTTTGAGCAGGGTGGCTGGATTTGCCAGGCTCTCGAGGTGCCTTCAAACGTCACCTGTTCTTTGATTCCGCAGATTCTTGAAACGTACCTTTCTGGTGCTGTTCTTCCCTTGTAAGGAAGCTCTGGTGGCAAGTTATTGTATACATTGGAATTACAGGAAAGCCTCTGCTTAAATTATTTTCAGCAAATAACTTGAACTGAGTTGTCTTTGGGGATATGCTATAGCTACCTGTGTAGTGTTTTTGTTAATTAAAGCAAATAATCTTTTACGAAGGTTCTTGAACTGCAGTCATCTTAAAGGGAATATTATATATGCAGTAACATCCAGGTGTTCTTGCCAAAGCTAGACAGCAATTTCTCTTGCTGATGGAGCACTCCATCATGAGAACAAGGAGACAAATTCTGCCCTGTTTTGTACCTGGCAGAACTCCATTGACTTCATTAGGTGGATTTATCCTGAGTGTTGGAGATTTTCAGATGTTAGAGGAATATGACATAAAAAGGCATCCGGATTTGAAAAATTAAGACATAAAAGCCACTAGCTCTGGCCCCCTAAAAACAAAGTCATAATGCTGGGATATCTGTTCCAAATGTAGGAGGCTGAATTAGGATTGTAAGAATTTTAGAATTGTTTTGGACTGAGAATAGTTTTTAAAGTGTGTGCAAGAAGGAATTTTTAATGGCATTTTGTGCAAGTATTCCTCCTAGCAAAACAGAAACTAATTAGTTTGTAGTTTTGTTCAATTTCCCAATGGAGACAAACCCAGACCTGATAAAAGCCATGACAGAAAGTTTAAACTACTTTGTTGACCTTTCCAGAGTGGCACTCTGGTTGGGCAAAATCCATTATTGCCTCAATGCCACGTGTGTGCTGGCGGTGCTCTGCTTGACAGGTTGTCAGCATCTTCAGCAGGACAATGTTCTTTTCAAAATTCCAGCACTTGTCTGCTGGGTGCTGATGCCAGCAGTCAGTCCTGGGGATTCGCTCAAGTGCTGGGCTTTTTGTGATGTCTGTCGCAATGTGATACGTGCCTGTGGGTCCACAAACTGATGAGGCTCGAATGTCCTTTCTCCCACTTTGATCCAGAGAAAAGAGACAAAGAGTGGAAAGGAAAAGCCAGAAGAACAGACAGAAAAAAATTAGCAGATGGAGATGAGAAAGTAGGAATAAAAAGTAAAATGGTCATCCAAAGAGTGAAACAGAAAGATATAAAGATCCTGAGGAAAAGGGACCTACAAAGAAATTTTTCTTTACGATATTTTTACAGATTCGCTGTTACTCTTTTGCTGTGGAGAAGCAGCATATCTTTGCACACTCTGTGTGTGCATCCCCTCTCCCCATATGAATTTTTAAACTCCTTGACCAGTTTAAATCAAATTTTCTAGAAGCGTGATCCCTGTAGGTTTCATCAACGTGAATGACAGTGCAGGAGAGGAGGAAAATCTCTTCCTCTTCGGGAGTGGAGGGGGAGATGTAGCACAAACACATACTGTGTTACCTGGAGAATCCACACTGAAAAGTGATGAGTACCTGAACCTTGGAAGAGCTCCAGGAAGAGCTTATAGACCAGCCTATCAACTATGAAACCCAAGTAAGTGGGAAACAAGGTTTTGTTAGTTCTGAAACTTTTGGATTTCCTTAGGTGTTTTACTTTAGAGAAAAACTAACTAGAGAATAAGAAAGATTGTAAGAGCTAATGCACTAGCTAACAGCTATTTTTATTAGCTTTGTTAGATTTAGAATCAGGCTTCCAAATGGCTCTACGACAGGGTGAAAACAAGAGTTGTGATAAATAGAAAGCTGGAGAACTGAGCCTTCCCTCTGAGAAAACTGAGCAAAATTTCAGGACTGGTTATGTAAGTAAACACTGCCATGCCGCATCAGGAAGTAGGTCGGATATAAGATAATAATAAAATAAGTCCCTCAAAGTAGATGCATTAAAGGAGAATAACACCTACAATAAAATGGGGCGAGCCCCATGATGACCCTGCCTGGAACCCGGATATCTCCCAGTCACAGTGACAGCTGCCGTCTCCAGGCGTGTAAACCACACGTGCTTTGCAGAAGCCCCAGCTGATCTGTGAGCACGCAGTCCCTGCAGCAGGGCTGCTCGGTGTGCAGCACCCACAGAGCACCTCATCCGGGGTGTGTCGCACAACAGTAGCTTCATGGATACTGGTGCTGGGCTTTGTTTTCTCCCTATTGGGTGCTGCAGGGAGGATTCACCTTGTGTACTCAAGGCAGGTAATTAGTTGAGACTCATATCTCAAAAGGTGAAATGCTTTGGCTACGGATGTCATCAATAAAAAGATACAGCTGTCTTCCCAAGGTGATTCAAGGCTTGAAAATGAAATATGTGTAGCAGAGTTTGTAAATACTCGTCTATGCTGCCCAATTTTATAAGAAAAAAAACCCAAACCTCTTACTGATAGTTATCGACAAGTTTCACTAGCTCAGGAAGCCATTTCTGAAAGAAGATGCTTTAGGCTGATAAACTGCTTCAGAAAATGAACCTTTTTAAACAAATATAGAAAGGTAAATTTTAGATCATTCTAAGGAAATAAAAGAGAAAGAAAAACACGAAAGTAAGACCCTTTAATTAGCCTATTGTGAGAAACAAACGTGTACCTTTTAGGATTTGGGGTGTATATGTGGAAAAAGTACAACTGTTGGAGACAAAAATTTTTTTGTCTAATTTACCTTACAGTTGCAGTTTCTACTGGAAAACCTGATGCCTTGAAGTGAAGCTTTGAAATATTCCATCTTTTAACACCCAAGACATTTTATGAATGTAACCCCTATTCTCTAGTTGAATGAAATTGCTTTGTGAAAACAGTGTGTTCCTTCCCTAGCCAAGTAACTTGAAATTATTTTCAACTTTTAAGTCATACAGACTGTGAGCCTTACAGGAATGACAGATTAACATCAGCTCACACTATTTTCTATAAATATTTTTTTCCATTTAAGATAATTTTGATTGCCATATTTTTTCTAATGTCAAACCTCATAAAATCATGTGTTCCTTATCTCACATTTGACTGAAAGTAGAAGCGACAACATCCAGACTAAATACAATTTCTCATATAGTTTTGCTATAGGGTCCAGTTGTCGTCAACTTTTTATTTCGGCATAGCTACATAACTATTTATATCGGCATAGCTACATTGACCTCAGTGGAACTGAGTATATTCAGCCAAAGTGAAAATCTAGTCCATGAAGTCCTCTCTTTCTGTGTGTGGCTATGCAAACTACTTATTTGATTACAGCATGCTCGTTTTTCTTATGTGGAATTCAAAAGGCTTTATCACTTTGTTCTCAAGCATCCCATCCTAAGAGCTTTAATATCAGACTTTTTTAGAATAATACATTCAACACTAAAACCTTTCACCTTGTTAGATAAAGGCATAAATAGTATTATCCAACAACCCCCTTTATTCTTGTAACAAACCCATTCTCCTTTCCCAGGCTATTTGTACCACTTGACAAAGTGCATATAACCACTGTGGATGGCCACCAGAATTTTATGGACTATATTGGGTGAAGAATACATTCTTGTTAAGGCTTGATCATGTAATGGCAAAATGACTGCTGTGGAATTTACAATATATAACAACAGCTAGTTAAAATAGAAAAACAGTGAGAAATCTTTTTTTTCCTGTCATGTGGGGTTTTGTGGAGAGAGCTTGACTAAATAAAAATAATTTGGAATTCACTGTAAAAACAAATTTTTTTTTTCACAATAGTCAGCATTCCAAAACCAAATATATTGCAGTTCTAGAAAATTACAAAATATTTTATTTTGTTTCATGCCTCATTAGCAAAATTGCCTGTTCATTTCTTCTACTAGAATCCACATTGTGGGTGGTAACAGTAATAATAATAAAAGGAGAACAGAGAGAGTTTTAGCTATTATGTGGTGAGGGCAAGCCCAAAGGTTAGAAAAATGGTGTTTTGACAGGTATGCTGAGTATTTTTGATATCTGCTCCATTAAGAAAATAATTGGATCAGTTTTTTTGCTCAGGTATTTTTTGCAAAACAGCAACAACTTCAAAAGAGATTAATTTAGATTGTCATAGAACTCTGTCCGTGTTTCTCCCTCAGGAACCTTAAATTCTGACCCTGTGCATGATTTAAGTCCAGTGATGTTGAAGAGAATGATGTAGGGTAGAGACAGTAAACTTTATAACTATTGCGGTGGAAGAAAGTAGATATAATCGCTGTGCATTACAGAACATCATAGTTCATTGACTCTATGCTTTAAAATAATGCCTATAAAAGAAGACCAATTACAAAGCAGAACATTTCACAAGACATAAAAAACAGTTGAAAGACTATTTTTTCACTTAATATGAGTGTGTCTGGCGTTTCAAGTGACTGGAAAAGTTGTCTGAATGTAATTTGTTATCTCTACACACTTGCTTTAAACCACAGATACAGTGCGTTATTTTGGAAACTGAGAATAATACCAACACTAGAGGCATGCACTTATGTTGATGAAACTCTATTTTTATTAATGCAAACTTTAGATATATGATAGTTTAAGGCTGAACTGATTTTGATCTACTTTGGCTGCTTATTGTTGCATTTTGTTAGTTGCGGATTGGGATTTTCAAATGGACCTAAAGGAGTTAAGAGTCTTAAATCTGACTGAAATTTAGTGGCAAATGGATGTTTAGTTACCTTGGGCCTCTTAGAAATTCCTAGCTAGAAACTTGTCAGCTTCCTCGGTTTTTAGTACACATAAACACAGTTGACATTTGTCAATTTTTAAGGCAGAAAAAGGCTGGTTCGCTGCCGTCCTGCCATGCAGGAGCACAAAAGAACCGGGTCAAACCGGGCGCACAGTGGCTGTTAGTGCTCACCGGGAGGCGTGCAGGCCGTTGCCCTCCCTGGTGTAAGGAGGGTCAGTGTAGATTTGGGATATACACGATCCTGTGCACCCTGCTCTGGTGAACCTGCTTTAGCAGGTGGGTTGGACTGGATGGTCACGCTGTGATTCTGTGAGGGCACTTGAGGACCAGGCCCTTGGGAGAATGTCCTGACATCATTATTGAGGGGCTTCTGTAGTGATGTTTTCTCACGTTTATGATGTGTTGCTATTGGTCTTCTCTCCAAGGGTGCGTATTGGTTAGTTTTCAAATGAGAATCATATAAAAATTACAATCATAGATGTCAGAGGCTGAGCTACCCACTATAGAAACAAAGCCATCAGAAGAACATTCACTCTAGAATGCTGATTTCTTGGCCTTTGAAATAAATTTGAATGTATAAATAGTTGACAAGCTCTGTTCCATTTTCAGAGTGTTTTGTAGAATGAACTTGTTAATGTGTTCAAGAATACCTTGTTAATTAGCTTGTACAAACCCGGAGTCTCAGGTTGCACGCTGGCAAATTAACCTTCTAGGAAACCCAAAGTATTGTCATGGCTTGGAAGTGATGACCTAGATGTTTTCATGTGTTTTCTTCTGGCTACATGAGAGCCTGTTCCCCCCAGGAATCCCACGTCCTGGTTCTCAGTACTGCAGCAGATTTCCTACTTTGTTTTAATGCGATTTTCTGAGATGTAATTGAGGGTGTGGATTATGTGAGGATTTCTTTTCTTACTCTGGTAGTTTTGCATGGTCTGTGTTGGAGGTGTGCAGTAATCAGATGAAAAGATGGTGGCTTTCATGCTGCTGCTCAACTTTGTAATTATTGACCCCTAAGTTAAAAAAAAAAAAGTTACTCTGAAAATTACTTTTTTTTTTTTCCAAAAGATTGTGACATTTCAAAATAACATGATCTTGTCACATTTTTAGTGAGAAAAAAATTCTTATGTTTCAAATGTTTTTGGCATTTTGATATGTTGTGTCAGGGTGTATCAGTCACATCCTGGCCACATGCAGCAGTGTGACTGACAGGACTGGAGGAGCACACAGCAGTCCCAGCTGTTCTCTATCTGAATAAGATATATTCAAAGAGATGCGAACACTTCTGCGTCTCATGTTTTTAAATGAGGTTCACCCCACACCTGCACATCTTCCTCAGCTGTCACTAAAGCCACTCGGCCCCATCCATTCCCTGGTCACAGGATCTCCAGAGCCTGCTGGGGGCACAGGACCCGGCTGCTTGGAACCTCAGTGCCCGCGGGTGCAGCACTCCCACCCAGCACAGCCCCTCCTGCTGCAGAAACCTTCCTGCTGCTGAAAACACCATCGCCTGGGGCCGTCACGTCAAAATATCCCAGACCAGCCAGCCTTGACGGCTGGAGTGAAGGAAAAGCCAGCCTATGCTTTTATCTCTAATGTCAGTGTTACAAACGAGATGGTTTTGCTTTCTACTTTCAATGAGACTTTCAAAACCTTTTGTGCTCCTGCTCTGTGTTGTGATGGGCCTGGAAGAAAGGCGCTTGCTCCCCTGGCTTCACTTACTGGTGCTGCCTTTCTCTTCCTGGAGAAGTAGCCTGATGGGACTGATGCTTAAAAGGCATCTTAGGCTCTCCTCCCCCTGCAAGGCAGCCGCCCTTTTGCACCCGGGCAAGTTAAAACGAGGCTGTGGCACTCGAGGTGTCACCCGTTTCTCTAGCTGGGTGCTTTGTTTTTACAAGCCAGTTTCACCCTGCTTTGCACCTCACTTCGCTTGCAAACAAAGAAACCCCAAAGAACAAAGAGCGACTTGGCCGCTTCCCGCGCGGGAAGGTGGAGACTTCCGGCAGGTGGGGCTGGGCTGGGCTTTGCTGCTGGGTCCCGCACGCAGCTCGGCCTGTGGTAGCGCCTCGAAAGCAAAGAAAGAAATGGCGGGAGGGGCTTTTTGTTGTTGTTCTTTTTCCCTCCCTGTGTGAGAAGAGCGGTGGGAAAGGCTGAAGGTGGGGCAGTGTGGGCAGAGGGGTGCGCGGGAGGGGCGGCGGGGCCGAGCGGGGTTCCGTGTGTGGAGCCCGCGCCGCAAGGGCCGAGGTGTCTCCCGAAAAGAACGCGAAGTGGCAGCGGCGGGCAGAGCAGAGGTGCGGCTGTGACCGGCCGCAGTGCCTGCAAAACCCGCACAGGGCCAGCCCGTGCTGTAGGAAACACCTGGGGCTGCACCTCAGGTCTGTGCTTTAAAAGGATGTTTGGATCTCTTGTTGTCTGGGCAGTGTTATTATGTGTCAAGAGTTTGAGCTTACTCCTTTGACTTCTGAGGTTTTATAAAATGAGCTTTTTTCTTTTTTTCCGCTCAGACGTGCGGCTTTAAAGGTTGGGATTCTGTGAGCAAGCACAAATCCACTAGAATACCCTGAGTTATATTCAAATGGATTCTTTGAGCTTTCTCTTAAGGCTGAATTTGAAAAAGGGGATCTGAAAAAACTAAACACATGCACCCGGGCTATTGGCAGTATTTGGAGAGAGAGAAAGGCCGATTTCTGAACTGGCTTTGTTGATTAAAATAGAGCTCCAGTGATTTGTATCCACTGAGGACTTGGCCTGATACGATGAAAGGTAAAACACAGGCTTAACCTCTTTAAATCCTTCAGAAATATTTTCCTTTCCATATATTGAATTTGCAATCAGTTGTGGTTTTTTTTTCCCCCCCCATGAAAATCAACTCAATTGTGAAAAGCTCATTTTCTAACACCCACCTCTCTGTGGTATGTTAAGTAATATCCTGACAATTTTACATTGTATAGTATATTGAAGACCAAATGAACAGCAGCCAAGAAGAAAAAATGTGAATGAACGTATTACTTGAAACTAATGGCACTTCTTTGGAGTACATGATCAATGGCGTATTAGCAGAAGTCATTGAGAGAGCAGAAGTGGGATTCAGATTTTATGCTTCACTGGAATGGGAAGGAAAAACACTGTTTAAATTCCATTTTGCTTTAGTGTCTTGTCATTTGCTTAATGGTGTGGAAGATATTTGGTTGGGATGAATGGCACTTGTCAGTTGAATTTTTCATCTAGACACTTTAAGTTCAGGGTTTTAAGTCATAATTTGCACATCTTACGAAATACTGGCACTTGTACTACCTATAATGAAAAAATCTCAGATACAGAGGTATAATTGTTCTCTGCTTAATCTGACCGTTAACCTTTTATGTTCTTTACAAAATGATGATGAAATGCTAGCGTTCCTTATTATAGGTAGGAATAAACGAGTGCTGCACATCAAAGGTATTGAGATTTGGATTATGTTGGCACCCCTGCAATGTTAACTCTCTGGATCCTGCCCTGGATTCTTCCACTAGAACCTTGGGGTGCATATAAAACGCAAGTCCGGGGCTGGTCTGGCAGCTGGTAACTCACGGTGCTGTTCTAGGCACTCTATAAAGCACAGTTAGAGGGTCTCGTGCGACCCACTTCATCAGTTCGCTTTGGCATTTGGTTAAATTGAGCCCTATCTGGAATGGTTCAAAATTAGGTTAAAGCCAGTAGTGCTTTTAAGTGCTAGTTAAATGTATCTTCAGAATGTCCTTAAACTCATGTAGATGTCATTGTGAGCAGAGCAGCTTTTCTAAATTCTCAGTGAAGGTGCAACAGGTAAAAAAAACCCTGTTGTGAGTGATGACCCAAAATTCAGAGCCTGGGTGAGTGACACAAGCCAAGTGTTTCTCTCATGAAATCTTCCTTGTTTTCAAAGGAGTAAGTACAGAGTAAAAACAACAGTAAGAAATTTATATACTTAAATGGTGGCCATGTCTTTGCAGTGTGTCTGTGGCCTCGGTGAAGCTCCAGGCCTCTACTTCCCTCCAGACTTCCACTGGCTTCAAAGTTGTTTTTATCTCTGGTGTACATGTGACTGTACTTAGTCCCCTGGCTCAGGAAATGCTGGTTGCGTGACTGAATTCTGCTCATGATTTTGCCTTCTTTTCAGGTGAGGAGAGAGCTCCGTTCTTCCTGCACTGCCAGCGTGAGCCCTGACCTGCGATCTGCAGAGATGTCATGAGCAGAGGCTCCAGCTTCTAAAGGTACTTTGCAATTATCTGTACAAGTAATCTACTTAATGGAAACTGCTAAGAGACACAGAAATCTGCCAGTGCATGTTGACATGTAACATGTAGGAGCCATTTTGTCCTTCAGTCGTCAGCAAATATCAGCTGGCTTTCCTTTCTTATTAAGAAGAGCAACAGTATGGGTCAGATCACAATGTGCTGTCTGGCTGCACATAGGCTCTAGATTATCAAAGCTGGAGGAAAATCAGTGAAGAACTAAGTTTTATATAAAACAATGAGGGAAGTCCATATAAGAAATGTAGTCTTGTTAATTAATGAGGTTCTGGCCCAGTACAAGTCAGACACATATAATTCCTCTGTACTGCTCAGGAGCCTTTTATCTCCTTTGTGAAGAATAATGGTTTCCATTCTTCAAATGCAATATATGTTGAGATTTCACTGCAAAGGTAAGTGAATTTTCTTTTTTTTTTTTTTTAAATTGTAAAATATTTAGCCTGTATATAGAATCCCAGTGAAGGTGAAGAAAGAGCTCTTAACTTCATGAGGTAGATCCCATGTAGGAAATAAAAGCAACTATCTCATCTAGCTGCACTGAAGAACTATGGATACTTAGTCTCTGACAAGATTCTTCCTGGGAATTAGCTTTATCCTTACAGGATCAAGTGGTGAATGTGAAAGCTGTGCTTCTGAAACTAGGTTTTTGTCCATGCCTTGTGGGGGTGTGATTGCTTGCAGAGAGGCAGCTGAGGGAGCACTAACAAAAACCTGGTCCCAGAAGCAAGTACAGCTTCCACGTTCAGAGTCCGTATCAGCATTGCTATCAACTCCACTGAGCTTCGCGTGTTCCCCTGGTTGTCATTATCTGCTCAAAACTCCCACTGCATCGCAAGTGTAGAATGTGTTATGAGCAGGGATGTTGGATTTCTGTCATCAAAAGCAAAAATGAAATGAGATCACATTGATGGAGGTTGTCATGGTTGGTTTCTTGTGATGCAAAAATATCAACGTGCTTGAATAAACACCAAATGAAGTAATTTAGTAATTTATTGTTCTTACATTTGCAGTGAATTTCGAAAGGATGCAATGCTTTGTTTTGTTTTGTGGGGTTTTTGTGGTTTGTTTGTTGGTTTTGGTTTTGTGGTAGTGGTGGTGTTTTAGTTTTGGGCTTGGCCCTGAAAATGTTTTTGCTTGTTGAATAACTGCTTATGTAGGTAATTTTGATGGAAAAATTTCTATATGATCCCTGAGTATTCTCTTAGAAAGCAATGTCTTTTCTATTTCACAGCTTAAGAGCAAGGCTTTGTTATGCAAAAAAGACCATTTAGTGTTGTAACTCTTTATCTCAGAAATTATTAACTATAGATAACTCAGTTTCATATTTACCCCTAAAGTAAATGATCATTTTCAGTGTGGAAGAAGAAAAAGTTCAAACCTAACTTTTACCTTTGGATATTGAGAAATTCTGAAAAGATAGTTTCAGTTATCTGAGTTTATTCCCTTTCTTGCTTCTTCCATGCCTTTAGCTAAACTCTCATTTTTACTGGCCTTGAAACTTTTATTTTATTGCTTTAAAATAAATATCTGTATCTAGGAAAATCGAGGTGATGTTATTTGGGAGGCAGGAAGGAAACAAATATGAATTATTTTGATTCTTCTCTACTTGAGAGATTTAAGGCAAAAGAAAAGCAACCGAAGAGAATTAATAGCTGGATATTTAAGACCAGAAATTATTAAACGGAAACGAAGCAGACTGAGATGATGGCTTAGCCAGGGAGGTGTTCCCTAGCTTTTGTTACTTGGAGACTTTGAAAGTGGGGAACTAAGAGAAGTTCCTAAAAGAATAAGTTTTTGTGGTTTTGTTTCTTTATTTTTCTAGAGTGTAATTGCAAATCTAATGTCTTGTTAGTTTTGAAACACTTTTTGTTGCTTTCATTTTGAAAGTTTTGAAGGCCAGAGCCTTCACTGGACAATCCTTGCACCACTTCAGTTACAGTAATTTCTAGGTAGTCTGCTTAAAGCGTTAGTGGTGTATGAAAAATTCTTGACTGCTCACAATCCTGACTTTTATCCTCATCCTTTCACACTTGGACTTATTGTAGGTGAGGGCAAGAAAAAACTTAGGAAGTTCCTGAGGCATTTCACACAGTCTGTCCTCAGCCTTTGCTACTGAGTTGTTGACAAATTATTTTGTCATTCACCTGGCTGGGTTTGTCTGTGTCTTTGCAAACAGTTTAATCGACGCTTGGCTGTCAAAATGCAGTTTCATGTGTCCTGTGCCCACTTGCGTCAGTTATGTAAGTCACTTAGAAACCGAATAATTGAGGTTCAACTCTCTTCTTCCAAGAGCTGGGAGGCAGTACCGAAGCCCAGAATGCTGGTGTTCCTTTTTGTGTCCACGTAGCACAGAGTATGACCAGGACCAAACAGAAATGTCTGTTATTTCATGTTCATATCAAAGATGGCAAGCCCTGGTGATGAACAGCATCTTGTTGTTCATTCTTAATAGACAAAGCGTATAAATCTACTTGGCGTCACCAGGGAAATGTGCAATTCCCTGCCCTTATGAACTTCCTTCGTCGTCTGCTCAAGTAAGGTCTCAGCTGTCAGCAGGGAATCCGTCATCTGTAAGAATGCAGTAGAAAACTGTCACACATAACAAGGCATGGGAAAGCAACATACTTTATATGGATTTAGTAAATGTAAATCCTGAAAATCGGTTTCTTAAAGAGGCTGGGGAAGTTGGTAGTGCAGAGTAGTCGTGAGAACCTTTTCATGCTGCTGGTTGCAGACAACACTGGTTTAAGCTGGACTCAGGCCAGCAATATTTGTGCTATTACGATTTGAAGTTGTTGCTATTAGAAAATGACCTGGTGTTATCCGTGGGCTTTATACCTGGCAAATTGTATGCAAATCTGACATGCAGGGGGAGCAGAAGCAAGTTCCTTGAGCTGAGGATGATGAGGGTGAGGACTGTGAGGCTGTATGGCTATGGATTTTCTCAAAGAACAAAAGGGTGCTATCATATAGTGCTCTCACCCATTTGAATAGGCAGGGGGAATGGCATACTGGGTAATCCCTAATTACATCTGCTCTTCTAATGTTACTTGGTGCATCAGAGAGACATGCTTTATTTACAACTTAATTCTCATAATGTTACTATTTATCCGGTATTAGAAGACACTATCTGTGCTGTTTTATTCATTGACACCCCACCTCTGTCAGGCTCTATATGTCAAAGGAATGGTTTATATCGTCATATTACTTAGTAAGTTGGCTGCAAGGGGTCTGGCTGCCAGGCAGCTGGCTGTGCTGGCAGGCTGGAGGGAGCCTGGTTTGTGCCAGAGGGCTGGCCGGCTGCCGTGGGCTGAGGAGGCTGCTCTTGCCTCCCGCCCAGCCAGGAGAGCCGCGTGTCTGTGGCTGTCTGTGTGCACTGTGCATCCCTCGCAGCTGTGCCTGTGCCAGCTTTGCAGGAGCAACCTGCTTGAACCCGCTGTTCTCTCTTGCTAGAGGGAAGGTAAAAGGGAGCATCCCAGCCTGCCCCAGAAGGCATGAGTAGGGGCTGTTGGTTGGTGGTAGGGTTAGGTGGATACCTGGAGGAAAGGGGAATGTAGTCCAGGAGAAGTTGTGCATCTGGAGACAAAGGTAGAAATCCCATGCCTTAGACAAGAGGGGAAGGGGCTCAGGAAGAGATGGAGGGGGTGTTGTTGCCACCTTAATCAAAATCACCACCTGCTATCTTGTAGAGTCCGTTTCCCAACAACTTCATGGATTTTTTCTCTTGAAAACCTGATGACGTGTTTCAGGTTTCTTGTTTTCTTTCTTTCAGCCATTTCCTCCTTCTTCACTGCCAGAAGTTGTTCTCTGGTCACCTCTGCAAATCTGAATATTAGCTACATTTCTGAAAGGTGTAGCTCAGGCTCTGTCATCTCTTTTCCGAATAGTCCAGGAGTACGAGGGCAGTAGTTCTTTCAGTAGCAAGAACTCCCAATAAATAAAATGAATTGTTTTGATTAATACAAATATATTCTCCTATAAAATGGTGCAGATTAACCTGCTTGATCACAATGTGCATTTGGCAAAAATACTTGGGAGACTAAACCCCAAAATGCTATTTAAAAGCTTACTTTCCCTTCCAATCCCGTCATATATAAGAAAACAAAAAATGTACCAGCAAAGTCTTATCAAAGAATTTTTTAGTAGGTCTACAAAGAGCTAGCTAGGTTTTTTTTTTTAACCTCACAAATTCTAAGTGGAACGTATGTTCTAAGACATAAGTTTGTCTTCTAATTTCAAACCAAAACTGGTTTATCTGTTATTGACTAGAGAGAGGATCATGACTTGGAGTGGCAAACAGTTCTCAAGAGACAAGGGCTGTGCTACTCCTGAGCTGTCTGTGCCCAGAGTGGAGTCCTGGTCATTGAGCTCTGCAGACAGTACTTCTGTGGCGGTGACAAAGATCACCTTGACAGGTCCTGTCCTAACGAGAGCTTAGCTGTCAGCGTGGCGTGTTTCTGTGAGGTGTTTCTGACTAGCCAAACTAGCACTTGCCAATGGAAAAACATTTTTTTTCCAAAGGGTGTCTGCTTCTGTCTTGGAAATACCTCTGATGCAGAATCTCAGAACACAAACATGGTCATCCTAGGTCTGCTGACCTTTAGGAGGTCAGAGGGTGCTTTTTGAACAATACCTACGGGCCCGATGGGGGAGAATGTAGCTGGTGAAGCACGGGAACAAGTGCTGTGGGATTCCCACCAAAACCTGCAAAAAGATCTCTGTGTTCAGTATGTTCTTAGATGACAGACCCTGGTTAATGAGGGTGGGGTTGGTAAATGTCTGTTATTGCTGCAGTTGCTACTGAAGGGAAGGATTACAGCTGATGCAGCCATCAGCCTTCGTGGTGCTCAGGGAGGAAATGACAGCATTAGGAATACTGGGAGGATTTAATGTTTGTAGGATGTGATATTTGTTTACAGTCTTACAATGTTTCTTCAGAAGGCTGTTAAGAGAAGCAAGTGGCCTGAGGTCAGGGATGTGTTAAGTAAGGTGTACAACAGCAGTGTTAGTCAAGGACCCTCGGGAGAAGGAACACATAAGGCGTCATTGCGTGCAGTCGCAGGAACAAGGGAGTGAAGCTTTCCTAAAGAGGGCCCCGGCAGTCCCACTTGAGAAGGCATCAAAAAGGGTCATATCCTTTGCTTTTTGTCTTTTTTGCTTTTGAGAAGGAGGTTGAGATGAGAGCAAAATTGGCCATCATCTTAGTAAACAGAAACACAGGTTTCCTTAATGTAATTCATCTGCTCAGCTTTTAAGCAATTGTAATAAACATGGTTTTGAAAGGAATATGGCAGTTCCGCATCAAGCCCTGCTGTGCAGTGATGGTGACTGGGGGGGATCTGGCACCCAGCAATGAATTCTGCTCCTCTGGGTCTGGCAGCTTGAAGTACAGCACCTGGGAGACCTTAGCAAGTGCCCGGTTCTCCAACCTGTGAGTCCCACAACGCCAAGAAGTAGCAGGGTTTCACTGCACTGGTTACACCTGATGATTTCAGAGCCGGGATCGCAGAGCTCAGTGGACAGGAAAAATTACTGCAGTGATGTGCAATAATCCAAGAAGTTAATTGGCATTTATCAGGGAATGGGAGGGTCAATGGAAATCTGAAATACTTTACTGAATTGTTTAACTCCCGGTTCCGCCTGCTTACCAGTGCTGGAGACAGTCAGCAAAGCTGTTCTGCTGGTAGAACTGCGTTTGTCAGAGCCAAAATGGTTGCTCATGGATCTGACTCTTCATTCCTCCCCAGCTGAAGTTACTTGGTCTTAAATATGGCTGAGTGAAACATTTAAGTAATGCTTAGAACACTTTTATTCAATCCTTATTAATTGCAAAGTCATTTAAAATAATATGATGCAACATAATTGTCCAATATTTACTTTCCCCCCGCACCCCAAAGAAGAGTCAGTATGTTATTTCATTTTGAATTTTAAAAAAACAAGTTGTTTCACTTAAAAATCTCAAATTGTCCTGCCTTTCTTCACCCCTCTGCAATTATCCTGGATGTATCTACTAAAGCTAAGTGAATCTCATTATTTCTGAATTTAAACAAGAAGATTTGTTTTCTGCTTCAGGTATCACTAGACTTTATGGGCAAGCTCTGCTAATCTAGAGGAAAAAACAGAACATAATGGGGACGCTGTTAACTGCTTTGCTCCAAACAGAGCTTCCCCCCTCCAAATAATATTACGCAATTTGCAAGCAGGTTTTGAACAAGCTTCTATATAAATTAAGCCTCATGGGGCTGGTATCAATTTGTTCCCCTTAATTTGATTTACTCTGTAAATTAGAGGTGGTTTGAAGCAGTGACCACATACTGGTTAAGTAACATAGAAAAGACCATGTCTGAAACGCAGATCTCTGTTGTTCTTTGAACTATATTCTGCCCTTTAAAATGTGCTAGTTTAGTTAGACAAACACTGTTATTAACACTGCTGATAAGCACAGTCATGAAGATACAAGAAAATACCTCTGCCACTCAATTTAATTTCAGTAAAATTGATTATATTTGAACGTTCTTCAGTGTTAGAAACCATATTCCTGTGCTGTATTCTCTCAAATGATAAACAGAACCCTTTTGGGCTGTTACTGGTTTATGGAGTTTTATATAATCATTTAATTGACACTGAATAGGCACTCTGTCAATTTTGCCAGGTTCTGAGCTGATGAATACATAGTAGTTCACTGTATAGGCTATGGCAGCATTGGTCAGTATAGCTGAGGACTTACCGTGGTGGTGCTTCAGAAAATGGACATATGGATGCTCAGGAAGTAGTTTGGTTTTTTTTTTTACTTGAAAGAATTTTCATTGGAAGCAAAAGCTGCCTGAATGTATTGGTACATGCATGTATCTGCTTTTAGGTGGAAAAGTGCCTTTCCTCTCACATTGTCTGACTAGAAAAAGCCTTTTTTAATTTTTTTCCCCTTGATACCAAGCATAAGTGCTTAAAAAAAAAAAGGGGAGGGGATGGGGAAAGGGTGTGATAGACTATATCTAAAGTCTGAAAGAAAGTTCATCCATTAAGATCTGTTGAAAAGCGCTGATGGTATTAAGTGGCAAAATATTTATTGTTTCTTTAAATATTCTCGAGGAGGTTATGCTCATGCCTTTCTGCTACACAGCATTTGTTTAGATTAAAGTTAGAATTGGGCAGATACAAAGAATATTATTCTAGGAAAAATATTTGTAACTGGACAAAACGTGTATGTCAGTCACAGTTGCAGCAATGTTTTTGGACTCGGATGATAAAATCCTGGCCCTGCTCTGGGTGTTCAGGGAGTTCAGCCATGCTTCAAGTCTTTTGATGCACAGAATCATCGCCTATTGCATTTCTGATTTTAGTAAATTCTATTATTTTGCTGATTCCATACATTGCATTATCTTCTACACAGAGGAAAAATGGCATTTTTAAAAAGGAAATATGCTTGACTTTTTGTGCACACAATAATCACCAAATTATTCATTTTGCTCATGATAAAATAATGCCAAGCCCTGAGAATGTGCTTTTGGTTCACTCTTGGAGAGCTACTGAAGACTTAAACAGTCTTTGTCTTGGTATTTTGTTAACCTTGTTTCTATAGTTCTAATTAGGGCACTGTAGACAATTGGTGATGGTGTTATTAAATAAACTTTCAAAGTTGCTGGCTAGCGATTTTCCTGATTAAATATGGATTAGGTTCAGAATAAGCTGATAGAAAGATTTTGTTTTCTGACATGCTTAAGTTTATGAAGATGTTGTGTCGCATTGTATCTTATCACATTATGTTAATTTAGCACTGTGTGGGCTTTTGACGTGATGTGCTTTAGCTCATTATAATATATTCCAACTTTAGAAAAGTTTATTACCAAGATGCACAGGACTTTCCTGATTTGACAAAGCTATTTTACCCTAACAGAGTGGCAAAATTTTAAAAGCTACCCAGATAAAATCCATTATATGTGTGTATACACATATAGGTGTGCCTTAGTTTAAAAGCTAGTTGCAGGAATGGGCTGTACACTTCCCAATAACAAAGGTCAATGGCTCTTCCACTTTCCAGCCAGGACAGGTCAATCTTGGCAGACTTCCGCAGAGATCAGGTAAGGTGTCTGAAGTGGAAAAGTCAGCTGTTTTCTTTTTTCAAGTCTAAGGTAATATATTCTTTTCTCATGTCCTCTATGTGCATTATTTTCTGTTTGGGTCACTGGCAGCCAGATTTATTTTATCTGAAATTGACAGACACCTTGCAGGAATGGCCGTTGGAGCCACTCCTTATTTATTTAGTTTTATATAATACCCATGTGTATGCACAATTAAA
The DNA here is from genome assembly GCA_013399365.1 of Pampusana beccarii. Classification (NCBI taxonomy): domain Eukaryota; kingdom Metazoa; phylum Chordata; class Aves; order Columbiformes; family Columbidae; genus Pampusana; species Pampusana beccarii. The sequence goes on along the minus strand of VWYH01010183.1, from coordinate 440,067 downwards.
AAAAGAAACAAAAACAAAAACCATCCACAACAAAAAAACCCCACACAATAATTAAAGTGACAGAGAAGGGGAATTAATTCATAGCTTGAAGCAAGAACAATCCGTTCCTTTGATTACAGTTTTAGTGTCTGAATCTGAATCCAGCATGCCCTGGATCTTTTTCTTTTAGCATGCTGTCTGATATCTCAAGGTGAAATTTGTCTTCCTTCCTGTTACAGTATTGGCAAAAAGCAGAGATAGGAAAAAGGTATTGTATAAAAAAGAAATTATTCTATCTTGAGTCTTCTTTTGTTGTATAAACCCAGTCCTCTCCATCCATTCCTCCTCCAGAAAAACCACTCCTCTCCTCTGTTTTTTGCTGTCATGTTCTTCCTATTTCTAATCCATGTTGAGGCACAACCAGATCCTTGGCAGCTGTGTCCCCACACCCAGCAGTCTGTTCGGAGGTGCATGGGTTAGATGCACACTGCAAAAAGAAGAAAGTCTTGCAATAGAACAGATTTTGGGAGGCAGTACTCAGAAGCAAGTTTATTTTGTCGCGTGTTGGTGGAATGGGCAAAATCCTCATATGAACCAAAGTAAGAGTAGGTCCTGGCTTGAGGAACAGCTCTGGAGCTCTGCTGTCGCACAGAGTCTGCACACTGCCTTTCATAGCACTTACCTGAAAAGCAGCACTGTGAATAAGTACCAGAGGTTTGATTGTAAAGCAGCATAAGTGGAGCTTTCTGACATTCCGAAAGACTTTTGCAGAGCAAAATCTCTTCATGCATATTGCTTGTGTTTTGGCATTTGTAATCAACTAATATGAAGAACTTCACCGTTTTGCCTGCAGGCCATAGAATTATCGAGAGTGGAAAGTTAAACAAGTTGTAAAGAACGTTTGAAAGTTTACAGGTGAACAGGACTGTAGTGAAAGGATAAAATGTTTTGCCCAGAAAACTGATCTGGGTGTGTGATCAGCAGAGGTTCCCTGATTGTCAGATTTAAGCACTTTGTCCAGCTGACAGGAGCACGTGTGCTTTCTCTGGTGACTGCAGAGCTCTTTACTCAGTGATCTGTGTGCGACTGTGCGTGAAAATGAGGGTTGTGTGGGATGCGCAGCTGAGCCGGGGACCATTAATGTTGAGCTGGGGGAAATGACTGAACTGAATCCATCCAGCAAGGGAGGACTCCAGGATATGCGAATACGTGTTCATGGGTTTATTGGGATGCTTCCCCAAAAGGCTGCAATATCATCACAAGAAAATAGAAGCCATTTGCTAAAAAATACTAGAAATGTTTTAAAGTTGTTTTCCGCTATTACCGTAGACATGGATCGCGTGAACACTGAGAACAGAATCAGTTCTAGACATCTTCCCTCCCTCTCCCTGCCATGTTTGCTTCATGTCCACCCTTTCTCTAGTCCCAGGTATTTTCCTTCACGTTTTACAGGAAATGACAGTAGAAAGTCTTTTGCTGGCTGTTTTGTTCTAATTTGCTGTCCTTTCCAGTATGTTCATATCATTAATTTCTCCTTGACTTGATCTCTGTGGGACAGCTCAACTTTCTGTAAGCACAGGTGGGAATGGAGTCAATAGTAACCAGGAAGAATGGAAACTGAAAATCTACAGGTCAACAGAAGGTACTTAGTGCTCAATTGCTGGTCAGTGCCAAGAGCAGACAATAAAAGGTGACACGGAAATGGCTCACAGCACTAAAATATAGTCTCCTAAATTAATTCATTTATAGGGGAAAATAAGGAAGACCTAACAATAGTTTTCAGTGTGAATTACTAATCGTTCCTCTTTCTCTCAGTATATGTAGAGTTGAACCTTGAAAACTTTGTCCATATGTTTTTGAGACAGCAATAACAGGCAAAAATAAAATTTGAGGCAGATTTATAGTTCCTCATGAAACATGCCATTTGAAGAACATAACTCTAATGGTACAAGTTTGGCTTCCTGTGACCTTGCCTTCTACCATGATCCTTACAATATCTTACATTTGGTGCTTCCAGCGTGACCCAGAAATCTGTGCTACAAAGAGAGAGATGCAGAGACAATGAGAGATTTCTTTTATAGGACGCTTTACATGGGCTCCTTTCCCACTTTTGTCACAATACACTCATTCCTGCGAGCTTTGTGGCAAATAGTATGACTAAGCTGTTTCACCTCCATAGTAGCTAATTCCCACCTTGTCAGGTTTTGTTTTTATTGCTTCATATTTTTTATCTTTTTAAGTAAATGTGTTTTCAGCCTTTCTGAAAAGGGCAGGGCTGGCCTATTTTTCCGGTTTGGAGCTGACCTCTGAGGAAACTGTGCTCTGGATAGATGTTCTTTACACTCTCCATACTTTGAAGTCTTTCTTGCCTGAGGAGCTAATTTCTAAGATGTTTTGAAGCCAGAAACCAGGCCACTGAATGCCTTAAAGGTAAAATTTGAGCCTACTCTCATGTTCTGTAGGAAGCCAAAGTAGAGAGCAGGATTATGTTGTTCCTTCTGGAGTTTTCAAAGGGCTGAAGGATGCATGCCGGCGATGTTGGATTCCTGAATAAAAGAAACCAAGAGGTCATAGCTGAGGCCAGATTCTTGTTTGCTGAGAGGATGTTTCCAGTCAGTGCAAGAAGCACTGTCAATATTGGTTTTAAGTGCTACTGTTTTGTGAGAGCGTAATTTCAACAATAAGTCACAATAAGCTGCTTTTCTCAATGAATTTGTGTCATTGAAACAAAATGCTTTATTGATGTGGATTTTTTTCTTCTCTTCTCTGATAGAGCGTTCTTTTTTCATGTTGATCCAACTTGTTAGCTAATCCTGCCCAGGCTGTGAAGTGTCTTGTTAATGTATGGTCATATAGGGCATTTCTCACTGATGGACTTACAGCCTTTCTAGCAAATCACCCCTGACTCCTGCGAACCTTTGAGAATGGGCATCAGCATTGTTTGATTAACAGAGTCAAAAGGTTTAGAGAGGTCTGTAAGGGTGAGAATGGGGCTTGCTTATCATCTGTTGACATTAGGAGACCGTCTGCTAATACTAATCCGCCCGCAGCCTCTCCTGAGCCCAGACTACAGCAAGGACAGCACGCTGGATTCACCTGTGAGCCCTTCATTAGCTTTTATCTGGTTGTCCTGTGACATTTAATCAAAATTATATTATGTAATAATTTGGGATGATCCAGGTATTCTTGTTACTTTTTATAAAGAAAAAAAAACCCCACCACACTTCTTGGAAGTGTGTGTTTGAAAGGATGAAAGGAGGAGTTCTTCTCCAAGTCGGATGTTGGCAGTTGTGACCGGCCAGAAGCGGACAGGCAGGCGCCACCTTTCTTAGGTCTGCTCTGGGAACGCCTTGGGCTGTGGCTTTAGGACCTTTCTGAGACCAAGGTGCCATCTTTGAATTTTTCTGCTGTGGATTTTTCGAGTTCCTTTTTGAACCACTGTATATCTACAAACACTTCCACAGTAAAACTATGTATTCTGGAAATAACTTTGTTCCTGCTGATTTTACATGGCTCTGCTCTTGTTTTGGAACAGAGAGCGAACAATCATTTCCTTTTGTGTTCTGCACAACATTTCAGTTTGTGAACTGAAGATTTCTTTACGGTTGTCTCTGAAGTTTTCTATTGATAGAGAAGAATTAATATCACGTATGGCACACCACTTGCATTTCATATTTTAAGAGAAAGGCAACATTAAATCTTGTTTTTGGTGTCTACTCAGGCCCATGATGGGTGAAAAACTCCACTGGCAGAATGAAGCAGCTTAGCAGAGTTTTTTGATGTCAAATCTTAAAAATGTCTTTGATTGCTTTTTCTGGCTTTGTTATATTCCATACCTCTTCATAAAAGCTGCTTGGTTTAGCCATGGAAGTCATTGTTTTTACTGAATTCCAAAACTCTGTAGCCCCGCAGAACTGGTTCAGCTTTACCCAGGTGCCTGACAGTGGAAGCCACTCTAGCAAGGCTTCCACATAGAACTGGGAAGACATCTGAATTTCTGTGTGTCCAAAATTTCAGAAATGTGGAAGGGATGGATGTTATCTTTCAGAAATGAGAGGGGAAACAATGGACTTTTCTAAAGAAAGAAAGAAAATTAAGAAAAGCAAAGCTGGTATTTAAGCTCTGCGCTCTTTAGCCCAACTTCTTCATAATGTCCTACCTGCTGGCTTCTTTTCAGGTGTAAAAATGAGTAAGCAATTAATTTTCCTGAAGACCTCCGACTAAAAGCAAACCCTAAACCCTAAACAAGAGTATGTTTGTTTGTTTTGTTTTCTATGCAGTGTGGTGAGTGCTACAGTTCTCCCAGTGAACAAGGGATTAACTCATCTCTTTACACACAGGCCTCAAAAATGTCATGTCCTGATACCAAACACACATCCCCTGCTCAGTAGATATCCTGTGAATTGATAATGAGAGGTTAGATTTTGCAGTTGGAAGTGGGCATAAAAGAAAGACTCTGGACAGGAAACTGGGAGCCCCAGAAACCTGCAGTGCCCTTGCTGTTCTTAAACAGGATGGGGGGTAAATGAGAGCTAGGGTGTGAGAGAAGATCATGAAACAGGAGCCTTACCTCTGCTTTGTCGTAAATGCCAGGAGTACTTAAAAGTCTGCTTATTTTAAGTGACTGTTCCAATGCTTTTCAAATGCCTTTCTGCAAAAAATGTTTACTATGCTGTTTTGATACGCTGCTTTTAAAGTGGCAGAACTGTACCCCAGGAGCTCTTTTTAGAAGTGTTTTCTTATAATCCATGTTTGTGGCACCGTTAAGAGGTCAAAGGTATCATTTTGAACCATGGCAAATGAGATACTTATCAACTGGTAGCAACATTGGCTTGTACACACATGCAAAGTGATAGCAGGGTAATGTTTGGTAAACAATTAAATTTAATAATGAGAAGTTAGTTATAAGTATATGAAATGCCACTACAGCTAAATTTGTTACTCTGATTTAAGGTAAGACCAATGTTCCTTTATAATATTCAAATCTATTCATGAAGAGTGGGTGAAATTAGTGAGAGGGTGGACGTTTTTGTTATGTTTTTGTAATTATCAGCTTCCCTTTAATATATATATATTAATTCATATGTAAAAATTGAAACAGAGCATTTAGAACATAAAAATATTTATTTAAGAAACTAGTTATTGAGGTCATGTAGAGCTGTTATCCATTTAGCTGAAGATATTGAGAACTTCCTCTATAAGTGAACAATTTTACATGCTATGATAGAGCCCTGTGTTATTTGATATCCAAGATCTGGTAGTGCCAGATGTATTTCTGGGAATTTAAAAGGAACAACATAGTTGGTTTATTCACTTTTGAACTGAACACCCTTGCAGTTAAAACAGCTAAATTGGGCAAGTTCTTGTATATTGCGTTTTGCTTCCTCAGAATTTTTTCAGGTGGAAAAACCAAGGGAAGAATTTAAGTAAAGAGTTGACGATGACCGATTTCAACTTTTTTCTAGTGTGCAAGTTGTGAAAGTGTTGTTTTCCTTGGTATAATATGATTTTTACTTTCTCTTCCTCCATACATGGGGGGAAAAAAAGTAAAGGAAAAAAAAGGAGGAATATCAGGGAGAGAATATTTTCTTTATTTTCCAAAGCTTCAGAAGTAGGAAGAAGGTCAATACAGGCTGTATTTTCACTTCAGACTCTCCAGTGCAAATATAGTTGGTAATGGAAATGATTTTTTTTTTTTAATCTAGTATTCGGGTTAGAGTTGCATTTATTACAATTTCTGAAAATCTTAAATGAATATACTGTGATGAAAACCCTTCTTTAAGAGAGTCTGAGTTTGTAAAGTAAGATTTTATTTCAAATTTAAAACTATTAGTGGCTATCTCTAAAATCGATTTAGAGGGAATAAAAATTGAGTTTAACAAAAGCATATCATATTTCTAAAACCTATTGGAAATGTGAGTGCTCAAGTAACCCTATGAATTAGTTGAATCACTCCGCTAAAGATTTTGAATTTAAATTAGCTTTTTATGTTCTGTTTTGTCCTTATTAACTCTGTTCAGCAGTACCTTTCGAAACATTCATTTTGATATAAGTGCAGCAAAAAGAATATAAGATGCGGTATGAGATCCTTTATCTCCATCACCATCTTTGCAGAGAAGGAAACGTGTACGGGGCTGGCTGGCTCAGGACTGCGTTCCGCTGCACCCAAGTCTCCCAGAACAAGGAGCTGTAGCTCGGGGCTGTCCTGCCAAGCCCAGGATGGTGCTCCGCCTGCCCTGCTGATCCTGGGAGTTTTGCCATCTTCCTTCTTTATCCAGAGAGTTTTTGCTCCCATCATACTTACTGATTGCACTGGAGAGTATCGGCTACTGCAGATACAAAAATACAGGTTATGCTTTTTTAGATCTGATAATTTTTACTGATAGTAGCATGTTTTTTATAAAGGAGATGAAACACTAGGGAAATAGGTGATGCTTTTTGTCTTGGTGTGTTTTTTTCCTTAAATTTACTAGCTGAGAGGCCAGAAATGCACAGAAATTATATGCAAATCAGAATATCTGCTGTGTTCATTCCGGAATTAAGATTTCAGCTGGAGCAAAATTTAATGTGAAAAGGGAGTTTGTTTTGCAACATATGAGGTCCAGTTCTCTCTCTGGTACAGGAGTGCTGTAACACTGCACAAAGCATGGGATCCTTTCGGCCTGCGCTTCATATACTCAAAGTATTGCAGACAAGACTGCAGGGATGATGGGAGATTTGTCTGAAATCAGGTTGAATCATCCACCTTCCAGCTCTTCCCTTATGTGCCCTGTTTGTTTCCCTTCCCCTCTTTTTCTTGCTGTGTTGTCCCCCCGTTTTAGTAACATTTCATACTTCTTAAAATTTAGGTGCTTGCTCAAAGCCTTGAAAAAGAAAGGCCAAGTACAATTTGAAAAGCTAGTGAAGGTTAGATGTTGTTTAATTCATTTTAAACAACAGACCAGAGGAGAAAAGGTCCCCTCTTTCTATGTGGAAGTTGCTCTGTGTTCATGTGGTTTCTACTTTGCTACACAAGCTACAGTGATTTTTGTTTGTGGTGGGTTTTTTTGGTTGTGGTGGTTTTTTTTTTTCAAAATGGCAAAAAAATATAATCCTTCTGTGTGCTGGTGATGTACTAGACACATTAAAAAGCAAGCATAGACCTTTTTGTCAGGGCAAGCTGCTTTTAATACTAGCTAAAGTTTTGTTTGTTGCAGTCCAGAGAGTTTTATATGTTACAACTTTTTTATATGGGCGGGTGTTCTTACAGAGATCAACATTACATTTCAGGCAAAGAAAACAGGTGTTTATATGGTGCGTGCAATGTTACCAGCAGCCATAGTGTATTTTGCCAGAGCTCCAGTGTGCCCAGCCTCCCGGCTCTCCCCGTTAATGTTTAATTGGCAGAGCAGCAGGACCTGCTACGTTTGTGCTCCAGCACTGTGAAGTGAGTTTGGAAACTGCACTGTGGTTGGCAGCAAATTTTTTTCCAAATACCTGGCTAATTACTGTTAATAAGTCAATACTGAGAAGTCATCTGACAGTTGAATCAAACACGCACTTGGCAGTTGTAGGATAACAAAGTATTGTTTGACTATATATGTTCAGGTAAGGAGCGTTTGTACAGTCCTAGTCAAACTCTGCTTTTGCAAAACAGACGAAGATGGAATCCTGTTTCTGCAGAAATGGTTCTTTTATCTAGTTGTGATTTCTCCTGGGGTGTGTGTGCGTGTTAAAAGTCACATGCTAAAGTGCTGCTAATAGAGCTCAAGTTTTTAGTATCCCTAGAAATCTCGTTTTGTTTTACAGTATCAGTATTGTTCCCCAACTTAATGCTGTAGCTTTAGGTGCTGCCCCCTGTCCCCAGTCACCCAGATCTGGCAGTAATGGTGAGAAGTGGTACTGTGGGCAAAGCCACTGAAGTGGAGAGAGCTGCTTTCCCAAGATTTACCCAAATTGCAGCCTGTTGCTGTTTAGAGCAGTCCGTGCGCTGCTCAGTTGGCTGCTGGTGTTCAGGGCAGCAAAACCTGAGCTGTTCTATCAGTAGTGAACTCTGTTAACATATAACAGTGGTTCCATAGGGATGGATTTTTGCCCAGATGGTCACTGAAATAGACATCCCATGCAGTAACGTCAGTGTGCTTGTTTCTCTGCTATTGCTGCTTTTAATGATATGAGGAAGGGGATTGTTGTGCAGTTTACAGTATCTAATTTAATTTTTTGGTAGGCTGAGCCTGTTTCATCGACTTGAATTCTCTCCCTTCTCAATTACTGCTGCACTGCTCTTTTTAGTACAATATCTTCCTAATGTTTTGGGGTTTTTTGTTTGTGGTGGTTGGTTTGTTTGTTTTTCTTGTGTGTTCCATGTCATTTTCGTTGAAATTGAATCAGTGGTACTGTATTTACATTCAGCTTTTGGACAGCATGTGGAGCTGCAGTGTGACTGCTGATCTGGACAACTCTTAAGAGTGGTAACTCAATGATTTTTGTCTCCTGAACTGAAACTTGGTTTGTGCCTGAATCTTCTGAAGTTTGAATTACTTCTGTTTCTGTGCTTGTTTAGGTGGTGGCACACTGGCTTCATAGGTCACTGGCAATAATAAAATGTAAGCAGGAGAGAACGTGCACACAGACTGAGCACCACTGAAACCATCCCCAAACCCATCTGGGTTGTAAATGAAATTAATCCATGCAGAAGTTCATAATGTCAGCAAAACATTTGAAGGGCTTCTGAAGTGAATGTGGTCTGCTACATGAAGATTCAGAAATCTATAAATTGGTGGTGTAATTGAATTTGCCAGATTTCAGTTAAACATGCTGAGATACACGGTTGCATCCAACAAAAGCATTCTTTTTTAAAAAATACAGCTGTGAATCGCAAGTTCCAACAGGGATAGGGGATAGTATCTGGCAGCAAACCAGGCCTCATAAATTCTTAGCCCAAGAAGGGAGAGAAATACAGAAAGCAAACTAAATTAGAAATTTAATCATACAGCTTCACAATTTGTGAAGCATTTCCCTTTGGGACCACTATGGGGAAGCACAATATCTCAAATTATGTTGCAAAGAAGGCAAATGTGTTGTTCCGAATCTACTCCATGTGTCAAACAGTAGTGCAAACTGCTAGCAGTTGGTACTAAAGACATGAGTATTCTTGTACTTTGACTTGAGCTTAATAATTCTGGGTTTTGACCAGTCTATCAAGTGGGAGCTGACACTTACACAAGGAGTGTTATCAAAAAGTTAGAAGTTTCTACAAGCCTAAGAACTCCATACAATTTCTAAAATTTGATTCAGGTTGTAAGCAAACAAGGGCTCTCTTTATGCCCTGGCAGCACTGCAGCTGAAGGTGACAGAGGATATCAGCTCCTCTACTGAAGTTGGTGGCACTGACTCAGCCTACTTCCATCATCCGATTTGTATTCAGCATGTGTCATGTACAAATAGTCAAACACGAGCTGGGAGACTGTCCCCACAAAGTATACCTTGGAGCTCATGAAATGCAGCTGTCAGTTCTTGCTATATCAGTGATTCTGTGTGCTTTAATCATGGCTTGAAGTACACAGATGTATGCATGTAAACTGCCATCTTGTGCCAATCAAAAGATTCCCCACAAAAAGTAGGCTGGTGTGCAAGATCATTTCAAGGGAATCCTAAAGGAGGGGAACTGTGCGTTTTAAATGTCATTACTTTTTAGTGCTTTACCATTATTCTACGATACAACTAATTGTTCTTAGAAAACGTTTATTTAAACAGTAAATTTTTAGTTCCCTATGTTCAGAAAATTCAAAATGGGGTCGAGTAATGCCATTTATTATTAATCAATAAATAGAAATTAGCAGCAAGAACATAATTATTGGTACTGCAACCAGCATGCAGCAGGAGCTATTCTGAAGTCTACAGATACAGCCAGATATGGATGTCTTCAAAAGGCATCGTTAAAATCAGTCATTTCAGCATATGAAGCTGAAATTTGTGATCATGGTTTAGTGACTTTGAACTGAAAGCAGTGAACTCACTGAGCAACTTGTCTATCATCCACGAATTTGTGAATCACAGCTCCCTAGCTCACCAAAATCTAATTGCATGGAAAAGCCCCACCTGTTGTCTGTTTTCCTGTTCAGCCAGAATAGCAGCTGGCTAGTCCCGAGTTGCAGTGCTCCTCACCATCCAGAGTTCCTGACATGCTCAGTGAAAGGGAAGGGACAAAGGACAGAGAGAAGTTGTTTGGGGTTCAGTCAGTTCTGCCCCGTACATGAGCAGTGCCAGATTTGGAGGGGGGCCTTAGAGAGGGAAACACCTGCTCAGGCCCTCTGGAAAGGCAGATGTTTGCTTCTTTCTGACTCCAGTCATCGCCTTAAGTGCTAATAATTCTGCTTTTCAAAGCAGTAACTAAAGCAGTTTCTTCCCTCTCTATTTTAATAAATTGAGTAAATCATGATCTTTAGTGGCAAGTTTCACAATTTATACTGGTACTTACAAGCCCAATGAGCTCTGGGATGTCTGCTCTCTAATTATAGCACAGTGGAGCCTTCCTTGGCAGTATAGAAAGTGGTCCAGACAAATAACAGCTGTGTTTTGGTTTTATAACACCTCGGCATGTATCACTTCCCAGTGACAAATACAAATCCCGGTTCTGATTTTGGATTCCTAGCCAAAAGCAGTAGTAAGTTTTGTTCTCTCATACAGTTTGGTATGTCTCTCTTGAGATGCATTTTCAATAAGATGCCAGGTGCCTTGCATGCAAGGCAAGTTCTAGAGGCACTTCAGCTCTATGGGCACTTGAGCACTGCACTAAAAGCCATAACAGCTGATGGGTCCTTATTTGGTGCTCATCTTCCATTTTCAGTGTGGCATCATGCTCTCCGGTGCTTCAGTTGTTGTTTTATCCTTCTCAGACGCCATGGAAAGGACATCTTTTAATTCTTTGCCCTTGATACTAAAACTTGGGAAAGGACCTTGTTTCTTCTGAAGAAAAGAATCTCTGTTGAGCTTCCTAAGTGGTTTGCTATGCAGTACAGTTATTTTGTCCAGTTTGCTTGTCAACCTTAATCTTCGAGTGTCTATAAATAGAATACTTACTGGAGTTTTTGAACCATGTTGATTATGATAATCCATTATTCGGGTGTTGAAACTGCTGAAGTCTGCATATAGTAGGATATGCATTTTCCCAGTTAAGGCAAAAAGGAGTTTTTAAGGATGTGTTGAATTGTTCTTTGATCAATATTAAATAGTTAGCTTTTTTTAATAGGGAGACAACGCTCTAGCTGCACCAAACTTTATGTAGAAATTATTGTATAGTTTTATGAGCTGTATTATTCAGCAAGCCAGACAAGATGATACTAATGCTCTCTTCTGGTCATAAGTTCGGTAAGATGCTCACATATCACGTGCTTACACTGTTGGCATAAATATGCCAATGGATAGGGATGCCATTAATTTTTAGACATTCCTTGTAATTATTCCAGTGATACATGTCTAGATTTGTCTGTAACACATGAGAGAAAATGCCCTGCTGTATTACTGCTACTTGTAAAATGTAATGGCTGCAGGGCCTGAGGTTGTGGGTCTGTTCTTGGCTTTTTGTTTTACAGGCGTACTTGTGGTTCCGCTAAAATGATGAGGTGAACTGCACACTAAAGCATGGCGTTAGTGTTGGTAACCACAGCCCCGCAGTGCTGGGGAAGGGCTCTCTGGCCAAGAGAAAGGGCAGGCACCCCAGGTGGGAACAGGGGAAGAGTCAGGATGTTGTCCTTCAGTTTTGAGGCTAAGCAATATTTCCTGAGGGCCTGTTTCTGAATTTTGGGATGGTTTACAGCTTCTCGTCTGCTCACTGAGAAGTTGTTTGTGCTGCTGGTCTGCAGTACCTTTCAACTTGCAGTGTATCCCAGTGGTTTCCAAATGAAGGAATGGTGGCCTCATGACAAGTAAATGTTAGCCTATTTTTCCTCTTTAGTTGCAATAAGCTATGACATTTATCCATTATCGAATTTGTTGTGTTGTCAAAAAGTATATTTGGAAATGCAAGAAATAAAACAGTGTGTGGTCAACTTATTTATACAATTTTATTTTGCTGTAGCTCTTTGACAAAGGCAGAGATATCATCAGGGCAACACGACTTCGGTTGCTTTTCAGTTACTTCGATATACTTTGTTAGTGCCAACAGCTTTTAAAAAGCAAGTACTGTTTCAGGTAGGGGGGGTTGAAGAGAACAAGCCTGTATGTGTAGCCTGTAGATTCCTACCAGGTACTGCTGTGGTATCTGAGAAAGAGGTTAAAAAATAAGATAATGGTAGTTAACTTTGTGTGTGGATACAACTGAACCTTGCACAATTTAAACTGCTAGACTAAGTGGATGAAGTTCAGAGAATGAAGGTGGATAATATCCTTTTATGTATCTTCCCTGTTAAGAGAATAACAGGAAATACAGCTATGAAGATGGGATCAGCCGTCTGCTAGCCTCTGACCTGTGGTGGGCTTTTTATCTTGTATATTTTGGCAGTCTGACACTTATTCAGTCTATTTGACTGCCACATGGTACGATGAATTAAATATTTCCGTTTTTTAAAGCATGGAAAAGATATAAATATTCTGTGAAGGACCTTTGCTTAAGTATTACTGTTTTGTAATATGTGTCAGTCACATTTATGTCGACCATAAAGAATAACTATATTTGAAGTCAATAATTTATTGTTATTTCAAATACTGTTTTAATACTCTAACAATTCAAATTATTAGTCATAATATACACTCATAGTCCAAGTTAACATGGGAAAGCTTCAATAATCTTATTTAGTTTCTTACAGCTGATGGGGATCTCTAAATGGAGAGAGTAATTTGGGGTTTGGAGGCTGAGTGACAGCACGTGCTAAAACTCCTTGGCCTGCCTATGTGCAAGTGCCCCTCAGTTACGCTGTTTGTTAGCAGCGCCCTCCAAAACGGTGAGGCCCTACTACAAGCGTAAAGCCTTTGGAGCTTCAAGGCAGGTGAGGACTCACTGTGTGGTGCAAACGAGGAAGGGAAAGGGGCTGCCTTAGGTGAATGAAGCTGCACAAGAAAACTGAGAGCGATACAGACTTGAGTTTTGTGAAGCCAGCACGTATGTTCTTCCAGGGTGGATGCGAGGCTGCTAGACCCCCTCCGCCTTGGCCAGTGGAAAGGTCGTGTCTCAGTCCCAAGTCCCATCTCAGCTGAAGCCTGATGCCCTGAGCCCAGGCTGCGGAGGCATTGGCTTCATCCCCTCCATTGGCCTGTGAGCTGCTGCTGGGGAGCAGACAGCGATTGGTGGGCTAAAGCTCCACTAGCCTTTCTCAAAAATGTATGCAGATTTTTTTTTTTTTTTTCCCCTTTAATAGCTGCAAAAGCAGGTTCTTCTGTTTCTGTCTTCTCCATATACCCTAGTCCCAAATGCTTCCTTCTCCTGGAGAAGACACAGGAAATATTCAGACCCTCAAGCTTACCCTCTTCATTTTTATGTGCTAACCTGGTTTTGTGTCAATAGGAGCATCCACTGTGTGCTCCTGTACGTGTTATTTTAATACATTGACTTGAGTCACTTAAATATGCTCGCTGTGAGCAGCTTCTCATGTAAAAAACATGTAAATTTGCAAGGAGTTTTTCCTTCGGGTGATGGTAACCCCTGAGAAAGTCTTTGGTTAGAAGAAGCAAACGGTCTGTGTAAACTCAGTAATGTGAATCACGGAGGTGAGAGGTTTTACTGCAGGCAGCTCTGTGAGGATGCGGGTGGTGAGCGGCTGTCTGCCACGTGGAGCCGCGCTCTGCGTCACCGCTGTTTGATGGCAAGCACCTTTGGTTTGCTGCTGAAGCAGACACTGAGTTATAGCTAATGTGAGTTCAGATCTGTTTGCTTTCTGTTCTTCCCTTCAACCAAAAGGACTCGAAATCTGCCACTTTTAACGGAAACTTGAATACTGAAGTATCAAGTATCTGGAGATTAGCAAAACAGTAAATGGTAGAAAATTATATCCTCTTTGGTGTGCAGTCTTTTTGTCAGAGCTTTCTCTTTGTCAATAAAATGCTGTGTCCAAAGATGCACTTGCCTTGGAATTTGGAAAGCAAATGCTGATTTGTGCGTTTGAACAAGTGGTAAGCTTTCGAGAAAAACACTTCTCCATCTTTCTTGCTGATACTTACCTTCACGGGATGTATATTTATAGCCTTACTGTTCTAATAATCTGAAACAACTAGCCCTCAAGGTAACTGAAGCATGACTTTTGTTGCAATTTATCCTTCTTGCTGAAAGGGATTAAATAATATAAATCAAAGGTTAGTGGAAGCATTGCCTTGAATTTTACATGTTTGTCAGTGCATCTTTTAGAAGGCTCTTCTCATTTCTTGGTTCAAAATGCTACTGTAGGAGGAAAAACACCCGGGATCTGTGTGTTATGCAGTGAACGTTGTGCTGATAGCAACAGGATGCAATGAGAGTCAAAAGAAGCAGGTGCAAGAATTGCTTCCTAGACGCATAGCAATGCTTTGTGCACAAGTTTAGGTCCATGTGCTATGTAGTAATTAGTGAGACTGGTGGCAGCCAGAGTTTTGTATGACTTGAGGACTGGAGGGGAAGCCTAAATTGTTCCACAATCAACAGCTGTCTCTCTAACTGCTTTGGACAAGAGAATGTTCAACAAAATGTAACGTTTTTGTGGAAAACACTATAATTTACAGCCTGCTCTATTTTGTTATCTGTTGACTCCAGTGGGGCTGGCTGTGCACTCCGTTCAGTGCAGCTGTGCTGAAGGTGACCCACAGTGTTGCTTGAGGAAGGCTGCCCCATTTTCTCTCAAAAGTTTCCATGGGCAGCAAACTTGGGTCTGTCTGGGTTGCCTATGCAACTGTCTCCTGAGCTGCAGCTGATACTCTTCCCTTTTAGACCATCCCTGAAGTCAGTAACAGGACTGCTCTGGTGGGGTCAGGTCAGGAGTCTGATCACTCTGTCTCCAGAGCCACACTTCATTCCATAGGTGGATGGCCTAATAAACTTAGCAGGGCTCTCTATACTTCATTATTTGTAGCAAGTAAATAAAATTTAACCAAAGGGGGTTTGTTTGTTTGCTTAGCTGCTGACCTTAAAATAGATATCTGGGTAATAATGGAGATTGAATGTAAACCATATTAAAAAACCAAATACCACTGGAACCTTGAAAATCTGTCTTAATCGAATTCTGTTTTCGTTATCTATTTGAAGGATTTTCTATTACTGCAAAATAAACTGCAAAGGGCATTAGTGGATCTACTGGTGTAGGTAAATGCAGTAGTACTATTGGAGAGCTTAGCCCGTCCCACAGGTTGTTGGGGCCTGGGGTTCTGGCTGGGTTGGCCACTCAGTTTCTGCTTGTACTAGGGGAACACCCTTCCTGCCTCCCCGTTGGGTGGGGTGGCAGTGTGATGGGAAGGTCTCCCCTTGCAGATGCAGTGCCTCCGAGGGGACTGCTGCTGCCATTTGTTTGGCTGCTGCCTCCTTGATCTCTGGGAAAGAGGGGCCAGGGGTGGCTGCTGGTGGAGCAGCCTGGGCTCTGGGGTGAGGGTGTGACAGCAGCTGCCCTGTCCCAGGTTGCAGGACCCCCGTCACGAGTGCTGTTTCCACCCGCAGGACAGCGGGGTCTTGCCAGAGCTCAGGGTTCACCTGTGCCTTTGTGCTTTTCAAGCTCACCTTGCTCCTCTCAGTCCCCGAAGGGGAAGCATTTCCCTATCACATTTTATCTGCACAAGACATCATGTTTCTTTCCGATCAGGATCTTGAGGATACAGCTGTCTCGTCACTTGCCATGTATTCCAAAGGCCTGACTTTAGGCCAGAATCTGAAGGTGTTCTTAGGCACAATGGCAGACCTATGCTGAAATGTCTCTCAAATCACAGTCCTACTTGTTTTAAAACAGAAGCACAAGAGCAGAGCAAACATGTAATAAAACATTAATTATTTACAGATTTCAATGCTTAGGGTGTATTGTTAGTAACCTGCTGGAGGCTCTGCCTTTTTGAGTTCTCAAGTTTATTAGGTTTTTGCTTTAAGGTGAGTCTCCTTGTGTCATAGCATTTTACCAGTTCAAGTAATAAAAATACCATTAATGTACTGAACTGCTTCCTTTATTTCACTGCTTGGTTTTGGTAGCATTCACATTCGGATACAGAATTACTCAGAAAGCTAGAGGCTTTCTCAAGACCTTCTTGTTCATTATTTCTTCTCTACAGGCACAAGACAGCCTTGGTTAGTGTGTATATATATAGAGAGAGAGTTACATGTACAGGCTCTATGCAAAGAGGGTAAATGGCTTGGATGCCCATTGCATTTGACACATCTCAGTGATTTGAGGCTCCCATGGTTTGCAGCTACCACAATTCCTTTTAATTCCCTCTGGAAGTGAGGGAGGGAACTCACAAATGTGAAGCTGGTCTGAATTTCAGACAAGTGTCACGACCATTGTGTTGCAGTCTGTCTAGTTACTGTGGAAGAAAGATTTGATTGTAGTTACTGTTGCTAAAATGTAAAATAAAGGTATTCTGAAGTTTGACAGCAGTGAGCTGACTCATATTATTTTGCCAGAGTCATTCCTTATTTCAGTGATTAAAGACATTTTTTTAATATGAAAAAGTACTTTATTAAAAATAAGGGTTGTGTGCATTTTTCATTCGTTACACTTCAAAACTTAAATTTGAACTGATGGCAGAGAAAATGTTCTTTTTATGCATTTTAGGGGGAAAAATATGTATGTTTCTCAAGTACTTTTTTTCTCAATAGAGGAATGTGTGATTTTTGTTGTTTTTAAAAGAAGCATTGTCTTAATTGTATGCATCTATATGAATCTGTCTCTCTCCTAGAGCTGGTGGAGAAGGGGCTCCAGAACTCAGGCATGAAGCATTAGGGGTCCGTGGGTCTGGGTGAAGGGTATGAACGAATTTCTTGTGCCAGATCCGCCTGCTCACAAAGGCCTAAGATGTGCAGGTTGGGTTGTTTAGGACAGCGATTGCCTCACTCCAAGTCATCCAGCTGTCCCTAAAATTGGACCTTTTGTATGTACAGAGAGAAATTACTGCAAGTGCATGAAGGGAGTGAGACATCCATATGATCGTTCAGACACATCAGTGTCCTCTGCCCTACTGGTTCCAGGCTTGCCGAAGTCGGTAGGGTTCCTGCAAAGACAAGATGACAGATGATCTCTGAGGAGGCTTGCAAGATAGAATCCTCCTCGCTGGTTACTCACAGGTAGAGGCTTAATAGTATGCCTGAAATAATTGCTTGTTTCCACGCTGCATGAGAGGGGCATGAGCAGCTGCAGTTACAAGGAATGAGCCAATATCTGTTGGAAATGATACCGATAGTCATGGTCTGCAGTGCTTGATTTTTTTCTTAATGCCAGCAGGATTATTTGGGTGCTAGTGCTATAAACATTGCCCATGGGCTGCCCTGGGGAACCCTGCAAGCTGCCTTCTCTTTAACTTCTTAGTAATTTTGCATGGGATGGAGCTGGGACTGAAAACTGGGCTAAAATGCAAGTGAACTGCATAAAAGAGGTAGTACAAGGGATGTCTGTAACCGTGCAGAACAGCACTGAAAAACAGTTTGTGCAGCGTTTGGTGCGTTGTGGTCCAGAGACCTGTATGAATTTACTCCCTTTGTATTACCTAGTTTTTAGATTTATTAGCGAACCTGGCTGAGGCCTGGCAAGGGAGTAGAATGTCCCCCATGAAATGTTAGTGCAAACCATATAGCTGTGTTTCCTAAGTGATTTACATTCTCTAATTATTAAAAATTCAGACATCCAGTATGAGCTTACTTCTTTGCAATTATCTAGTAATGTAGAAGAGAAGTCTAATTAAGCATGTAGATCTTGGAAACATAAGGTAACAGTTCCACGTTGTTACTGATTTCAGGATGTGTTTGAAATGCAGTGCAGTAGAAATACGATTTAACATCCTGCAGTCACCCTCAACTGCTGCTCTGTGGCCTGCGGGTCCTCTGCAGGGGCAGAAGGAAGGGGCTCCAGCTTCTGCCCTCCAGGCTGTGCTCTCATATTTCACGGTGATGTCTATCTAAGGGAAGCAGTAGTGTAAAGGAAGGCGAATTGCCTGACGAAGGAACAGTCAGTTGGTATGTAGAGAAGATTTGGGATTTCTGTAGCATGATTTGACCAGAGTAAAGACAGAAAAGCTTGTTTTTCATGCACTGATCTCCTTGCTTTGAGCTGCAGGGATTCAAGTTGTGGCTCTCAACCTGGGAAAGAAAGAAAAGGAATGTTCAAGTAGCCAAGTCACTACTACTGGGTACAAACAAAAACGAAACCCAACCAACCAAGCAAAACCAATCAAACAAAACCCTGACCAAAACCACAAACCAACCCCCCAAACCCCAAACAAACAAAGAAAATAAACCAAACAAAGCCTTCTAGTGCTATACAGCAAATTCTTATGTTCCCAGTTGTGGATAGGCTTTCTTGCTTTAAAAAAGAGTTAGCAACTGAAATTTTTTGACAGCTGAGTAAATAATACTGATGGTTCACCAGCCTGGTGATGTGGAGGCTGCAAGCTGGGCATGGGAAGTTCAAGCCAGTCCGTAAGCGAAACAGCATTCCCTCTGCCTTAAGTGGGACAAAGTTGACACGTCTGTAAACTTCAAAAAGTTTCAAGAAAAGAAACATTTCTGTGTCAAAAATTTTAAAAAAGCTTTTGATAATTGTATTAATAGTAAAGTTGTTCCAGATATCAGACACTGGCTTTCTGCTTCCAAGTCAGGATATCTGTGTAGTGGAGTGGCATGTAATAGATCACATTAACCCCATATAACCTCCGTGTCATCCTTTCAAAATTTGTAATAATTTTATACAGTGGAAACCAAGCAAGGATATCTGCAACTACAGCTTTATAAAATGATCTGTGGTCGTTTATCATCATAGTCTCTAAACAAGAAACAGAAGAATTCTCTAAAGTATTTTCAAAAATATTTTCAAACAAAATTTCCTTTCATATGATCTCAGAGTCCTTTTTTAAAAACAAACAAAACAAAACTCCCCCCAAAATCCGTGCACCACCCCCCCAAGAAAAAACAAACACCAAACCACAATAAGAACAACAACAACAAAACCCCAAAGGCAGAAGTAGACAACCTGTGGAAACCAAAGTTGTATAAAAACAGTAGCATGTGGACAGCAGCTGAGAAGCCTGGTAGTTTCTTAGGCAGCTGAAGTGCTATTAAGACTATTTCTCTGGAATATTTGTCTATGGTAAAGATTAAATATAAGTCAAATGGATGTACAGTGCCCTTTCAGTTTCTAAAAATAAGAAAAAAGACAGTTTTTTCTCCCCCCATTTGACTTATTTTAGCTATGGGCATTATTACACTAATTCGTGCAATACAGAGTATTTTCATTTTATTGTCGGTAAATAATTAATTCTGTTTGTCTGAAAGCAAAAGTATGGGATTTTTTTCCTGGAGCGTAAAGTTGAAATAGTATGATTTCTAATTTTTGCAGAGACAAAGTTCTAGGAAAGTATTTGTTCATTTCATGTAATTATGAACTCGATCAGTGTGTACTTTTGCAAAACACGTTCTGTATGCTCATGCACAGCTGCTCCTAAATATGGAACAAGCGGGAGCTTACAAGCCATGGCCTTCCACAATTCTAAAAATTACTTCAATGCTTCTGGTGCCTGAACCTCATTGATTCACAACTGGTTTGGGATTTCTTTTGTTTTTTTTAGAAGGTGTGACTTGGGAAGCAATTACATGGTTCTTTCCTTCCATGCCTACTTTGCATTGGCAAATGAATAATTCCCTAAATTTTTAAATCAGAGATGGAATTCTTCCTGTCTCTGAGCTTAAACATTTCATTTGTGTATGCAAATGATGTTTTGCAAAAGATAATGTGCATAATGCTAGATTAAAGAGCAAAATAGCTAATAGGTTGTCAAGTGGTCATTTTTCAGATAATATCCTAAAATCGGTTATTTTGTCTACTCCTAAACTGTTTTAACTAAAATATCAGATTTCATTCATATTTACTTATTTTCTTCATTTACATTCTGTGACTTCATTTGCTTTTAAGAGACAGAAAGTAAATCTGTCATCTGTATCCATACTAATTATCCATTACGTAAGATGTAGACTTAATCTAGTTTTAGCAAATGTCCTTTTAACCCCTTAACACTTTTCTATAGTGTTAAACCATATTTCAGTTAAAAATATGTGGGTTTTTTTTACTTTTCAGTAAAAAAATAAACGAAATGGACATTCTGCCTTGTAAGGAAGGAGATAGGGAAGGGAGAGAAATGTCCAAAGCAATAAAATCTGTTCCTCATTAAGACCGTTATCTGCCTTAATGTAATCATGTTCAAATCCAGACATCCCTTAATCAATGCAATCTGGACAGATATCACAACAGCTCTTCAGAAAGTCCAGATAACACCAGTGTCAGTAGTCTAACTCAGGGGCAGGCTTAAACGTGCGTCCAGAACACAATGAAACCAGGAGGAGATAAGAGAGGGCTCTGAACTGTGTCTCTGATGACACAAGTAATATACTTCGGGTAGTAATTTTTTGGTAGTTGACTGTACATTTTTCATCAGTAAAGGCTGAATAACCAGAATAAAAAGTGTCTGCTGCAAGGGCAAAAGCTAAAATATTTTTTGAGGAACTTAACATGTGATGGAGAGAACTTCAGGTGTTTCTAAGTGCGTTTGATTAGAAGCCAACACTTTTAACATTCCTGCACAAGAAAAGTTAACTTTTTTTTTTTCTTTCTTCTCTTCCCCTCCAACTTTTAATATTTATTTAACATGGTTTCTTGAGGACCCAGGCTTCTGGCCAACTGGATTGTTGTCTGGTCTGGAGTGAAATCCCTGGCCCCATCAGTAAACCAAGAAAAGCAGTAATGGTGGGAGCATGAAGGTATGAGAAGGAGGTTGAGATTTGCTTGGGCAGGATTAGGTTTTTCTTAGTGCCTCATTACACAATCTTCTGGTAGAAGGTGAACAATCAAGAGCATTTAGGTACCAGCAATTACTTTCCACCTATGTGCAGCTACTTAAAGGAATTGACGGAGTTCTGTTGACAATACTGAGCGATCAGGAGGCTGGGATTTAAGTACTTACGTATTTTAAAATGTATACATGAAAGAGCTTACAAAGGGCCAAAAAATGTTGAGTATTATAAATGGCGTTGTGACCAACAAATAGCATCTAAGTTTGAGATATCCCCACTTGACTTAAAGCCCCCTAGTATGTGGCACATTAAGAAAATGAAGGTGCTTGCCTAGTGTATGGGTAAGTGACTGCTTCCCAGTAGATGCTGCGGTGTTTGGGTGTAGGTGTTAGGTTGGGTTTGTTTTTAAGTCAGGAATTAGGCTAGTCACACTCGAGGGAACAAGTAGGCTTCTGTAAGTGCAAGAACTCTCATTCAGCTCTGAGGGTAATGACCTGCAAGGGGAATCCTTAAAGGATAGGACAGACCCCTGAGAGAGCTGCAGGTGTTCAGGAAAGTATCTCATTAGCATGGCCCCGAAATTAAATAGTTTAATTGCGGAAGAAGTAGAACTAAAATGGTGCAGAAGTGGGCTTAAAATGGGAGAGTCTCGGCTAGTGCGCAGCACAGCTAGCCAGCTCTTGGCTTGTGACTCCAGCCTGCCAGGTCCCAGAGGGGGTCACAGACTCCTGCCCTTGCACTGCTCGGGTTGGACGTGCTCCGAAAAGCCAGGTGAAGCCGTTATTCCCGCTTCTGTTGGTGGATGCTAGGAGCTTTTAAAATAATGAATATGAAATCAAAATTGTTAATACGGGTGCTGTCTTGTGTGTCCAGCTGTCTTAACACTAATCCTGCAGGTTTCTATTCCTGTGGAGTAGGACCGGTACCTAGGTATGCATTTCTAATCACGATAATGAGATTTGTCACATGCAGAAACCTGCAGGGTTACGGTCAAAGCTCTGACTATGTTGCCTTCTGCAGTTACTGGCGCTTGGTTTTCCAGGGCTCTCCAAGGCAGAAAATAGCTATAAAGCAGCTATAACTTCAGCTTTTTCCTTTTTTTCTGAATATCCCTTATGTTAGATTTCTTCCTGTATCAGCGGGATTGATTGAGAGCCTGTTGTTGTACAGACAATATTCCCAAGAGGCTCTATGTGATCTCCTTTACTGTTTGTTTGTGCTCCTGGAGCCTTCCAGAAGAGTAGCTTTTTCAGGCAGAATTCTTATTTGGAAGAAACGGAGATTTTAGGTTTCTTGAAAGTAACAAACAGTTTTGTCTGTGTCCTAATAGACCCAAGAGAGTGTATATTGATAATAATTCTACTGGAATGAAGGTCCTTTATGAGAGTGTGGCAAGAGAGAATGTCTGTCATTTCCTTCTATTAAATTTTTCTGCCTTGCTGTCCAAATTTTTTTTTTTTCCCTCCGCTTAGCTGATGTAATTCCTGGTAAACTGTTTCTTTCTCTTTTTTGAGCTAGAGAAAGCATTGAATACAACCATGGCAATAGCTGCAGAAGAAGGATACTTCTAACTGCACCCGTCGTGCTCTGGTATGTGAATGGTCTCTAAGTTCTGTTGCTACCACGCAGGTCTAATGTCCAGCTTGTGAGAAATCATTCCTGTCTGGCTCTTCCATGAGCTCTAACTCAAGGAGGATTGCCACTGTAGGGCTTGAGCCTATGGATCTGTTTTCCTTTCTGTGCCTGACAAGAAGGCAAGAAACTGGCTTCACAAAGTAGGAGCTGCACTGTGAATTTCAATGGCTTATCTTCTGGCACTTTCTGGCTGCAAGAGGTTGATAAAAACGTTGCCCCAGGAAATCTCCACCACTGGCTCCTGTGGGGGTCTTCTGGAAGAAGGTCAGGCTTTTCACCCTTTTTATCCTGCGGAAAGACGGTGAGCTCGACCAGGTTTAAAAGTGTGGTACTGCTGGATCAGCAAGGGGTAAAAGGTTAACGTAGGTTTTCTGTTACTACCTTTTCAACCGCTGCTTAACCAGAAGTGCATAGGTAGAACACTGTATTTTGTGAATTTACTGAAGTGCACAGGGGTGATGTTTAATTAAGCCTTTGCGATTATAGGCACTGGCCTCAAGCATAAACAAAGCTGGAGCTGTTTGGGATGATGCGGGTTGTGCAGTCTCTCCTGCGTAGACCACACTCATTGCCAGAGGGGAATCAAGGGGAGAAAACAAATCCCTGCCAGAGCACGGTGCACCTTGCATGGCCCTGGAGAGGAAAGCCGTTCGCATTCCACAGCTTCCGTGTTAGTGCTTTGTAACACCCAGGACTGGAAGGGTGCAGATGGGAAACTGAGATGTACCAGTGAACCAAACTATTTGGTTTTTGCTACTTGGATGTTATTTTGTATGTTCTTCTGGTTTTGTAATCACTTTTGCTCCTTACATGTGAAGTTACTTAAGAAGCAGCCTACTTGTCACAGGCACCCCAGAAAAGGATTAAATTGTGTTTTAGTCCTTTTGCTAGACAGATCAGTGTGAGCACGTGGCTGGGTAGCCTAGAGTTTCAATGGATGTCAAGAGTTTAGGATGAGAGGAAATAAATTGGAAGAGGTTGAGGACATCTTGTGACAGAGAGGAAGGCTGGACAAAGGAATTTAAAATACCAACCCAGTGCAAATATTAAAAACTGGGGGTAACAAATGGAATTTGATAAGGATTTGATAAGGAAAGTAGGATTAATGGGGGTAAGCTGAAATGTGAAGGCACTGCTGTAATTCCATATAACAACGTGTTTGTAAGCAGTGATTTTTGCCTTTACTTAAAATAAATGTTGTCTGTTACTGCATGACAAGTTGGAAAAGAAAATGATCTTGATAAAGTTCTCTACCTTTCTGAATTTGTCTGCGAAGTTGAAAAAACAATAGTATCACTGGTATACAACAGGCAAATCTGGTAGGTAAGCTGGGGGAAGGCTTAGGGCTTGGGTTCTTGGTTTGTGTGTATGGCTAAGACCTGGGACTTTGGTACTTTTTGTGTGGTTTTATTTACTTTGCTGTAAGACTGGTAACTTGCTTAGCCTCCCTGACCCGTTGTTTAGCCGTGCTTCAAAGAACCAAAAAAGATTGTGAAATTCATGAGTGTGTCTTTTAGCTTCTAATGCTTTCATATCACAACCTTCTGTTTTAATCTTCAAATTATTATAATTAGCAAAATTGCTTTATCACCTTTAATGATTCTTAAAACCATAATCTTTGACATCTTAGGATTTATGTCTCATGATCATTCAAGGCTGCGTTCTTTCCTCTTAACTCTAAGTAAGCAGTGATAGGTTTCTGTGCAGTAGATATAAAATAGAACTCCAGAGATCAGCATTCTCTTACCGCTTTGTCACAGTGATTGCGTTTACCTCGAACAAGTTACTTGTGCTTCTGTTTTCCCTCTGTGATATGGGATGAAGTGTTTTTCCTCAAGGCAATGCTGTCTTTAAACCTTCTGTCCTAGAGAGAGACATGTTCAGGTGTTAGAGAGATAGAAAATGGAAGGACTGAAAGGTAATGCCCTGAGTTAATGTTTTGGTTCCCATTTCCCACACACAACCAGCCACTAATTATACAGGAGACAGTGATTTAATATTGGAGACTTCCACAAGGAACTGTTCAGATATGCTTTGTGTGAAATTTTGTTCAGGTACATGTTGTTTGAAATCGCAGCTGAACGGGGATTGACTAAGGACTCATTAATGTGAAAGCCTCTGGAAAGGACTAGAAAGACATGGACCATAGAGTTCAGAGCTACTTGGGAGGAGAGCAAGCAGCTCTCCAGATGAAAGCTTGATCTGATCGAAAAATAACCTTTTCCTTTCTCTTCCCTCAAAACCCTCCCAGGATTTTGGCTAAAAGTGGGGGGATCATCCAAACCCACGACAATATTTTTTTGAAAGTGTTAATTGGATGCTTTTGAATTATTATTTATTTTTTTTAAAGCAATGACCTTTTTCCCCATATATGTACAAAGAAGATCATCTTCCTCTCTGCTTGTTTGGCAAGCAGGAGAACTGCGCAAGTGTGGAGATAGCCTCTCCTGGGGACAGTGCAGCGGTAGGAGTAAGGAAAAGGTTTTCCCCAAATGTCTGATCTTTTCCTCACCAGTAATAGGAAACAAAATTTTGAGAGGTAAGCTAAGAAAAAGGTAAAGAGGGAAAGCCTTTATTTCCCTGCTGATTCCAGACTTTGACAATCAGAAAGTGTGGGAAAAGAAACAGGTGAGGGATGACCTAGGTAGTTTAAAAAGGATGCAAGGAATAAATTTTGTGTGTGTGTGTGTGTGTGTGTGTGTGTGTGTGTGTGTGTGTGTGTGTTGTATTTTTTCCAGGTTTTCAAACAAAGTGTTTGTTTGAAATGCTCCGTGATGAAGCACATGACAAATGCTTTTAAATGAACAAATCAGTATTTATTTCCACATGCCGCTATGACTTAGAAAGCAACTAAGAATATGCTGTCTGTATTTGTTTGTGCCTCAGTATGAAAGCCTATATCATTCTAGTAATGCTTCTTTTAATTTTTGCATACATTACAGTACTCAGATCATGTCTTTTATTATAATAAAACATTGAAATGTGACTTGTAACTATGCTTTAACAGTAAACTTCCACATAAACCAAAAAGCAATACATCTTTAGTGCACTTTCATCATCCCTTATTAATACTATAAATGGGGACTATAAATTTCTCTCTCCTACAATACATGTAATAAAATACTTAATGGATTGTGAATGGCATGTTATAAAACTTGGCATTAGGTACTGTAATTTACATTTAAATACATCTCAGACATAAATAAGTGCTCTATAAATAGAAATCTATCTGAATTCAGAATACATATAACTACTCATCTAGGTGTAGCAGTTTTGATGATGAAATCATTAGATAGTAATTTATTTCTACAGAAACGTGCATTTGCTGTATTCTGAAGGGAACTCCCCCAACCACCCTGAATAAATAGAGAAGAATTTTTATAAAAGCTAGAGGTGTTCTGTGTATTCCTAGCAGAATTTTGGTAACCTCTGAACAGAATCCATAATTTCAAAAGCACCAAACCAGGGTTAAAACTGCTGCAAGTTAAAACAATAATCACAGGATCAGGACTGAGGGCCTGAGGCAGATGAATGTGACCTGCTCACTCACACGACCTGTTATTCAGATTCCAATCCCTCCATGCATTTCTCCTTGTGATAACAGCTTAATAGCAGTTTAAAACTGATACAACATCTGTTGCCTGAACTATCACTGTTAGCCATGTAACTTCATTATTATAAAAATCAAGTATAATTCAGTGATGGAGCAAGAGGGAAGTGTGAAGCTTTAATGGAGACGTTAAAAAAAGAAAAAAAGAATTGGGCTTCCAGAAGAAAGCAGAAGAATCAGAGTAAGAGCAAACACTTTCGCAAATCTTAGTGAAGGCTGATGATCAGTATGTTGAACTGTGCATTCAGCCATGATGTGAGAGCCAATGGATCTAAAGGACAAGTTTGGACGAAAGTGGCCTTATGGTTCATTTCCAGCTGGTGGAAGAACGAGACAGGGCTTGGAAAAAGGCCAGTGTGTGAGCCCATTCCAGTTCATTCCCTTCAGGATTTTCAAGTGAGGACAGCTTAGATATTTGAATGGGTTCAGAGCTGAGCAATTATTTCTTCCTCCTGTGAGAGAGGTTGGCAGCCATACCTGCAGGACAAACCATGCAGGATATTTGCTGCACAGCTCAGACATGAAAAATGCCTTTCTGCCCTCACTCTCTGTCTGTCCATCCATACAAACACTGCTCTGGGGCTCTATCCCACTACCTCTTCTAGAAAGGGTAGAAACCGGGGCTTGTAAATTAATGTTGCCTTGGGCCAACGATTGGAAACCAAATAGGTTCCCCTACAGAACAGGTCTCCTGCATCTGTTTGTCCAGCTTTTGCATGTCCTCAGTCTTGCTGCTGCTGAAGATGTAATTCAGGAAGTAGCTCTTTCAGTAGCTTGGGGTATAAAGAGGCTCCTAAGCAGTAATTTTCATTTTTCTGTGGTTTTCAGTGATGTTTTCTCTGGATGTGTGCACATGTGCTGTTCTGCATGATGCAGAACATGGAGAGCAGTTGGGTCACAAAAGGTTCTTGATGCTCAAAGCTTCTGTGCTGTGTTTGGCGGTGGGCTGAACCTGCTCCTTGGGCAGACAAGGTTTAGTAAATAAAATACACATACAAAAAGGAGCAGGGAGGTTGGGGGGCAGAAGGGCTGATTTCAGTGTTATCTGACTGGCTGTTTCTCCCCTGCAGAGTGAGGGTGAGGCCACAGCATGCAGAGCTATGGTGTTAGCTCTTGGGCATCTGGAAGACTTTACTTTTGTGAGATCATTTTAAGGGCTTTTCTCACCTGCCTGACTTGTCGTCTTTAGTGAAACTGGACAGAGATCAGTGGGTTGCCATTGCAAATGGATTTGGGTATAATCACTCAGATATTCCTTCTACCAATGACCACAGTATAAAGGAACATGAGGAAACTATTAAATGCTTTCCTGGAGAAAAAAGAAAAGAATAAAACTCAAATCCAACAAAAACCAGGTGATGTTGGGGGTTAATCCATGTGAACTTCAATCTGTATCTCAAATTGGATTGAAACTGGTTTAAAATACAGTGGGTAAGGGGCAGGGATATAATGGAGTGATTGTATACCTTTATTTCCTTAAGAAAGCGGTTTGAAAATAGTTATTAAGGTTAGTAATTAATAGTTGCTAGGTTTGGCTCTAAAATGGGTTTACTCTACTGCTCCAGCAGAAATGACAGAGTGAATTACTAGCCGTGTGCTGTAGTCAATCAGTGAAGTTGCACTGAGTAGAGATGAGTTAAGAGTGGGTGATGACTGGGCTAGTACCAATACATAGAGAAGGCTTTTTTCACCCTATTTATTTTTCGCTCTTTCATTTACTTGTAATTCTAGTGAAAAGTGGAGAGTCACCACGGAGCTGCTGTGGAGCCTGGGGCAGAGGCTGAGCTCCTGTCTGACTGGAACAGGACATCGCTCGTTCATCACATGCCCTCTGCGCTTCCGTGCCACTGCAGCACGCCTGCTGAGGTGGCAAAGCCAAAGAGGCATTTCCTTTTCTGTTTTGCGAGGGAAAGTTAGAGGAGAGGTAATTTATCTGGGCTGTGGCTCTAACTCTTCATTATCTAAACCTGCTCTGTCATTTTAGCCAGCGATACCTCTGAACACTAAGTCTACTGGTATTGACTCTGCCACTGCAAAGGTGTCGAAAGAAGGTGTGAAGAGTTTGCATACTTCCATTTTCATCAGATTACAAGTACTTCACATGAGCTTCAATAATAATAAATAATGTCTTTTTGAAAGTGCTCTCAAGAGGGAGAAAGTTAGTCTTCTGTAAATTTTCACTTTAGTATACTATAGAGTTCTTTTTCTGTGCTAGAATTACTTCAACATGAATAAACTGAGGATTTATTTTCGAGCTAAAGATCTGTCTTGAGCACAGAGATTAATTTTAAGGCTTTGATCATGTGGGTCCTGATGTCCGAGGCATCACCAGTAAAAATTATGTCCACTTGCATTACTAGATACAATCCTCTGGATTTCTACACACTCAAAAAAATCTATATGGCACCTAGCGCTGTAAACTCTTGTGGTACCGCTGATGTAACACACCTCATAGGTATATTTCATGGTCCTTTATTTTTCAGACATTTGCTATGAAGAGTATCAGGAGATGTCATTCAGTACTCAGCCATACCTAGGTGGAGATATCTGGATGCATCAGTACCCTCATGCTTAAATGGAAGGCTGCACTCCCGACCATGAGTAGTTTGATGTAGGTCTGTTAAAGTGTCAAATGTGGAGCCGTGGAGAACTCAGCCCATATTGATAGAAGGAGCTCAGCTGGTTTGGCTTGGTCCAAAGCTGCCGCACTGCCTCCTGCGCAGAGACCAGCAGTAAAATGAGCTGTGAGGTTTCAGTGTAAAAGTAAATCTTAGTAGCACCTTGAGCAGAATTTCTTTGCCATTTCCTTCACTGGAGAAACCTTTGAGAGGGAAAAGGCTGTTCAGGTGATGTAGGTATACTTGAAGAAGAGTGGTTGCTACCCTTTCTGTTTGCATCTTCTCCCAGATGCTGTGTTTGTTTTCTGCCTGATTCTGTTAGTCTGTAGGGCTAATAGAGTCATTTGTTAGATAGGCTGCAAGGTAACTGAATTGCTTGGCTTCCCTTTCCTTTTTGGGGAAAGAGTGCAGCCAGGTAGGCACCCCTAGCACAGCCTTCACAGCTCGAGAGGCAGGCAGCCACCAGAGCCATGTGAACCTGAGACAGGCCATCTTAACCTCAAACCAAAAACTTGACAAAACAAAACAAAAAGCAGGTAGATTTCATTAATGCTGCATTTCCTCTGCTTGGAGCTGGTTCGTTAAACCGAAAATTGTTCAAAACACCATCTCCGTAAAGAATGCTTGGAGCAAAATTAATTAGTTTTGCTAGGTTAATAATGCACCTTGCTTGGACTGAAATTGAAATAATTTTTCGCAATAAAGCCACGCTATGTTTTATCAGAATTGTCATTAATTATAGGAAATAGGAGTGTGATGGAAGAATTTGTCAAGTCTAATTTATTCATACAGTGACCCTTAAAAATTTTTCATTTGCCTCATGAGATGCAGCAGGATTTGAAATAACATCTGAACATCACCTGAGCAGCGTTGATGTCTGTATCTAGTCTGAGGAATTCCCAAGCTGTCCTTTCACATTGCTAAGCAATAGATGGGTAAATCATGCCTAAGGGTATTCATAAAATGTTGAAAAAAAAATGATTTAATCTGACTATACTCATGTTTGCTGTTCCTTTTTAAATAGAGATTCATGTCCTTTTTAAGTTGCAGTACAGTTTGGAGAAGAGCTTTATTTTGTATGAGCAGTGTTAGTGTGTGATGATCCACTGAGAAATTAGCATCGGCTCATAAAGCTTTACCTAATTTTAATCCTGCAGCTGTTTTTTGATACTTTAAATGGCTGGGTTTGATACTATTCACTGGATAAGGCAAAACACAACTCAAAAGTCAGATGGGTAAATCCTGTTGAGAATTTTTTCCCTCCCTACAATGGATACCCTCAGAAAACGGTGACTGCCACAAAATTGAGCATCACAGAAACCAGGTTACGGGTGGACTTGTGGAGACAACCCCCCCTGCGAGGTATTTAATGCAGTTCATGAGTTTCCAGCTGATGCACAGAGAATTTTGGCTGGAAATTCCAAATAGCTTCACTTAATGATAGTCAGTGCTTGCTTCTGGTAGCGTCCCGAAGTATTTTTCGAAACGAAGGATGGGGATATATAGGTCATGTGATGTGTGATAACATCACTTTAATCTTGCCCCACGAGGTGGTTGTCGAATTTCTTAAGGCTGATTACAGTTCAGCCTCATCCTGGCATTCTCATTCCCTCTGAGAGAATTGAAATGTTGCTGTTGCAGTTTCAACAGAAACAGCATGGTTTGGTGTTTGTGGGGAGGGGTGATTTTTGTTTTTCTCAAAGACAATTTTTAAAGATTTTTTCCCACCAACCGTTCTTTTGTCTCTCGCTGCATCCTTACTGTGTCTTTTTTTTTCTTCTTATTTTCCCCTCCTTTTATGTGGATCTTGGTGCTGAATATGCTTTTCTTGCATGGCATTCCGCCAAACACATGAATACAGGAATAACAGGGACAATAAGTATCAAAAGTATTTATCACTTTGGACGTTTTTATTCCTGCTGGAGTCCCTAATTTCTCTTTTTTTTTTTTCTTCTTTTCCTTCCCGCTGCTGATCTCTTCAGTGTTGATTGATATTTTCATTAGACAATGGTGAGGTTTTTCCTCTCCTTTTTTTCTCTTGTGTAGAGAACATTTCTGCCGCAATATCTTATTTTTATGCCACTGATCAGCTCATTAACTCTCTCTCAATAATGAATGTATTTTTAATGAATTTAACTTTCATTCGTGTAACCAAATCCATGGAAGGAATGTACACTACTTCCCCAGCCCCCTTTTATTGTCCTACCTTTGAAATTACTCACCCAGCCCTCTTGCAGGTATCAGATTCCTCAATTTAAGAATCATGTTTTGTGTGTAGGTTTAGATGTAATGTCGGTCTGACAGGATCTTTTTCTGTATGGGCTACCTGATGAGACCATGAAAAGACACAGCCTGAGCCACACCTGCACAACCTACAGGTTGTGGGAAAAGTGTTTGCCCCACGTTTCCCTTCCACAAAAGTGGGAGAATTACCGTCCGGAATTCTCTGCGTGCCTTTCTAGTCACACAGTAAGTAATGCAGTTCCAAGTGGTATGACAGCAGTCAATCTGGAAATAGTCAAAGCTCTTTTGCTGGTGATTGCTGTTGCGTTCACCTCCTCTGGCTTGCCAGGACTGCATGCCTGACATCCAGCACTTGTTTTTGCATGATAGGAGACCTGTCACAGGTTTTTATCTTCTGAATGAAAGTGTGTCAAGACCACGATCTGATCTTAGGATGCTACTAATACAAATAAGTGAATAGTTTGTTCTGGGTTAGAGCGCTGGCTTTGGAGGAAGGGGCAGAACTCTGTGAGTAATTGCTTGGGGGGGATTATACTTTGGATGAGCTGAGTAATTTGATTTAAAGATTTTGAAAACTCTGTTTTCTCATTTTAATGAAAACAAACAAAATAATAGGATGCAACAGTTTTACTCGTCTTGTTTTTGCTGGCAGAAGTATTTACTACCTCTGAGATTAATTTTTAATATTATTTTTCCTGAAGTGGAATGTGGTTCAGTGGTTCTGAAGGTGCGTGGGCGAGACTCTGCTCCATCCCTGTCGAGTTACTTCTCATTCTCTCTGAACGTTTTACAGCTGCGTTCTCCCCCCGCCCGTGCAGCGGCTGCGGTGCCAGCGCCGTGCCCGCCGTGCAGCCGGCCTTGCAGAAGGCGGATGGTGCTTTCAACTTGCTCCCACAAAACGCTGCGGGCCACGACAGCCCTGCTCCTTCCAGTCTCCACTGATTTACCTGATTAATTAATGGCTTTGGGAGCGTGTTTTGAGTGCCCAGAGGATGATAGGAAATAGGAGTTTGAGGCGGGGATACTGTGCGGGTGCTCCTCTGTTCTTGTCCCACTTGCTGTTGGTTGCAAAGGGATTTTCACTTATGCTGATTTAAGACGCTTGCTGCGTGATTTGGCAAGAGAATACGTCTGCCTGGCAAGTGCTAGTTCTTGGAAATCTTGCTGCGGAGTAACGAAACCAGTAACTCTGAGACAGATATCTCTCTTTACTTTACACAAACTGCCTCCGTGAGATTTTCCTTAATAAGTTCTCTTCAGTGAACATTTTTTATTTGGTTTATAATATTTGCTTTCTTGAACGGGTTACTGTTTCTTTGTTCGTTTGTTTCCTTGTTTGCTTTTAAGAAGTTTTTTGTGTTTACAACTCCTTGGTAGAGGTTAATCCTGAAGGAAAATGTCAGTTCTAGTTTTCCTGTGAATTGGAGAGGCAATAGAAATCAGAAAGGAATTAAAAGTCTTTAAAAGCAGGACATAAACTAAAAGAAAATAGTCTGAAATAAACAGTTGTGTTAACTAGAAAAACTATCTGGGAAACCTATTGGAGACTATGATCCCTTTTATTACATTGATCAGAAATTTTTGTCAAATCAAATATAGCAATATTAGACTTTCCAATGTTACTTCGATAATTAAGGTTGATAAATTGGTTATGGCTCATTACTCACTTGCTAGGAAATTTACCAAGTGTGAAAAAACACTTAAAGTTAGGTGATGAGTGAGGGGACTGAAAATTTATCATTTTGGAGGTAATTGATACCTTCCAAAACCTGAGATTTTTTAAATGGACTTTTGCACTGGGAGTATTGCATGGATAATTAACATTTATTCCTAAAAAGCTATAATTGATGTTTAACATGTAAAGCATGCATTCCAAATCTAAACCAAGAATAATACCAAACGTTATCACAACTAACTAGCCAAGATCTGTGTTTGAGAGACAGCTGGTAAAAATATTAACAACTGTAAATGGAGTTTTGCATTCACAATGGGAACTGAGCAGCATTTCTTGGCAACTGATGAGATTCCAGCTGTTCCTACTGTCTATGTAAGCTAGCAAAAAAAAAAAAAATCCTAGCTATCAATAGGTGATTCTGAATTTCTGGCCTGACTCGCACCACTGCCAATTACTGTAGCCAGGGAGTATAATTCCTTCAACATTTATTGCTCAGAAATTGTCTTTAGACCTCTCAAAGTGATAATTACACTAAGTGGCATCTTACAGTATGTTCAAGAGTATGGAAAAAAGGGGTGGCGCTGGTTATATACAAGTGTAAAACCTAAATGAAATAAATACAGGGCGCTGGCAGTTTTGTAGCAGCCAGAAAAGCACATTCACGTGATGTACCAATGCACTGCTGAACAGAACCAGCTTTTGAGAATCTGTTGGGGTGTTTGTTTACAAAATTCAGTATGTTTGTGGCATATTTAACCTTGACAGGTATTGTTTTAAGCATGTGATAACTTACTGTGTATTTCTCATCAGATAGCAGCTTAGAAGCTCAGCATTTCTCAGGAAGGAGAGTGGAGAATTACACAGAAATATCTTGGCTTTAGCAGGTGTCACATGCATTTTGTTCTAGGCATCCTTCTCAAAAAAGCTCCTCACGGAAGTGCCGTGTTTTTGTTGTGCTTCTCCATGCAGAAAGGTTTCTGTGTAGCAGAACACGCTGGACTAGTGAATAGTTTTCCTTACAATACTGAGCAAACATGCCGGGTACTGCAGAATTCCAATGAACTGATTAGCTGGGGTTTTCACTCTGTTTTGGCATACACAGGACTCCGTTACGCTCGTGTTCTGCACAGATTGTTGTTGCAGCCGAAGTGCCATGGAAAATGACTGTTTACTCTGTTGTCTGTCAAATAACAGGTAGGAAAAAGGAAATACAAAGCAATGGTACTACGCTATTCAGCATTCCTCTGTCATGCTGCTTCCCTGTAATCTCTCAAGAGTTACAGATAGGGATGTCATTTTAGTGTGTGTTGATGGTGGTTCAAGTCAAGAACCAAATATTTAATAAGGCATTAATTATAGTAGTTAGTTATTTAAACATTTCTGGGAAGTGATATTATAGTTAATTACAGTTATTAATTATAGGGCTCAATGCTTGTCTCTGAAAGCTCTGCACTGCTAAGGTCTCCAGACCTTTTCTATCAGCCGATGAGTCCGGGGTTTTGGAGACGATGAGCTCTCCTGGGGAAAGGGGAGGGAGCGGGGCAGGGAGCACAGGACTTGCCCTCCAAGGGGTGTGAAGTGCCCGGGTAAGTCAGGGATGATGCGTGTCTGCCAGGTTTGGATGGCTGATCCAGTACCTGGAAGCTCTTGGGAAGCTTCAGTGAGAGGTACTAAGACCACCAGGCAAACTGTTTTTCACTGTGTTTTTACAGTTTCAGGTCCTTCTTGACATTCCCTTTGGAGCTCAGCTGTAATGTAACTGTAACCTGCAAGAAAAGGATATTAAATATGCTGGAATTTCTTTGTAATCTGTCTTGATTACTGCATTTCACATTTTAGATCTATTGCATTCTCAATAAACCTTTACGGAGTCCATCTATCAGTTGTAAGGATATTCTGTACCCTACTATATATTTGAAAGCATTTCTTAGGTTACAATCGGGTAGTTGATTCTGTGGAGTAAAATCAGCTCTTTAAAATTTGATCTCAACCTTGGTATCATTCCTTGAAATAAGAAAGTTTTAAAGATCCGTATTCAAAACTGTTTTCTGTCTTTTGTAGCTCATATATGTTTCTTCTAAAAAAGATTTAGTTGCTTCAACAGGAGTATGCTTATTACTCCATGCAATCCCTATAGTTTTTGATAAATAATTTTTTTGATTAAGAATCTCTTCTAGACAAAAATAGTTTTCAGACAGGTGTGCTTTACATGTCCTCCAGATCTTGTTTCCCAAGATTTTAGACTTTTTTCTTCTTTAAACAGGATGTCCAATATGCCTCCTTTTACAATCAGTATTTAAAGACCAAGCAAAACTATAAATATAAATATTTTGGGGGAGTTTGAACAGGAAATCACAGTCCCCCTGTGTCTTTGTGGAGTTGAAATCTGGAGTTGAGTGAGGATTTCTCCTGTCTTTCTGGAGGATGCTGCACATAAATAGCCCAGTGAGATGAAACCAGCAGGGCTGTGCCAGGTGTTGGGCAGAGATGGGGTTAGTGCACACCTCGATACCCTGTGCAACAGCCTCCTGCATGGAAAAGCGACGGGGTAGGCAGGAGAAAGTGACACTTCTTCCTCGCTTAAAAGCTTCTTGTGAGGCCAGTGCTTCAAGCAGACAGTTTTGCAGATGCAGAAGGAAGGAAGGAGGTAACTTCTCTAGGGCAGGCCTGTGCTTCAGCAAGGCTTTTGTGTCTGAGAGGCCTGTTGCTCCTGAGCAGGCAGGTGGGGAGTTCATCTTGTGTTTTGTACCTGCAGCGCATGTCGAGGTTTGAGATGATTCCTTGCCTTGAGCCACGTTGCTAGTGCCGTATCTGAGGAGGGAATCCCTGCTGTGGGATTCAAAGGTACCCAGGAGTCTTCTGGAAGTGCCAGGGCAGCCTTCAGTGGGAAGGCCTGGTTCCCAAAGCCCCTTGTGCCTGTCCTGCTGTGGTTTCATAGGTGGTTCCTGACAGCGAGTGACCTGTTTTGTGATGTCCCAAACTCGGGATTCATTTATTTACTAGCAGGGGTCCGCAGTGCTGTGCTGTGATCCCTACAAACACGTGCGGACCGGTGACATTTCAAAAAAGCCATTCCTACTCTATTTTATAGAATTAATTGACAATTAATTTTGATTGACAATCTTAAGAAGGTCACATTCGTTTAATTAGGAGTTGTATTTGGGCCTTCTACTGGCGTTTTATAAAGATTGCTCACATTTTTTGTTTAGTTTAAATCTTCCTGTTTTCTCTAGTCAGAAAACTTAAGATGTGGCAAAAAGATAGAACCAATTATATATCAAGCACTTGCATAATCCTAAAATATACCTCTCTGTAAGTATATAATGACAGTGTGCACTTTTAAATCAATTCTTCTAGCAGTAGCAAAGCTGGGGATTTGATGAGTCTCACAGGCCAATTTCAAGTGAGCAGAAAGAGACAATTTGTCACAGTCAAGTGATCTTAGGACCTGCTGTCTTTATTTTTTTTTTAAATGAAGTATAAAAATTTAATGCTGTGATTTTATGGAGATGTTCCTAACTCAATTCATAGGGATTTAAATACAATAAAGTAGCAGTGTATGATCATTTTTGTGAAAAAAGTTTTTGAAGTCAGCCCACCTACATCAAAATAACTACCAGTCCTTAGAAGTTAGAGAGAAATGTAGAAATAAGTGCATGTAAAATTCGTCAGGTTTTTTAATACTTCTGAGCTCTTTTTTTCCTATCTGGAAAGTGGACTCTGGTTTGTAACTGGTTTACTTGTATTCAACACGTAGGATGCTGGATTGCAGAGGATGGGTTTGCCTCACTATCGGACCTTCTTTACTTGCTTTTTCCAGTCTCCCAGCCTCATATGTGTGCTTTATACAGGGCCACCAAGCATGGTCTGATTGGGATTTTTGGCAGAGTTAATGAACATGGTCGTCCTGCTCTTCGTGCCTCTTGGGCAGTAGAAATATTCTGCAAGTGCTAAGCCAGTATAAATAACACAAGCAGTAAATAAATAGAAAATAAGGATTTTGCAGTAAATACGGTAGTATGTTTAACCTTTTATCTTTGCTGATACAGAGTGTGGAAACAGGGAGAAGCAAACCTGTGCCCCCTGTCAGACCCCTGATGTCCCCTCCCAAGGCCGCGATGTGCAGTGACACCCGCCCCACGCTCCTGCTGGCACTGCGCAAAGCCCGTGGTGGCTCTGCAGCCGGCGCCGGCCTGCCTGACGGTCACGGGTTCACGGAGCAACTTTCAGTGGCCATGCAGTGAGTCGGCAGGGTGTAAAACCCGAGCGGTGGTGGGGGAGAGGATGTGTGTGTGGAGCACTCTCTAGGTCTGTTCGTTTTCATGGATAAAGGGAACGTGTGTTCCAATCGTGTGTTTTGACCTGAATAGGAAAAAAAAAATTCTACTTCGAGGTGATTTATTTTTCCTGTGCTTGATGTACTCAGGATAGTATTTTGTCCTGAACTTTTAACTTTATAATGAGAAAAGTGACTTCTCATATTCCTGCAGTTATTCAAGTCCATCTTACAGGCTGACCAGTGAGCCATGACACCCCTATATCATAATCCATTAGGTTTTCTTTTTCAATGTAGCGTTTCTAGTAAATGTCCTCTACAAGACTGGATGATGATCATGCCATCCAATGCTGTACAATACTCTTGATTTTCTGTGTCTAAGTAAGTATTCAAATGTTGTCTTCCTAAGTGGTTGTTTAACTGTAGTAGTTGGTGTGGAAAACACTATTAGGACCTAGCTGTGTTGCTTTGCCTGTTGCTTGTTATCACCTGCTTACCTTAGTAGGAATATATACAGTAGTGAGCATAGGTGGGCAGTTTTGGTTATTGGAATGATTTAGCATTACTGTATAATACTGTACAATATCTGGTTTGAGTAAGTGAATAGTAGCTTGAGTGAAGCTTCTAGATCTAATATTCTAGAAGTCAGCATTTATAGTGTAGTGTGGCTGGATGTCATTTGTTTGACATAATGGTATTGAACTGATGAGTTGCTTATTACCTGCAGTTACTTAGATCTGAAAGAGAAAGGATTCACAATTTCGTTATACAATGAGAGAAAAGGTGAGTCTCACATCAGGCTGTTGACTTTCCTCAAAGAAATGAGGAGTGCAGAAATCCAGCACAAACTCATGAATGACAAAGTAGACTGTAGGAGAAAAAAAAAGTTAAAGTAATCTGACAAAAGTACCTAACTGTCCTTAAATTGGGTAAAATTCAAGGAGATATTTTGGTGCAGATTTATTTATCTTTTCTTAAAAAGCAAAAGCCTCTCTCTCCAGTCACTACCACAGCACAGCAGTAATGTTGCGGTGAGTAGTCAATTTGTTATTTGTGGCTTTTTTTGTGGGTAAACTGTGTGAACGTTCTACTGCTTTTATGTAGTCTCTGCTATTGCAATTCATGAAGAGGAATCACCATGGGAATCAGAAAGGGATAAGAATTACCATGGAAATCAGGAAGGGATGATTAGTATCAACAGCTGAATGCAATTATACTTGCAAAATTAAGCTATTTGAAGAAGGTTGGTTTTTTTAAGTGATTCAATAATTTCAACCAGAAGAGGGTTACAAAATGGAGATGCCCATCTCATGTTAGTTATTCTTTTCCCTGCTTCCGAGGGCGATTGATGCTAGCTGTAAAATTTAGATGCAGACTTGGACTTCTTGAGAGCTGAGCCAGGTCAGCATCTAGAAATTAAACTAGGCTCCATTTCTGTGTCAAAATATTGACTAAATGTGGAAAGAAATTTATTAAATCCTGGTTTAATTTGGTGGAATTCTTAGTTTCTGGTTTCCAATATCATTACTCTTGAAAGCTTTTTCTACCTTTTATTACTCTGGTGTTTTTTAGATACAGAAGTATCAAGAGGAAGGGCTCCTCTAGAAGTAGAAGCACATCTGTCCTGCTGTTTCTTTTCCCTCTGCCCTGGAAAGCGGGGAGGGAGGGAAGTTGAGGATTTTGGTAACGGGAGGGAGGGAAAACAATGTCTTGGTTCAGATGTGAAGGCAAGAATTACTTCAGGTTTGTCTGTCAGGTACTGGCAACTCTTTTCTATGTGATGTCTTCCACAAAATGCCTGTGCTCACATTACTGCCGTTGTCCAAATCACTAATGGAAATATTAAATAGCACTAGATGCAGATGGGGTTGCACCTGAACTGTGCTTGATTAGCACTTGCAGTGGGTCATCTTCTTCTGGTTGGTTGTGCAGCTGTGTTCTCATGGTGACGTGGATAATGTCCCTTTGTTGCTTATGAAAACACCATATTCAGATAGTGTTGAGGAGCAGGGGGGGTCCTGCAGGCCAAAAATACCAAACGGAGAGCTTGTCCCAGGAAAGAAAAAAGATTGATTTCATGTTACGTGGCTGCTTATTTGTAGTGTGCAAATACGTGCAACTTCTTAGTTGAGACCTGGAAATATTCTGGAATAAAGTTAAGCTAATTTATTTTAGGGGTGGGGGTGGGAGGTGGCTGAGTTAGGGCATTAAAGATGCAGAAGTTGTTTCATCTAATATTTCATGTGATGTACAGTGGCTTAGAGCAGGACCATCGGTGACTTGGACGAAACTGTCTTACCTAAGTACTCTTCAGTTGGTTCATCCTGTGCAGTTGAGTAAAGCAAAATGATCAGGTCCTGTCCTTCCATGACCGAGTGTCTTCATCCCTGATCCAGCATAGCACTTCTACTCTTGCTGTTGAATATCCCTCTGAAATTAGAGGAGCTTTATCCCGCTAGAGAACTGTGTGTTGCTGCCACACTCCAGGATCATGGAAGGTCTTACATTTAAAACAAACAAACAAACCCTTGCTTTAGCAATTGTACAGGCAGCTGTGCCCTAAGGCTGCATCACTCTTTTGAAAGGCCAGGCAGTGTTTATTCTGTGATTTCCTCAGGAGTTACCTGAGAGTGTCCCTTTAATCTGGATCAGTGACTTCAGAGGATCCCTGTTATTAGATGCTGCCTGGGAATGTGCCCTGCAGGCTGAAATGGATGCTGCTGCTTGGGAAAGCTGCCAGCTTCTTTTAAATATTTAGAGCAGAAATAACAGAACGCTTTGGAATATCTCGTGTATTCTAAATATCATTAAATAATTTGAGTTGCAAAACTGGAAGAGGAAAACTAGAGGGATTTTACCTTCAGCTGAGTAATTTGCTGAAAACGTAATGATATTTAAGAGGAAAAGTACTACAGGAAATGATCAGTTGGCTTATGTGCAGGCCCGTTGCTTAGCAACTATGCAAGTAAACTTTCACTTCGGACTGCATTTTCCAGTCATTAGATTCAACAAATAAAGTGAACTTTACCTTCCAAATACGGAGCAAAACCTTGTAGTGTAGGAAATGTAGTCCTCCTGTCGTATTATATATTTAAACTTACATCTTAGGAGCAGCAGGTATAGCAGAAATGAATTTGTAATCGTCCTACAAACTCCTAAGATAATGGCAATTCATGTCAGTAAATATTGGCTAACCGTATTTTCTAAACTAATATCTTAAGGAGGAAAAAATGTCACTCTGACTAGCGATCATTTACTCAGTTGGTTTCATGTGCACTCCCTTGATTGGTGTTGGATCAGACCCTCCCAGGAGCTGCTAATGCAGTCGAAGGTTTAAGCACAAAGATAATTTGGAAAAGTATGTATATCTTGCGTTGTATGATTTCTGCAGGCCTCTTTCCATGGCTTTAGGAGATCTCTCTTACCTTCTGCCTGCGTAAGTTTACAAGCCTTTGAGTACAGCCATTCTACCAGCTGGTGAAAGTCCATCGTGTGGTTCTGAGATGTTAAAAATAATTCAGCTGTAGATGAATTCATAGTCATTTTTTCCCTTCTAACTGAACATGTACTGTTCAGCAGGGCTGAAGACACTTGCTGTCTTCATGTTACAACTTGCTGAAAAGGGAAAGCCTCAGTTGTGCTCCACGTCCCTTTCCTGTATTCAAAAAGAGGTTGTAAGAAATCCTGCCCAGCTGATAGTTACATGGGATGATGGTGATGCAGAAGTCCCGGTGAAGGATTCATCCATCGTTGCTGGATGATGCGCGTTAGGCACAGTCAGTTGTGCATCTCTGTTGGTCTGCACCTGTGCCAGGCCAGTGCTGGGACACGGTCAGTGTCTGCGCAGTACAAAATGTTTAAGTATTTTAGCTATTGCTTGAATGGGCCACTTCTCTGCACGTTGTGTTGATGTGTATTTATGAGCACGCTGTCTGGGATGTAAAGGCTGACAAGAGCGTTCCTGTCCAAGGGTCAAAAAACTGCCTGCCAAAGAAACAGTGATGCCTGACACGGCCTAAGACATGGTGTCCAAAATTAAACAGGTTTTGCAAACTAGCATAACCGATTTCAGTTAAGGTTAATATTATGTTTCTATGTAGACAGCTATTAAATTGGTCAAGTTTAACTGGTCAGAGTTAATCTGTTTCAATTAACACTTACATCAGGGACAAATATGATCTGTGCTTGGAAAGCCTAGGTTGTAAAATCAGAGATCTTCTCAGAGCAAAGATCGACTACTGTTTAACATCTGGTACAACTGGAGGGAGTTCAGGTGTGCGTACTGGGCTTTTGATCTGTAGCAGAGGGAGGCTGGTGGCCTTGAGAGGTCCTCAGTGGTAGACTTGATGATTTTTTAATTTTTTTTTTCCCTCCTCACCCCCTCCTCTTAGTAGTGCTATTCCCTTTGTCGTCTTTGGGAAGGTGGAGTTACTCTGGCTTTTTGCACATCTCTTCCATGGTGAAGATGGTGAGGAGGTACAATACTTAGGCTAAATTTACAATTCCTGCGTTTCACACTTCAGTGACTTGAATTTAATCTTAAAAGTCAGCAGCTCTTTAGAGAACAATTAAATTTTTCATAATACTAATTTGCTAAAACATTTAGCAACACTTGCACAGGGTGCAGTTTACAAACAGTTCCTTCAGGAAATGTTTTCAGGCTGACTATTTTTCAAGTCATTTTCATGTTGTGCACTTAAAGGGAATTACTTCCTTTATCACCTAACGATCCTGAGATGCTGAATGCAACATCATAAGGGAAAGTGGCTCAAATTGCTCAGGCTTACCAGCCACTTAGTGTCAGATGAGGCTGCACTAAGTTCCTAGCTTTTCTACCTTCTTTTTTCTTTTTTTTTTTTGTTCTTTTTCCACATTTGTTGTTACCATTACCGCAGAGAGATGAAATCCTGGTGCGGCTGGGAGCAGCTGCTGAGTTTCTCTGTTGCGTGATGTGATGGGGCGACGTGCTGCATCTGCTGGGAGAGGTGGAGTCCTGCATCTGCACATTGGGAACGTAGCTGAGCTGAGCCTGAAACTCGGTGTGTATTTGAGTGTATGCGTGGAGAAACACGTGCTCTCTGCTTGCCTGTCCTTTGGCGTCTGAGAGGCCGACACGTCAGACATGGGTTTGGCTGACGGGACATGGGTGGTGTGGTTGGCTGCTCCCCGCTACCAACCAGGACTTCCTTGATTTAGTGATTCCGTCCTGACTGACTGTGGTTTGAGCCACTTTCTAACTGTTCTCTATCCCTGAGTGGACATGTTTAATGAGGTTTAGGTGAAGTTAGTGGCTGCAAAAGCTATTACTCTTCCCTGTGCTCAAAACGAATTGCACACACAATAAAGATGTCCATTTTGTTTACCTGGAATGTTTTAGTGCCTATGACTTCTCAGGTTATTCACATCTTATTACAATCAGCATAGGAAAATGCAGTAGATGCTCCTTAGTGAGGCAGACCTGGTGAGGTGTTAGTATTTATACTGAGCCTTTGGTCTGTGAGCGTGGAGTAGTGAGAAGACTCAAGGGAGCCAAACTAATCAGTTCCTAATGACAGCTCTGACCCATGGGAACAGAGTCCTGAAGAGATCATCCTTGCTTCGCCCCTTCTGCATCTTTCTCTTGTTAGCGATCAAATCGTATTATCAATATTTGGTGCCCTCATGCTTCTACACATAATTATATTTAGCAGCTTTTATTTATGTAAGTCTTGAGGAAGAGCTTCGTTGTATTTGAGGGGGTTTTTTTCTCCTATTTGTCTGAGACCAATCAGGCAGACAGAACTGTGCTTTGGTTCCTTCCCTTCCCAATTTATCTTCTCTATTTTTATCTTTCCACCAGTTTCAATTAATTTCTTTCTTGCCTATAGAGGACCGTGATGAGCTTTTAGTGAAAAATCTGAAACCGAAGACAGCATTTAATCAAAACATTTGTATATTGAACTTAATTTCCCCGATTTTATTTATTTCTTTAAATGGCTGATACAGGAGTTTAAGTGATGGGGCTTAATAGTAAAAGCAAATGCTCACAAGGAGAGTTCTGCTGGTTCCCACAGCTCTTGTCTTGGGTTAATAGTATTTCATTAATTTCATTTGAGATCCTATGTGACAGCATAATTACGATATAATAAGACTTAGCTAGGTGGCATAAAATTATCTTCCTGTAAAGCCTCAAAGACAAGGTCACATAGAGTACAAGTAGTCTTCAAAATGTTGTTTCTAGAACGAAGTGTTCCATATACAGAAAACATAAAACAAGTAATGTTTTAATTTTTGACACTACTTCTAACAGCTGCAAAGCAGTTCACCAAAACGATTTCTCTAAAGCACTTTAAAAAGCCATTGATGTTAATTTAGAGTTCATTTTTGTTTATGCAGGGCTATATTAAAAATCGGTTTTGTTGATATGAAGCTGCAAGTTAAGAACGCAGTAAACAGTTCTTCACTCATCTGCTACATTTGGTAGGGCAGCTTTGAATTTGCTGTTTCTGAAAAATGAAACTCAATGCTCTGATCCTTTTTATCAGGTCGATATACATAGCTGCGTAGAACAGGTGCCTGTAGATAATGATGTACCTTATGTAGGCTTTGCTGTTTCTTGACTTATTTAGTCCTCTTAGTGAACATTCTTCATAGCTTCTTCTGTGTAGGGCCACCCCGCCAGTCCCTATATGAAGAGAACACCTAATATAAAGACCAGGTTTTTATTCATCCCAATTATACAGAAAAGAAAAAAGTTCCCCTTAGGAGTTCATGGCCATCAAATGCATTTGGCAGGACAGCCAGTGAAACCATTAGGATATTTGACATGTAATTCATTTATACTCCAAATAGTGTAGCAAGATGGGTCTTGTGGCTATAGCAGCCATGGAAGCCAGATTTACATAACCTTGAAGAGGTCGATTAGACCAAAGCCAGCCCTGTGGAGGCACTGGGACCAGCCCTGGTGCCCCGGGCTCCTCGGCAGCCGTCGCTGGCCATGATGCGAGTTGCCAGGGTTAATGACATACGTAGTCAATTAGGTATTCAAACATAAAGCCTGCCCTGTGCCGGCCTCTACAGCAATTTCCTTGCCCATTAAATGAGAGCCTGCTTTACCATCTGTATCGGGGGGTTAATCAACTGTGCATTTTTATGAAGTGCCTGGAGATCCCAGGGTGTATTCTGTGGCATTGCAAGGGATTTGCTGTTGATGCTTCTAGAAGATAAAAGATATATTTTAAAAATCTTTATTTAATTGCAACTTCAAGAGTTTTTAAATTAAAGGGAATATTTGTGCCTGTTTTTGGACACTGAGATGACTGTTGTTGGATCTTCTGCCTTCCTGCAGGAGATAATGTATTCTTATTTTGATCAAGAATAATTCTGATAAGATCTTCTTAGATGGCGTTGTATATATGTTTCTGGTTATATCTCTGTGTATGCATATACATTTATTTTATGGTTTATAGCATCAACTGAGCTAACTCTGGAGCCAGGTGACTTCTGAGGGGTTTTTAATGTTTTAGTTTTTTTGTTTGTTACTGCTTTTAAAGCGATCCTAGTCACTGTTGTAGGGCAATAATGTAGTCTGCTTTCCTTTGCTGATTTTTTGCCTCTTTTTTGAAAATTTAACTCACTTTCAATTTTATATAACTCCCTCCTCCTTTGGGTGCAGTATTTTCTTTATTCTCTGCACTTTGATACTTCCCATGTGAAACTACACTTACTGTTTCTGCTCCTGCCTTATTTGAAATGAAAGGTAAAGAAATGTAGCAAAGGTACTTTGCTGATGGGAAAGACTAATTTTGACTATATTTGGTTAAATGCTTTAGATGATTCATCACCACGTTGTTTTCCATGATCAATGGCCATCATTTCTCTGGTGCAATGTTGCCATTCTGTCTTCAGTGTCTGTTTTCAGGTGAT
The DNA here is from genome assembly GCA_013399365.1 of Pampusana beccarii. Classification (NCBI taxonomy): domain Eukaryota; kingdom Metazoa; phylum Chordata; class Aves; order Columbiformes; family Columbidae; genus Pampusana; species Pampusana beccarii. Next base: position 395,211 of record VWYH01010183.1, on the reverse strand, counting down.
CATGGCCATGGCCTGGGAGAAAGCCGCCAGGGCACAAGTGGACCGTGAATCTTTACAAACTAGAAGGAGGTAGTTGTTTCTACTCTTGAGCTTTCTGATTTTAATTTTATTTTTAATTTTTGGCCTTGAGCTTGACTCTGCACTTCACCTAGAAACTTCTAAAATATAATTATGTGTAATTCATGATGTAAATCCTTATGTGTAGTATTTGATTATTTTAGTTAATAGTATCTTTTAAATAAAGCCTGTCTTCCTGTAGATAGATAGGAGGCAACCTCCTCTCTGTTCTGCACCAGAGCAGTGAATAACACTGGTCCCTTGCTTTGAAATTTCTCTTTCCTTAGCCTGAACTGGCAGTAATTTTGTGTAGGGATTGACAATGTTAGATGGTGGGGACCATTCAGTGCAACCATGGTTCATAATGTCACCCTGAAAAAGGCAAAAACTTTCCATAAAATGGGACCTGGTTTACCTTGATTCTTACTGTGACTTAGTTCTACAATTAGCTATTCTGGCTGAAGGTGTGGGGCATAAACAGGCTTTTAAACGATTTTTAAATACATTGGTTGTCTAGAGTTGACACAGAGAAGTGGAACACTTTAATTATACCCCTGCACACTCTACCCTCTTCCATGAACCCCCGGCCCCTCAAAACCAAACACCTCGCCCCCACCCCAGCTGTCCAGCTGCTCCAATCTTTTGAAAGAGAGAGGGTGTAATTCCTCATTAACATCACAGCAGCAGTGAGCTGATTTCTGCAGCTTTAAGTTTGTTTCTGCACTTCATGGCTAATTCCCTGTTCAATTATTATTTGCCTTCATTTTCATTAATAAAGACTTCGTAAATAGATTGAAAAGACTAGTAATACAGAGAATTGGTTTATTTGTGCGTATGATCTTTGTATTTTAATTGGAATCATGATGACCTTCCTAACTCTAATTGTGAATACTAGTTTGAAGATCTTATATCTCTTTTCCTTATTTGCATACAAATTGCATTCTAACAAGTAGCCAGGTTTTCACATTCTGCATTTTTAAATGAGAGTTATTTTAAAAAATTAATGTCAGCGTGCTTTTTTTTTCCACAAGGTTTATTTCAATATGCTAAGGTTATGGGATCCGCTCTCTGATGGGCTCCAAAATGTTTTAACGGGGGGAAAGCAAGAAATAAATTCGGAGCTTCAGATATGTGTAGATCACAGAATCACAGAATGTTAGGGATTGGAAGGGACCTCAAAAGCTCATCCAGTCCAATCCCCCTGCCGGAGCAGGAACACCCAGATGAGGTTACACAGGAAGGTGTCCAGGTGGGTTTGAATGTCTCCAGAGAAGGAAACTCCACAACCTGCCTAGGCAGCCTGGTCCAGTGCTCTGTCACCCTCACTGAGAAGAAGTTTCTTCTCAAATTTAAGTGGAACCTCTTGTGTTCCAGCTTGAACCCATTACCCCTTGTCCTATCATTGGTTGCCACCGAGAAGAGCCCGGCTCCATCCTCCTGACACTCACCCTTTATATATTTATAAACAGTATATCAGATATCAGGGCTGCGATATTTTTATGCCTTGTCAGGTTAAGCTTAGAGCAGTGTGACTGGGAGCAGTGCTGGAAAGACGACTGACTGGCTGTTCCCCGTCCCGCGGTGAGCACCAGGGCTCAGCGCAGCACTGAGAACCCGCAGGAAGTGTCGCCAAGGGCAGCGCTGGGTGTCTGCTCTGCTTTCTGGCTCTGACTTCTGCATCTTGTTGCCAGCTCAGCTCTTCTGATGCTGGAAAAAAATCTTGTCCCCAAGGAGTCAAAACAAGATTTATTTTGCTCCATGTCCCATCTGCAACAGTGGTCCTAAGTAGATATGCGAGGAAGAGTGAAAACAAAGCAAGCAAATATATATTTCCAGCCTTCAGCTACATGCATGTCTGCGGACTTCCAGAGCTGCACGTGATTTCGATCTATTTACTAACCCTCAACAGGAGTATTTTCCTTGAACTTGAGCCTTAGAAAGCTTTTAGCATCTTCCAACAATTTTCTCAGCGAGTACTAACAACTGTTTTACTCACTGTGTGTGGAGCCAAGGCCTCCTTGGCTCCCACTTGTATCATGGTTTCTACTCATTTTCTCAATACAGGTATTAGGCTTCTAATTCCCTTGATTCTACCCCAGCCCCTATTTTTATGTCTAATGTAGACACCTCCCACCTTCTGGTACATTCCAAGGTGGTTAAAGCAAGTGAGCTACCTACTGAACAAATCGGATTTTCTGTTTCACCTGAATACTCAGGAGAAAACCTTCTACTGCTAGTGGCTCTGTTGTTCATTTTATCCACTTACTCTACATCTGATCCTGCAGTTGCTTCAATTCCAGGCAGATCTCTCCAGTTTCTTCCACAGGGAACATTAATGCAAAGAAAGTGGGCAGCTCCCCAGTAGCAGCTCTGTCCTCTGAGTGCTCTTTGTGCCCTGGTCATTGGTTTGGCGCTTCTGCTGAAGAAAGATTTAGTATTAGTTTTGGTTCCTTTTTGCTTAGCTGAGGTTTTGCCTGTCTTACTGTGGCATTGCATTTAACATACCGGATATCAGAATATTTTGTATTTTATTCATTTGGATGCAATTTCAGCTTTTTAAGGCTGTCGCCTTGCTTCTAATAAGCCCTCACTGTGGTGTTTAGCTCCTCTGACTTCCTTCTGCTTGTTCTCCTGCTCCTCACTGGGGGGTCTGCGCTGCCCCACTGACTGCAACATGCTGCCCTTCAGCATCTTCTTCATCATCACTGTCTCTCTCCTTTCAAATCTCTAAAATGTCATTTTTAGCTGCTTTTTAATAAGTTCCCTAATTTTCATGTAATCTGACTCCCTGAAGTTGAGTCACCCTAAAGGATTTTTTTTTTTCCCTTTTGATTTCTTTTGGTTTTGTTGTTGTTGTTGTTGTTTTTCTTAGTCTTGCTGGCGATTGCCTTGCGGTCACTTCTGCAGAGACTGTTTCTAGTCACGTGAATCTGAATGACCTCCCTAGCACCAAGTAGGGTTTTGCATCCTGTTTGTGAGCTCCCAGCAAGGTTCCTCACACAGTTACTGGCAGCATCCGAGTCTCCTCTCTGCTGCAAATGGATTCCGTAGTACTTGCTGAGATCATTAATGTGTTAATTTGATCTGACCCTGACCTCTCCTTACCATGCAATACTACATACAGGTGGCTCGTGTTCCTGTCTTTTCTGGTTTTGGGTTTTTGGGGTTGTTTTGGGCCCTCCCCTCCCCTTTTTTTTTTAAATCTTGCTATTACAGTGTCTTGCTTACTGACTTCCTCCAAGTCTCTTGTATGCATTGCAGTTCTTCAGTCACATATGGTTGGAGTTTAAGATAGGAAAACTTAATTAAATTAGACATTTTGTTAGGCAACTCAAAGTGAGTGCATTTGTTATTAATTGATTCCATTGTGCTGCTTCTGAATAGACTCAGAAGTTGAGTCTATGCCCTCTATAACTCCAGAGCATGTCACAGCATTTCTGTCTTTTTGACACTTGGGCTCCATTTTTCCCCTCTAAGTTTGCATACAGGCTTTCAAAAATATACGAAGTCTTTTTTGTTGTTTTGTTGTGGTTTGGTGTTTTTTGTTTTTTTTTTTTTTGGACCCTTTTAAATTTTCAGAATACTGTATTTGATTCTAATTGATCTACGGAAATGTAAAACCTTTGACCAGACGCAAAGCGTTTCAAGCTTGGCTCTAATATTGGCTCTCAGCAGTCAGTGCGCTCCTTCTGGGAAGAATGGCCAGACAAATACGGATACAACCGCTCTGTGCATAGTGCCCCTGCCCTGCCCCTTTCTCTTCAATAAGTGTGTTTATATCTAATGTCAAAAGGTGCAAAAGAGGTAGATTAACGGTGGTGATAGTTTAGCAAAATCTCAAGCACACACTTTCATATATTTTATCTGCTACGTTTTAATGCCAGTAGAGGATATATATGGAGAAACCCTCTTATGCTAATCTAGTTTCTGTAGTGCTTCGTATCTTTATACGAATATATTTTAAATTACAAAATATAATGGTATTTGCCATTAGTAAAATTCCAAAGACCAGATACATAGGTACCACTGGTTGTCTGTGGGAAGGTTTTTCAAGTTGATTCCTTTAGCACTAAAAAGTTGATCCTTTTTAGCACTATTGATGCTACTGTTTTAATGGGATGTCTTCCAAATATATTCCCACTTTAAAGCTTAAATGTTGTCTTTCAGTTCTTTATAACTGAATGGGAAGTAATTTTGTATCAAGAGATTTAGGTTATGGTCTGTAGTAATGGAACTGTCTTTTTTTCAATTTAGCAAAATACCATTAAGAATTAATTTATGGCCCAGCTACATTACTGAATCATAGAGGTATGCAGGAATGTTACACTCTGGGTATCCTTCCCAACAAAGTTCTAAAGATAATTTGTAAAGTACAGACACTTTCCTCCTTCATTGCACTGTGACTCGTATATATAAATATGATTTAGGGAACATGTTTTTACTGGAGATGCTGAGGTAGCAAAATGCACAATTACAGATAACACTCAACAATGTGACACTGTGTATATTGGATGCAATTTTGTGTTGCATAAGCAGCAAATGGAACAAAGGATGGTTATTTTAAAGTGAAATAAGTAAGATCCTACCATCCCTTAGTACAAACGTCAGATCCTGGGAGGAGGTTCTGCCTGACTAGAGATTAAAAATAAGTACAAGGGGCCTGAACAAATACGGAAGATCCATATGGTACATTGATGGACTATGATGAAAAGGCTTCATTTGTGAAGGAGAAAGTTTTGCTCAGTAGTAATGTCACACACACACACATATATATATATAACTTCCGTATTTTTTTAATAGTTCATCAACAAATGCATTTGTTCAGAGGTTTCTGGCAGGTCTAGGAGATGAGACAACAGCAAAACCAACAAAAACCCCACCCCAAACCCTCACCTTCCCCCTCAACAACCCACCAACAAGACACCATAAAACACAAAAGAACCCTTCCCACCCCCCTGCCCAGAAGCCACCCCAGAAAACACCTCAGGACTGGGATGATAAGCAATGCTTTGAGGTTGAAGGACTTGTGGGCGTATTTTGATGATGCAATATGCTGACATAACTCCACTAGTATCATGGGACAGCGTGGATACTTGAGAAAAGGGAAACCTGGTCACCTTGCATCATGCAGTCGTATTATTTATATTAGCTGGTATCATAGCTGTAGGTGGTTATGTGTAGAACTTTATCCAAGGGACTTGATCGTGGTGAGTCAGACTAGGAGGACGGTATTATACATTAGGACCAACTGAGGTCAGGTTCAGTCATTTTTTTAATTTGAGAATCAGTTTATTTTACGACCTTGGACAAAAAGAGGTGAAAGGTTCCATTCAGCACATGATAGGGATGTATAGAAATGGAAAAGGGGCAAAATAATGAAGGTGCAAACAGCAGAAGGGACTTGAAAATTAAAGAATGCAAAAATCAATAGAATTAGGGAAAGACATGCTCTTATTAAGCTTTCTTGCAAGCTGAAGTGTTATGGGTAAAAAGGGAGGAAATTCCTGCAGAGATTGTGTGTCCGTCTCCTTCCAGTTCCTCATAGTGTGGAATGAATGTGGAGTGGGAGCTCCTTCAGGAGTTGAGCAGCCGAGGCAGCCGCGCTGCAGAGACTCTGCCTCCTCCTCTGCACCGCACCGCTGCGCTGCTCTGGGAGAAAAACACTGTTATGTGTGAAATTACCTTGCTCTTCTGCCGAGGAGGAAATTTCCCTGGAGTGCTTTGTCTGTACTAAAAGATAAATCCATAATTTGTGAATCTCTCTTCTGTTCTTCATCTGCCCTGCAACTTTTGTAATTTTGTGCATGCGAGGTATCTGTAAAATGCTGCAGAAGTGGAAATAGTGCTTTACTTAGGTGTGTGAGCAGCTCTTTGGGTGTCAGGCAATGGCATACGCTGTGTTTAACTCGAGTCATTTACAAATGGCAGGATTTGTGCTAGCATGTATTGGCTCCCAAAGCCCAAAAAACTGAGCTGATTTATGTTCAGGACCTAGCCCCTTGCTGCTGTTTCAAATCCTTTCTGCTGTGGATTGTGATCTGGATGTTAATTTATCAAAGTTGGGATTCACAGGTCACGGTGTTACAGCAAAGCTAAGAGAGTCTCATAGAGAAGGGCACATTCATCTTTTGACTGCATGTGAGTATTCCGAGTTCCTATGGCTTTAGCTAGATAACTGTGTTATCTCATTAATCACTTTGTGAGGATTTCGTTGTTGTTGTCCTCTCTTCTCAAGGATAGACAGCCATTTACCACTTCTGTGATCAATTAACGAGTTATTGGAAACTATAGTGCTTATAAAGTGAAGTAGCAGCACTGCTGTCTGCTGCTTTTCTTGGCTGGCTGCTCTAAGATTGAGTCTACAGGTGAAAAGAAGCAGCCAGGGTATAAGAGCCAGCCAAAATGCAGACTTGCTGGATTTGAGAAATCTAATTTCAAAAATAAATTGAGTTTGGTCCTAATGTCTTACTGGCTCTAAGCAGTGATTTTTCTGTCCTTTCTTTTAACCTCCCAGGGTATTGATTCTTTGCAGTAACATATTTAACATCGGCTTTGCGGGGGGCATCCAGCTCTTTGGGTGGGCAGGATGGGTGCCCCAGGCAACACCTTCTGGTGACGCTGCTCTGCTGCTCCTGCCTTCTCTTGCTGAGAGCTGGTGGGGCAGAGACCGCGTACGCTGGTGGTGTCCATGTGGAAAGAAGCTGAGCAAAAGATTTCTCCACTGACCAGGGGGCAGTTTTGCTGGGGCTAATAACTTATGGCACTCTAAATTAATCGCAGGAGCAGCTGCTCCTTCTTCCCTGCATGCAAAGACGCTATCCAAGTAGATTAAAACCGGGACTGTTGCGGCTGTGTGAATAACTAGGCATGCTGGCAGTGTATATGTGTGTGTGTGTATAGATGCAATTTAAAACTTTAAAAAATTTTTTTAATCTCCTGAGAGCTACCAAAATGTGAACAGGACAGCTGCCATCATGCCTGGTTTCTCATACAACCACTACAGTCCTGGTTCTAATCTTTTCTGACAGGCTCTCTGCATGCCAGGAAGAATGACTGCAACTGTTTGGTTTTGGTTTGTTTTCCCCAAGTAGTTTATTTCTTGTTCTTTATTTTGTTATTTTCTTCCTAAAGAAAGCCCTGTTTAGCAACCTTACCTATGCTTTGTAGTTAACCAACTTAAGTGAAAATTGGTAAATGGCAATCTCATTTTCCTCAGGTGAGATGTTCTTTTGCTTACGATGCCGCGTGGTTGATTTTATCCAGATGTCTTTTCACATCCTCATCTCTCTTTAAAACTTTCAAAGAAAACACAAACTATCCAAATGTCCTTAACATTCTCAAAAAATGCTAATTAAATTTTTCTCATAAAAACAATAGAGGAAGTCATAGGTCTAAAATAAATGACCAGCCAGAGATCATTAGTATCCTCAAAAGAAAAAGAATACACATGCTGACAGAGGAAAAATGCTACGATCAAGTTTGAATAAACTGATACATAATGAATACAGACAAAAACCTTGGAAAATGTCTGAGGAATAACTGACAACATGTAGTAGCTCCTGTTCTCTGCTGTAGGTTTAAAATGTTTCTGACATAGATGGTTTTTATACTGAAAATTTAGTGTTCTGGGGCAGTGGTTTTGGTAATGCCAGTGAATGTTCAGTGTTGCCTTTCAAAATGTACTTCATTTGTTGAGCTGAAGAGATAGGCTTTGTGGTGTGTGTTTTGGGTTTTTTTATGGATTGTTTGGTTGTTGGGTTTTTGTTGTTGTTGTTGTGGTTTTTTGTATGAGGGAAAGCCTCATATTATATGTTGACTTTAACAAAGATAAAATTGTCTATATTCTTCATGATGAGGGAATTTGGTGGTTTGGGGGAATATTTTTTTGTTGGTTGGGTTTGTTTGTTTGTTTTCCCGTTGCAGTTACGTAAATCAGTTCAAAAGAGTAAGATGCTGGAGAAGATACTCCACTCAGGTAGCCCAGCAAGAGGTTAATGATGTCCACACAAACTAAAAATTGAAGGATAATTGCATTGTGTTTGTAGGATAACCATTTATGGCCACCAAAGTATTCCTATTCTGAAATCGGATCAGTGGGCTAAAAGCAAAGCTGAACAAAGAGGAGATTATTTCTCTCTTCAGTCATTTCTGGGCACTGAGATGACTCCAGCTTGTGCAGCTGCTCAGGTGCAAGCGGTGCCCTCCAGCTTTTGACCCAAACGGCTGCGATAATCAAGGGTCCGTGTCACACCATGCGTGGTGATGGAGAGACTCTGTCTTTTCTCATCCAGCTCACCGCTGCTGAACAATGTGAGCTTTGCTGATAATCCCTAGCTCCAAGAGTGTGTGCGACATCTTAATTAAATTTGGAGAGCAGCAGTAAAGAATATAGCCAGCTCTTGCATGTAGCTTTACTACAGGGCAAGCTCTCACTTGGCCCAATGCATCAGCCAAGTGATTAATCCTGGTCATCATGCATATCAGAGCTAGGATACCCGATTATGCATGTGCAAGCTATTCATCTGAAAGAAAACATTGTACAAATTCAGGTGCATTGTCACTAGCCAGCTGTCTGCCCATTCCAAGCGGGAAGTTGCCACCCGCCACATGTTGGTGGCCTCCTAAGTCAGGAGAGGGGCGGGTGCCCTGGGGCCAGCCCCTGCTCTGCAGAAAACCCCATGGAGCCGAGCGGGAGAGGGATAAAGCTGCACTCAAGCCTCGGCCCCCTGCCACGGCTTCAGGGACTGCAGCTCCTTTTCCTTCATTTCGGAAGCCTGTATTGCTATATCTCTCCCAGGTCGTTTTATCTTGAAAAATAAGAACGAGGGTCCTCGCGACTTGTTGTCTGCAATGGAGCGGGAGGACGGCAGTTTGGTGGGTCGGTCGCTTTCTGTCCAGTGTTTTTATGGATGGCTTTCAGATTTATCAAGTGCCTTTCTTTCCATGTACTTGTGATTTGACATTTAAAGGCCATATTGCATGAATTAGGGAAATCACTGGGTACTAGAGTGAGAAATGAGCTGAAAGAAAAATTGATCGGTAATTAGGAAAGTTAATCCACTGATGGCAGTGAGCCTGAGATTTGTCCTGATGTACTGCCATCCAGCTAGCGTGGATATAAATAAAGCAAGTTGGAAAAAAATCCCAGAAGTCCTAGTTACGATGACATGGGTTAAGATCATTTGGCTTCTTAACAGAGGTATTTAGCAGAATACAGGTTTTATTCATTATATAAATTCTCTACTTTTATTTCATTCTTATTTTTCAGCTACTGAGCATCTGTTGTTTGAGTTGTACCCACATCTTCCCAACCATAACCCGACAAGAAAACATTTTAAAGAGCTAAAAGTAGGAGAGAGAGAATGTTGAGGACATCCACCTTCCCTTTGCCTTATCAAGGAGCTAGTTCCATTGCAGAGATCAGATTTCAAGCAGAAATGCAGGCTGAATTTTTTTCTATAATTATTTTCTACAGTTTGTGGTGCTAAATATAAATGTAGAGATGCATATGACAAGAACGCTTCTCATAAATACGGCAGAAGTATATGGTTCTGCATGTGAAATCAAAGTAGCCTGTGGCGAACTGTCTGCACAGTTGTGATAAAGAAACACATTGAAATCTCAGCTGGGTTTACATACAGTTTGGTCAGCCATACAAGAAGACTCTGCTGTCCACAGACCTTTATCTTACAGTACTTTCTCACTCCCTTATTGCCAGTAATTTATTGTAAATTTAAAAACAAAATCAGAACTTTAATTTGAACATAAAAAATAGGTGAGAAACCTACCGAAAATAGTTGATTTTATGACGTTAGGTGTGTCATTAGCAGGATACATACGCCACAAAACTGAGCCCCAAGTGCTGCCGCTGGCCGTCCCCTGTCCCCATGGTCCTCGGGGGCTCCCTGGGTGACGTGTTTGTCACTTGACGCTCTAAAAAGTGAGCTGGGAGACTAATAGTTTTCCTCCTCTGGCAGCCTCTTTGTTGTCAGACCAGGGAATGGAAGGTTACTCTAGGTCTTCTGTTTATTCTCAGTCTGGAAATAGCTTGTATTCAGGGCCAGCAACTGTTAGAGATTTCTGTCCCATTTTTCCACTTTCTTTGTTCCACATTTCATCTTCAGCTAAATTTGAGCAAGCTTCAGGTTTAGTTGGTAACTGAGCAGTAAATTTAAGTTGGAAAATGCTGGTAAGTTGGGAAATTATTATAAACTTAAGTACTTACTTGCGAAAAACGGTATCTTGGCCAAAATTTCATAGATGGAGAGGGGAAAAAAAGAGGAGGGAGAGAAGGAGGCGAAAAAAAAAAAAAAAAAAGGGTAATGAACTCAAAGAAAAGTCCTTGGCCTGAAAACTGGGAAGTGCAGAAGGGTATTACTGCCTCATACATGCTTTACTAAGTGAGTATAATTCCTCTATTCAGATGTTTGAAAATATTTTTGTTTTATCTTTCTGTAATGATCTTAATATTTTTTGTTGCTGTGGACAGCTAGATATTAGTCATGGTTTGGCATATATCATTGTGTAATCATGATCCTTTTACAACTCCTAAAGGATGTAATAGAACAGAGTATCTTGATTGGAAGCCAGAATAACACATGTCCGTAACAATTCCATTTTACTTGTGTGTAAACAAAACCATAACACAGAGTCAGAGCTGGCCTAACACGGCACTTTTTATAATCCAGGTTCCATGGAAAAGCGATGAAAAGTGGGGCTGTCCTGCTACTGCTTATTCGCGGAGGTGCAGCCTTGGCAGAGGACAGGTGGGGGGGCCCTGTGGCTTCGCTGGTGCTGAAATGTGGGCGCCTTGGCAGAGCTCTTTGGGGGTGACACATTTTGCAGGCCCACCAGGAAGGACAGGGAGGATGCCCAGGGTGGCTGCTGAACTACCACCCCTCATTGTGGATTTTATTTCTAGAGGGGCAGGTGCCTGGGTCCAGAAGTCTTTGATCTCAGGGATCCCCAGGAGTACTGGGAGTGCGTTTGAGAGTGCACGTGTGTGTGTGTGTGTGTGTGTGTGTGTGTGTGTGTGTGTGTGTGTGTGTGTGTGTGTATAGCACTTTTCCTGTAATGATCTAGGCAGGGAAGAGAGCTAGAAGGAGTATCAAGAAAATCTGTATAGACACAATGATTAGCAGACCAGCAAGTGGGGAATAAAGGAGCTAGAAGAAGATACAGCTATACTTGGAAAAGAAACACGGCAGAAACAGTAGATATTCTTAAAGGTGGCAGATCAGCACCTACAGGGAATAGTGTGTTTGCCAAATAGTGCGGGATGGAGGGCTCACCAGGAACCAGCTCGATAAAGCGGCAGCATAACCTGGCAGTCACATCTGTAGCCGATGCCAGAGACCTGGGGAACCGCAATGCCGGTCCCTGCGAGGGGGACTCTTTAGTACAAAATCTCTACCACAGGCTGAATTATCCCTCTCAGCCACCTCTCCGTCCTCTTGAACTGACTGAAGTCTAAAGTACAATAGCTACCTGCAGAGGGATGCACAGATTTCACCTGGAGACAAAGTGAAGGGCAGACCTTCAGGAGAAGCGGACTGCATGGAAAACACATGGAGCATCAAAGGGGAGGCTGCTGCAGCTCCACAGGCTTCAGAAGGCAGGAGGATGTGCTACAAAAGGACAGTTCTGGCAAAGCACAGTGGTGGGCACACAGGCCCTCTGAGTAAAAGCATAAAAGGAAACCAACAAAACAATCGTCAACGCTGAAATTTTAATGACTATACACAGTTAAGGTAAGCCCAGAATGCCTTCTCTCATCTTCGTCAGACACACTTTAACTTTAATGGGACGGCATTGCCGTTCTCAATTAGATTTGTTATTTGTGCTCTGTGCAATCTGCAAGTGATGCCACATTGATGGAAGAAACAGACTGAAACTGCTATAAGGAGGGACAAGCCTGGAATTTTCTATCACTTAGGAATCCTCAACGGAGGTGGTGAGAAAGCAAGACAGCAGCGATGAGAAATCTTCAGACAGGAAGTTTACACCAAAGTGAAGAAATCTGAATTAATGATTCTGTTCATTTACCGACAGATACCAAAACAAGATGGGAAATATGAGAATAAAGAATTGTCCGAGCAGTAAAACTTGACCATTTGTGGAAACCTTAGACTTTGGGGTGCTGGTATCATCAACATCTATTTGTAGACATGAAATCTGCAGGAGAAGCCATGGCGTGAAGAGTTCAAGCCCTTAAGTTCAAAATGTCTTCAAATGGCTTTGCATAGACTGTTCTGACAGCTGAGAACTAACAGTTGCATTAGAGAGCAGTGTAATCGTTTGGTCTGGTGGATGTGTGCTGTCAGCGCTAAGAAGGCGGAGACTGAACCAGTTTTGCCATGGGATCCGAGTACCAGGCCAGGCAGACACTCATCTGCAGGGAGCAACCAAAGGGGAAAAGGCTTCCTAAGATCAAAAATAAATAAATACATCACTCAGTCATTGAGTATAAGGGGAAATCGTGAGCTAAATACGGCTGAGTACTTACAAGTCACAATCGATGCTTCTACATGCCACACTGAGTCAAGAGTATAAGGATGAAGCAAGGTCTCAAAAACTCCTTCCTTAATCAGTTCAAAAGACTGCTGTTTACAGGGCATGCATTAATCTTGCACAGTAGATAAGCTGATTTGATTTGCATAAAGGTCTGGTGTAAATACAACATAAGACAAATGCGAATTCTAAATGAAGCAAAGGGGGAGTAACGAGCATTTTAGAAACAATGAAACCCATTTTTTTCAAGTAAAATACTCCATCCCCCCAGCCCCGCACCTGCTAATCTTTGGTGAAAATGATGCTTTCTGTGTTTTGGTGGCGCAAGTTTGTGGAACACAGGAGGTTTCCTAGGCTGAAGGATTTCTTTCGAACAAAGGTATTTCGGACCGCCTTGGCTTTGGGCATCTTGGTGCAAACTCCCTGTGAGGGCAGGGGTGCCGTGTGCATCCCCTGGGCAGCACTGCATCACCCCTCTGCTGAGAGCTGCTCTCACATCCCGCACAGGTAACTGCAGGTAATTTATAATGAAGCCTGCATAGCTGAATGATAATGAGACTGGTTACTGCCTCAAAATGACCATAATGGGTATTTTTGCTGCAGTGTGTAGTAGAAAACAATGGAAAAAGCTGGCACTGCAGTGAACTGTCACTGTGACAGAATTGGTTTGTAACAGTAGCTGGGTATAACTGACACTGGATTTTTCTTTAACTGCTCCCTTTCGAAGAAGGCTATAATATTTTTATTTTTTTAAATTTTTTTTAATGAGAGATGTGCTAACGTGCTATAAGGTTGAATGTAACTATAGCTGGAACGCTTGCGACAAATGCAGTTTACTTGACAGTAACCCCAATGGTTAAGAGCCACAAAGGGTATCATTGGCCTGGAAAACTGGCATTATGATATTGTGATTCCTTCACTTGTAGACAGTGCAGCCTAACAGAAAACACTTGAAAAGCCAGGCCTCCGCTTTTGGCTCTGCCCACAACCTGCTGATTATCTCTGCGTCATTTCTGCCTCCTTTAGTCGAATAATGATTACCATTTGCTTTGACACATACAGAATTAAAGTGCTATGTCTTAAGAAAAAAAAGGGGTCTGTGATACGGTATCGATGTTATTAGAGTATGCTTGTTTTAATCAGGCTCAATAATGTTTAGTTTATGTGAATTAAGCTCCTGGCCTCAGCCCACTGCTGGGTGGTTGGATGCTTATTTTGGGTGCTATCAGTGATTGAATGGTCTCCTTCCTCATCCTGGGGTGGGAAGTGGGTGGGTTTGAGGCTGGAAAAGGAGCAGCCCCTGACGTGTTTCTCTCGCAGCTCAGCAGGGTGGCAATTGCCAGCTCACGGTGCTCTGACCTGGCCACTACTGGTTTTCCTAGTAGCCGTGTGTCTTCTTAACATTCCTGGCTGGGTTGAGTTTGGATTTCGTCTGCTGTGGGTGACCCAGACGGTGTGTGTAATCATTGCAGGGGAGACTGGTGAAATGGGACAACTTCCATCGCCTTTCAGACGCTGGTGTTAGACCCTTCTTAGCACATTCAGAAATAGGGCTGATACCCTCCTATGAGCATGCTGTTTCTGTTACGTACATTTTAAAAACGTATTTTTATTCTGTTCAGACTTTCTGCATGAGAGAAATTCTGGAGATGGCTTTTGTTCATTGGCCTCAAGTTACTAGCTCGTGCCCGTGCAACCGAGCCAGAATCTCCTGCATCTTTTCTCATTTGAGATTTCTGTCAAGTTCTAATAAATTCACTCTCTAATTTAATGTCAGCATGTGTGCAAGGCTGTCCCTGAAATAACTGTTATTCAATGATTTTAGCTTATGTGTTAGTTGGCTGCAGCACCGAATACTTGATGTTTTATCATCTATTGTTAACAGAACACCATGAGCACAGAGGTATGTTTCATAGCTCTGTTTAACAAAAACTAGGTAAGTGACAGGAAACGCCTGAAAAGTCTTAAGTTAGAAAAGGTGAATGAAAATAAAAAGTAAAATTATTGGGGCGGCCTTTATCTACCAACCGTATCATTAGGATTGTGTTAGAAATTACAGCAGTGCTGTTCTCTCCATTGCATTTATGATTGTGTCAGCATTTAGGCAATAAACCCGTATTTTTTGGATTTTCTATACTAGAAGTCTTATTAAAACTGAAAGAAAAATCCATTAATCTCTTTTAGAATTATTGGAGAAGAATGAAGATTTATTTTGTGGTTTGGGTTGCATGTTGTCATTCTTACTGTCAGACAAAATCAGCGGAGTTATCCATTGCAGACTTGTCTCTGTCACTAGCTCGGAACCATCGCTCACTCATCCGCATGCTTGCTGTGAGCTGCGCATCGGAGCATCTCTGTAGTAGCCTCGCTTACTGCAGTTTCCATGAAAGGAAATGATTAAAAGCAGAGTATATTTTGGGGGGGAAAATCTGATTGATATTCCCCTCCTCCCACCCCCTTCAAGCGGAATATGTTTTGTTTTCTATTACCTATTTATAGGAATCTGATTTATTAGGTGTGTACGCGCAGGCAGCCGCGGTAGAAGCCTGACACAATGCTGGAGGGAGTAGCTCAGGCTCTGTGTTGGCTTTCCTGACCTCACTGCTGGGCCCAGTAAATAGCTGCTGACTGGAGGTGAGGCGCTTTGGGGAAGCGGGTTTAAGCATGCTGTATTTGTTGTATTCCTGGCCCCAGAATAAGATGCCTGAAAAGCTGAATGATAAAAAGTATGGCAAAGGAGAACCTTTAAGAAAGAATTTGTTAAAGTAGCCTTCACAACAATAGTTTGAAAAGATTTGTCGCTCTAGTGCTCCAAATGTATGGAAAAATGGAGGAAATTCATTCATTCAGCGTGCATGTACAGATAAGTACTTGGAAGATTCTGGCTTGCAACAACTAAGAGTAACAAGATGACAAGTAGCAGACTAATATATTGGATCAAGTGTATACTGATTGCTTTGAATGGAGATGATAACCGTGCCCTGTTTTGTAATTCAAACCATTGGCAGCAAAATACAGAGCTGTGCAAAAGCTGGAATTTCCATTCTGCAGAAAGCTGGGATATTTCAGCGTTTTAAAATTCCTAAATCTTATCAAATAGTTGAAAAGTTTGAAAGCTTGATTTTGGAAAAGTTACCGTATTGGCGTATTTGGCGTTGCTTATGGCTAATTTAGAGCTACTTCAGGCAAGCTGGTGCCTCTGTTAGCAGTGGGATGGGTGAACTCATTCCCTGCTTGCCAACAGATCCCATCTCCCATGATACAGACCGATGGCTCATCAAGGGAAAAAAAAGGTGATGTGAGGTTCTTGGTCAACTGCAGGAATATCCTGACCATGAGAAAACTTACTGTAGAGGTAAGGAAGAAGAGAGAGAAGAAGCGTAGACGTTTGCTCAGGAGCTCGTCCTGTGGGTGCAGTAGGAGAATGTGGCCATTCCAACCTGCAGCTCTTGAGACAGCAGTTCACAATGGAACTAATGCAAAGCAAAATTTCTTCGTGTCACTCCATCAAGCAGAAAAAAAATTCATTTCATTCAGACTACTTGAAACAAGATATTTTGGTCTTGGTTTCCTGTAAAAATGCACATTAAGAAAACTAATATTTGCCCCAAACTGTATTTTTCGTGTAGGAACAGGTTTTGTAGATGCAAAACAAATAACACAGTCTTGGTGTACAGGCCTGCTGTTCTCCTGCCTTCTCCGCCTTTGTGTTGTTTCTCCACACGTTTTAGTCTTGCCTCCAAATGTTTAAGGTTAATTTAATTAGCAGAAAGGGCTTCTTCTGTCTAGGAAAATCCCATGCAATGTTACTAAGGGGAAAAATGGAAAGGGATAAAAATCAGGACCATCGTTTTTAATTCAGTATCACTCTCTCCAGTGCCTCATTATCCTCCTTGTAAATGATTCATGGCCAGTAATTGTCTGTGAAGAACAAATTACTCTCCTATTCCCAAATCTCCCACTCTTATCCTTAAGGTACCTTTATGGGGGATTAAGACTTTCCTCTAGAAACTCTGCACAAATGTCTCTTTCCCCTTGGCTGTTACCAGGCAGAAAAGCAGGGCTGGCTTGGCCGCGGTTGGCAGGCTGGTGCTGGGGATGGCTGCACTCACCCGGCTCTGTCAACAAGTTGCTTTGTAGTCCTGGACAACTCCGCTGGTCCCACGGATTTGTGCCACAGGACGTTACTTCTGCTCCTTTCCACAGGCTGGTGTGTGTCAGGGCTCACACTCAGCGGGACCTTGAGAAGCCACAAAGATCAGCCTGGGAGCAGATGCCAGAGCACAGTGACCATCATGGCCAGTTGTCTTCTGGGAAATTCAATCCACTGTGTGAGCTCGTAAGTGCAGCCAGGAAAGAGGCTGCGCTTGACACTGCCCTCCCATACGGGGACACTGAGGAAAATCTCTCACGGTATAATTGGCATTTTGAAAAAGGCTTTTTTGGAAGCATGAAAGATCCTTCCTCTGCCTTTTGCTCAGTCCTGGCATGTCTGGTCCTCTCCTGGCCTGTGGGTGCCTAAAATAAATCCTGCTACTTAATACTTAAGTTCAGACACTGTGAGGCAAATTCACTGTGCCCTGGCTGAGCAAGAGGTGATGAATGTGCGTAGTGCAAGAACAGATGCAAGCCCTTCCCTAAATCCAGCTACAAGACGTTAATGGGGAGCCTCCTACAGTCTCTGCCAGGGCGATTTGTGTCCCGCTTGTTACAAATCCCTGCAGGCACGAGCTGCTGCTTGTAGCTCACCTGACACAGCTTTTCTGGCAGGTGCATGCTTGAATGGGGGTGATGTGGCTGTTTCTGCGTTTGCTTCAGGAAGATGCTGTGGTGGCATGAGGAACTGCCTACTCTTAAAACAGCTTTGTCAAGTGTTAGGGTGGGAGAAGGGACTCTAGCCACTCTGCAGTGCTGCTCTGCTGCCTTAAGGCTCAGTCGGTGCTTTTTGGCCCTCTCACGTGCTCCCACCCTCTCTAATGGGTTTGCTGCATGATAAATTGCACATCATAAATATTTCTCCCAGTTTGCCGTCTCACTGAAAACTGTTTCTTGCATGCTGTCTTTTCCACACGGATGTCAGTTCCCCCTCACCCTAACTCTCATTTCGTGCAAGTTTTAGTCTCTCCTTATGAGAAACTGTTTCCTTGCTTGTTCAGGAACCCTGACTTTTACCATCCAGTTTTATCCTACATGTATTTTACATATGTATTATACTTTCTCTATATATATGCTTCTTTGGAAGAACACTTTTCTCTGCTTCGAGCATGATGGTGACCAGAGGCACTACTGAGCTCACAGTGGTCTTGTATGACCCTGAGAGAGAAGGGGGTGCTGTGTTGGGCTGCTAGATAACTCTTCGTGGAACAGGCAAGTCTAAATGGACTGCTACTGTCTTGGATATATGGTGGGGCTTTTCCCTCTTAACACATTGCTGTTCTGTTAAACTGTAGAGTCTCCTTCCTGCTGTTGCTCAAGACCATGTGTTATTCTTTCTTTAATGGAAGTTGGATTGGGTACCAGCTTGTCATCTCTCTCAGCTTTACTTGTGGCATGTTATCCTGCCATCTTCCTTAGTCTGCCTTTCCAGCCCTGGCAGTCGGTCTGTGTGTGTTGATTTTAAGTGCTGCCTTATCCCACAGCAAGGCAGGATGTAGGGAGATGCTTGCCAAGGTCTTCAGCCAACTCCCTTCACTACAGAGACACTCTGTGCCATAGGGCTGTGGTGTAACCCGGCTGCTTTGAGCTCTGGTGTTGTCAATGAAGTTTCACAGCGGTTGCACCACTGCCCTTTAAATCAGTGAAAAAGCCAATGGTTCTCGTTTTGTGATGGCTATGATAAAAAGAAATCACCTCTCTTTCTTTTCTTAGTAGAGAAGAAGAAGGGAACATATAAAGGCTTTGTGTTCAGAGGTGGACCAGAGATGGGATTGACTTGATCTCTGTAGCAACTTGCAAATTAACACTATGGCATCGGTAACAATCCCCAAAATCACACTATGATAATGTTCCTGTCTGTTGATTACAGAGATTCTCAGGAAAGGTGTGTGTCAATCAACAAAATCTCCACTGAAAGTTTTAGTCTGCAAGTAAGACTCCCTTTTTAAATCAAATCTATGTTTCCAAATGGATATACGGTTGCCACAGAGTGTGGGCTTGAGTCTTTTGTATTTAGTATAATCCAGTCACACATATAGAGTTAACTTACTCTCTTGGGACAGTGAATGACAAAGTTTCAATTACAACTCTATTTCTTTCCAGTAGGGAACATAAATGTATTTTAAGTTGGTCTATGATATTCATGCTTAGCTCACTGAATTACTCATCAATGGCTTAATTCATTTTACTTTGCGACCCTCAAAGAATTATTTCAATGGCCTTGGGGAAATACACTGCAGTGCAAGGCGTCACTTGGAAGCTTTATGTGATAGAATAAGGAATAAAGTTGTAGAAGATAAATTCACATACTAGAGGTGCATCTGCCAATAAGCAAGTGTTATCCGTGAGTGCACATCTGACTCCATGCAACCAGGAGACTGCTGTGATAAGGAAGCTGCTTTGGTGTCTCGACAGTTTGTTGGATATCAAAACAAATAAAGGGTCTGGAGTACAAATCTGATGGGGTGCAGCTCAGGGAACTGGGGGGTTCAGCCTGGAGAACAGGAGCTGAGGGGAGACCTTATCGCTGTCTGCAACTACCTGAAAGGAGGTTGGAGCATGGAGGGGGTTGGTCTCTTCTCCCAAATAGCAAGTGATAGGATAAGAGGAAATGGCCTCAAGTTGCACCAGGGGAGGTTTAGATTGGGTATTAGGAAAAAATTCTTCCTGGAAAGGGTTGTCAGGCTCTGGAACAGGCTGTGCAGGGCAGTGGTGGAGTCACCGTCCCTGGAGGTGTTTACAGCATGTGTAGATGTCCTGCTTGGGGACATGGTTTAGTGGTAGACTTGGCAGTGTCAGCTTTACAGTTGGAGTCTGTAATCTTAAGGGTCTTTTCCAACCTAAATTCTTCTGTGATTCTTTAAAATACCTTCAGGATGATCTGCGCAATGTCTTGGCTGTTTCTAATCCTCTAATTATAGCGAGTCTTTACCTGAATCCCGTACTCCCCCTGGACAATATTGCCTGTTGACTAATAGCTCATCAGTACCCTTTACTTACCTCGGTTAATGTGCCACTCAAAACATGCAGTGAAGATGAGGTCCAGGAGCAGAATGACCTTAATTACCAGATGAGAGGTGTAGCAGTGCTAAGGTTTTCCTGGCTTCGCAAATGGAATTATCTTAAAAGCAAAAATTTGCATCCTGTAATTACTGACCCAAAGCGTAATTCCATAACTGGTGATGCAGCTCGCCCTTCAAGATGATTTCTGCCAACTGCATCTCTCTGAGCACTCGTCCCTGTCACCTTCTGCCCTCCCGTACCGGTGCTGCTGTGCCAGGGGCTCCCGCAGCGCCGCCCTGCACCTGCAGGACCCCCATTTCAAAAGCAGCTCAGAAAAAGCGGTGTGACCGTAGCCTTGGGCTTTGCACCCACTGACGCACCTTTTATTTCTGCCCAGTGTGTGGTTTCTAATTTCAAGTGTATGGGATGTATTGCAAAATTAAGCAGGAGCCTTCCCTTTTAAAAAGCAATGCTAACTTTACTAGACAACAGTAAAAAGCTGTTGCAAACCGGTTCATTAGAGAGCATTAAAAATATTGGATCTCAATTTTATATGTCAATATTTCTGTATTTCTATATAATCAGATTGTGATTATAGAAGGATCACATTTGTCAAATGTGGAGAGTTTTAATTGTGCCTCACAAAATATTATTTTGTTTTATTGTGAGAGGTGGCCTAAAAATACAAGTTGTAATTTGTAAATGTTTGGAACTAGATATTATATCAGTAGCAACGTTCTAACACTGAACGTTTTAGTTACAGAATCACAGAATGTTAGGGATTGGAAGGGACCTCAAAAGATCATCCAGTCCAATCCCCCTGCCGAAGCAGGACACCCAGATGAGGTTACACAGGAAGGCATCCAGGCGAGTTTTGAATATCTCCAGAGGAGGAGACTCCACAAAGGATAGTTGTATCCTTGTAAATGAACAGAACCTGAAAAACATGTGCATTAAAAGAATCACCTTTGATGTTGTGAAGTCAAGCACCTAAAAAGCTGAAAAATGCTGCAGCTAAACCATTTGTATAAACTGCATTTTTCCTTTTTCAGGCACGTGGCAGGGAGCAATTAAATAAGAGGAAACTACCTGAGACCTTGTTTAAAGTTGTGGGGAGTTTCCACAGTAGCTAAAGAATCTGTGGTTTAGTTGGTGTATGGTGCCCTGACTAGTTAATGGAGGAAGGAAAAGGGCTGTGATTTAATTTTGAAATAAGATGTTTGCCTTGTTCGTTGCAGAAGGTGAAAGGCAGATGCTGAGCGAGAAGGTGCAGGAAGAGGCGGGTGTGAGCGCTCAGCCAGCTGGATGCTGCGCCAGGAGACGGCCGCCTTGCCCGGCCTTCGCCAGCGAGTTCCTCGGCAATGGTGAGTTGAGTCACTTAACCCAGATTTCTCACAGGCCCTTTGCTAAACCAGTCTCACTTTCTGGACACTTGTAGTTGTGGCATAAATCAGGACCATGTTTGCTTGAAAAATATGACATTTTTAATCATAGGTGCTTTAGAGAGAGATGAGGGAATGCTCGTAGGTACCCCAGATTATCCCCATTCTTGAGACTGCTGCTGTGAGGGTAGAGTAAATGTGAGGAGCATTTGGAATAGAAAGTTTGAGTGCAGTTGGCATGGAATATACTTGTCCAGTTTAGGAGCAGCTGCAGTACTTGAGATACTGCCCTCTTTTCCCTCACTTCCTTATCAACTTCTTATTCTCCATGCGCCGAATCTTGTGTCATCTCATCTTAGTGGAACGGTGATGGTGGATGGTGGACCGTCATGCAGTGGTCTTTTCTGCTTCATTGCAAAGTCAGCTAAGTCAAATTAAACAGCCTTCAGGTTAAACAGCCACAAATTAAGCCAGATGACTTTGTATTGAAGCTGGTGAAGAGTAGTTGCATGGAAGAGTATTTTCTGCAAAAATTATGTTGGAAGGTTGTCATAAGTCCTACTGTGAAAAGCACCCAGAATAAGTTAAGGCTTGTAGAGCAGGATTTAAATTGTACAGAATTAATAAACAAAATTAAACAAAAATTTGAGTAGATGCTCATTAGTTGAATCCAGTTTAGCCTATGTAAAGGGTGAAGTAGACTTGCACAAAGATCAGGATGGCACAACTGTGTCTGTCAAGACTACATCATAGATCACCTGTGTTAGAGGACCGAAGTAGTGTTACATGTGTAAGCTCAATCCTCGTCTTTCATAAAGTGTTTTGCTTTGTAGCTTTGTGTTCTTTTAAAACAGCTGACAACCTGCATCAGAAAGTTGCTAGTTTTCATGAAAGGAACATTAAAATTTCAGGCTTTGAGTCTTAAGGAAGTCTCATCTGTAGCTGGCGTAGAGAGCAGGTTGTCACCTCCATGACTAATGCAGTCTCTGAATTTATCTGGTACCAGGTATTGCCAGAGATGTAATTTTCCAGCCAAAGCTGGAAAATCATTAAAGCTCTGTTTCTTGTGGGGCTCTGAGGTAGGAGCCTATTATTTTCCAGTGAAAACCCTGTGGTGCCTTGGCCTCCACCAGCCAGGTGCATTTGGAAATCTCTCTTGTTGCTTAAGTTGGACAAACCAGTGGAGTTCACAAATATCCATAAAAGCAGTCAGGCAGTAGTCAACTCTCGTTATCAAATTTGGAAGGAGGATCAAAGCTTAAACTAGTATAGGCATTCTCTGCTTCTGCAGAGCAATGGTGTCTAGACTGGGCTTGAACTGTATTGGAAGCTTGCAAAACTGCTGGAAACCCCGTACAGAAAGGGAGGTTTTGATTCTGCTCTTCTCTGTTTCGAACGGCTGTTTCTTATGTTGCACCACAGGAAAGAGGCCTCTGTGCAAGAATCATTTGAATGCATTGGAAAACAGATCAAAGCACATTCCTGTGGCAGAGAAAAATCAAGCCACACGTTTTACAAGCCCTTTTTGTTAGGCAGCACTGTCCACGATGCCCCACTGCAATATTAGAGGGACAGTTCTGTGTACAGCTCCTAAACGGGGTTTTGGCAAGGGAGTTGTGGGTGTTGCAAACAATGACACTTCAATGGCAAGTTCTTCATCATGCCCTGGAGCATGAAGCTCAATTATTTTCCTTGTCCTTGTCTTTCTCCCCTTGCTGCCCCTTGCTTTCCAACCCCCGCTGCCAGTTTTTGTTGCTATTTTAAAATTTAAATCTCAGCTCTTCTGTGGATGTTAACAAGGTCCAAATACATATTCTGTTCTTGTTTTTAGCAAGTACAGCCCACCCAAACTTAGCTAAATTTAAGCCAAGTTCAAGTACAAATGGGTGTAATGCACAGATTTCAGTAGTTTTGCGTTGGGTGCGTAAAGTCATGGCACAAATGTTGGTAATTACAGGGAGTGTTCAAGAACTCTCTCAGAGCATGGCAGCCCTACCAGGTCTCCTGGGGGCTGGCAGCTTGGTTTATTTTCATGTGCTGTCACACAGGGAATTAGATATTCACTCGGTAAAGTGCATTTGTTCCCTCATTACACAGTAGTAATGTACTCAAGTATGAAAATCACTTTTCAGCCAGTAACAACAAAACCCTTTTAGCCTTTCAGATGCTTTTGCATTCGAAAAATTGTTATTCTGATAAAGCAATGTGAAACTGTGTTTTGGAGGGTTTTTTATAACCTTTTCAAGTGGGTATACATTGAATACATCAAAATGGAAAAAAAAAGAATGTACGGTTTCTTGTCTGTTACAATTTCCAGTCATTTATCTCTTTCTCTCATTACCAGGATGGTGCATGTGAAGTATGTGGCCATTTTATATTTTGGGTTTGGAAAGGTTTTATTGTGGAGATGAGATTCCTGCTGTGGTTACTGCTATATGCACAAAGACATGTGAATTTATAGTTGTCTCCATTCCTGTGGCTGCAATAAATCGAAATGGGAGGGAGAGCTCTCACTGTGCCAGTCAGGCAATAGAAAGATGTGGGGAGGGAAAATGAAGTATAAGCAAGTTGGAGAGCCCAAGGCAAAGTTCCTTCTGCTTTATGCAGAGGAGAAGCGGCTTTCTTTGGATCTCTGCTTAACTGCAGTGTTCTTGTGCAGTAGTGCTGTGCTAATCCTAATCAAATTGCATTCACACACAGCCCCTCTCTGTCACTGTGCGTTTTTAAAGAGTGTCTAATCAAAGCAACTCTTGTGAATAAGTTGCATTTGTAAGAAATTTATTTACTTCTTCTTGAATCAGTTGAGTTCGGTGTGCTGGAAGAAATAAAAACCTACTTTATGACTTCAGACACCATTTTTTTTTACATGTATTTTTTTCCCACCTCAGCTGTGAATGTTGTTTAGTCCGTCTTAAGGACTGTGCGATCTGACAGGGTTTGTGCTGAAGTAAACCTACTGAAATCAGAGCTCCTGTAGTCAATTGGAGGGGAGTCTTTTGTGAGCAGTGCTGGGGGAACGTGGCTCTGTGGGTTGTAGGTGTCCTGCTGTGGGGTTGTGTGTGGGGCGGGGGGGAGGTTCAGAGAGCTTCGGCATGGGCTGGACTGTAACAGCCCAGGAGGCCGTGGCTCGTCTGATTGCAACAGCCCCAGCAGAGATGCAATGCGTGCTTACTCTCTCCCTTGTGATCTTTTTCTTTGGTGTCACAACAGGTAAGCTAACCAACATCAAAGACTCATTCTAGTTAAGCTCTGATGTATATTTCTCATTAACCACCTCTTAGGAATATTACACCTACTACAAAGGCTTCTTTTATGTATGAAATAATTGGGTCAGGGTTTTTTAATGGTATTTTTTTTTCATTCCTAATAAATAAGTGAAATGAAAGCTAGTTAATTGGACTTGAAGCTTTCGTAGCTTTTCTCTTCAAAGAGAATGAGCCTAGCTGACATCAGAACAGTCAGCAGTCCAGCGAGCAGGGCGACCCGTGGGGAGGCGAGAAACCAATGGGTCACAATCCTGCTGTTCCTCCGAGCGCGGACTTGAGTCTGTTCAGAAAACAGAGCCAGCTTCTGGGCTACCTCTGTCTTTCTCTGCGGAAGATGCGTATAAACAAATATGTGGGTGTTTATACATAAGGGAACAATACCAGTGAGGAAAGATGGATGAATCAGAACATGTGGAGTTTTGCAAATAAGTGTCCTGATGAATTTGTTTGAGACAGTTAATCAGCCTGTTAAGAACAGCCTGTGTTATGTGTCCCTCCTCCTTTGAAGCTGGAAGATGGAGTGTCCTTCCCCTGCCCCCTGTGATGTGGACTCGGAAAGACCTGCCCTCACACTTCACAGCTTCTGTATCCAGGCAAAAGACAGTTTGCTCGTTTGTGGCTGGATGAAGATTCTTTAAAAATTTTGCCTTGATGCAAAATTTTTGAAATAGTAAAAAAAAAAAAAATCCGAAAGATGGGATAATTGTGTTGTGCCAAGTGCCACTAGAAGTGCAGCGTACATGACATGCTACAAGTACCTGATGGTCATTGTGCTCTGGTGTTCTGTGTGCATCACCCCAATGTCACTCCTTCCAGGAGAAGAGGCGATGTGGGGTGCACACGCCACTGCAATGCGAGTTCGTGCCTGGACTGTACCGGGGGGGTTTGGGGCTATGTATTTACTGAACAGTGGTGAAGTGTTCAGAGGTACCTCAACTCCCAAGCTGGGCTGGTGGGGAGTGGTTTATTTTTTGGGTTGTATGGTTGTTTTCCAGCCGGATCTGAAGTAACCGAGGCAGACGCCTGTGGTGACCCCAAAGACCAGTGTGTGAAGGGACAGCGGTGGCAGGTCTGGATGCTGCAGGTGTTCTGTTTGTAAGGATTGTGCAGCAGATGTCTGGAGAGCCCGTGGCAGGCTTTGCTTCTGGTGCCCAGCCATGATGTCAGCAGGCAGTGATTTTGGGGCTGAAAGGTTAATTTAGCCTGGGTTTAGCTCCCAAGCTCTTCTGCCCTCTCTCAAGCCAGCTGCAGATGATGGACTTCCAAGCTTAATGCTTATCTCCCCTTTTCTCTTGGCTTGTTGCAAAGAAAAGCTCCTCAAGCTTGGGCTCTCCTCCTGAACCGCTCTTAGACAGCATGTTTTCTACCTTTATTAGTCTCATTTAAATAAGAAAAAGATTACTCATGGCAGTGAGCAGAGCTGACAGTAAAACAGGTTTTGCTTCAATGCTTTATTGAACAAGAAGCTATAGAATTATTTGCTTATTGAGAAACATGCATATGTGCTGTATTGAATCACTCCTTATGCTGGTGATGAGTGCAGGTTTATGCCCTTCGTTGCTTCTCTGCATACTGATAAAATAGGAACGTACGTACCAGAAACAAAATTCCTACATGTTTTTCGGAAATTTGTTTTATAAAGGGATGACTGGGAAAAATAAGTAAAAGGCTTTTTAAGAATTACTGCTTTATCCCTTTTTTGAAAGGATGGATTAAAGCATTCAAATTAAAAATCATTAAAAATTAATAAAAAAGAGAGGCAACAGGAGTCATTCTAATTTATTTCGTTGCCATATATAATGATAGCCTTAGGGTAGAATGAGAAAAATGTAGATTAGGGGTGTCAAACTCATTTTCACCGGGAGCCACATCAGACTCACGGTCGCCTTCAAAGGGCCAAATGTAATTTTAGGACTGTATAAGTGTAACTATTTCTACATTTATACAGTCCTAAAATTGCATTTGGCCCTTTAAAGGCGACTGCGAGGCTGATGTGGCTCCCAGTAAAAATGAGTTTGACACCCCTGAGGTAGAAGGCACGACTAGAAATGTATCCATTAGGACTATACTATTTTTGCTTCCTGTGACGTGAATACATAGCTAACAAAAATACTGCTACAGTACAAATGTTCACTCTGTAAATAATTTAACTATTAGCTGTCATAATGAACAAACTGTAAAATGGCTGCTGAGCGGGCTCTCTGTTCAGAAGAGTTCTAGCTACTTGCACATTATATTCATTTTGGTCTTAAGCAGTCGCACCAGATTCATGACTGTAATGAGATGGGAATGGATGTGGCTCCCTGCCCTGGTGCCAGCATAGCAAAGCACTTCAGTGTCTGCACACAGAGGTGAAGCCGCCTGGGGCTCAGAGCTGGGGAGGGAGAGCAGGCTCAGCAGCAGAGAAGCTCCTGTTAGAGGGTCCGGTTGCAGGGCAGGGTAAGAGCGGGCTTTGCAACACCTTCGCATTGCTGCGTTTTGCTGCACGGGGAAAAGCAGAGTTAGACCTGGCGAAGGCAGGAGAAGCAGAGCCCAGTGGCTGGTGTCTCTAATGAAATCGCTGGGGAAGTGGAGAGGAACACAGTGGTGGTGATGAATGGTTACTACACTGAGCTTGCTCTTCACTGCTGGCCCTCTCTGTTTTGGTACATTAAAGTCCCTTTGGTTTTGTGCATATTTACAGTGATTTTTTAAATTATTTTTTCTTGATGTAGGTCTTGTACTCTGTTTGCTCTAAAGGTGCTCACTTCCAGCAGGCTAACTGTATGATTCAAAGTCATTAGTGTTTATGACGCCAAGTAGCAGTAATGCTCTCAGGTCTGTGCTCATGACTGTTTGTACATGTATTTCGTGGCCTGTGTCATAATATATCCAGGTTTATGGTTGCTAATGAACGCAGAAGGCCAATTTGCAAAGTAGAACAGATGGACACATAATCAGTCTAGTGTCTTAATGTCACAAACGAAATGACCTTGCAGTTACCTGTTATTCATTTCTGCCAAGGCTGTTTCTGAAACCTTGATACGCGCTCTTAAGGCTGCTGCTTTCCTGCTTACACTAAGCGCTCCAGCTTTTCCACCCGGGTCACCCTGGGGCGTGCTGAAGTCCCTAGCAGTGCCAAGAGGATGGTGGGTTTTGCCTAAGAAAGCTACCGCTGCATTATGCCTACCTGCTGTTTTGTATTGTCAGTGTGTCACACAGATGATCACTTTCTTTCCCTGAAATTTTAAAATCTCTCCTGAACACCTTGCTGTCATGTAGCCTCTTTGACACGTGTGCCATGTGTTCTTGCATTTATGCTTTTGTTCAGTACCTTTATTCCTTCTCCTCAAATAACGTCATGCCTTGTTGTGTGACCTTATTCACAAAAATCATCCTTGTCTTTTCCCTTTCCCCTTTAATATAGAAAAACGTGTAGACCTGTGACTGAGTCCTCATTAGATCAGTAGGACTTGCAGAGATGTTTAGGTTTTGTGTTGTGCTGGAATAATTTGAAAAAGTAGGGGCCCAGAAACCACCATGACCTTGCTCATTCCTTCTGAGCTACCCAGTTTTTTGAACTTTTGTCACCTAGGGTAGCTCACTATTTAAAAAAAAAAGGAGGGGTGGGGTTGGTGCTCCATAGCTAATTTTGTATGGCTTTTCAAAAAAGCATATTTAGATGTGCATGTTGGTTTATGGGGAGAAGACAGGGCTCAGTTCCTATTTCCAAAGGACTTGTAAGAATGCACTGAAGCACCACTCTCCATGTGGTCTGAGTAGTCTTTGTTGATATTTTAGAAAATAATTAGGTTTTTCAGCTGGTAATCTCAGACCCATGAGCTTCTGCCATTTCTGTACCTCTAAAACTTTCCTGTTTTTCCTGTTGAAAAGCATAAATCATCACAAGAAGTAATTGCTCATTAGAGCAGAGGGAGGGGGTAATAATGTATCATCAATAATTTAATGCGCTGCTGATCTATTAATGTTTTCCTGAGTAGGTGCATTACTGAAAGAAAAGACATGAAGCACTTAAATTCCTCTCTAGGTCTCTATTTTATCTTTGCACTTTTTCAGAAAGTTATAAATTAGGTTGTTAACTAACTGATTTATGGGATATGCTTATTGTGCCAGTAATTTTCTACATCGGTTGTAAATTACCTTCTTTTGCCATCTGCAAAATTATATTTTACCCCTTTGCCTATGTGCATAATTTGTTACCCTGACAACGTTTATCATTCTAATGTTTTCGTGGGTTTTATCAATTTTTCTCATGTGAATGTGATACTGAAAAAACAGATATATACCCCAATGATATGAAATTTCAAGTGACAGCACCATCTAAGGCTAAAATTAATTAACTTGCCTGAATAAAATAAATGGAAATATTGTTTTGTAACTGCACAAAACTACGTGTAAAGTAGCCTTTTTAGAACTGGAGTTAATATGGGAAAATCAGCACTAGT
Organism: Pampusana beccarii; assembly: GCA_013399365.1. Classification (NCBI taxonomy): domain Eukaryota; kingdom Metazoa; phylum Chordata; class Aves; order Columbiformes; family Columbidae; genus Pampusana; species Pampusana beccarii. Next base: position 366,393 of record VWYH01010183.1, on the reverse strand, counting down.
TGATTTTATATTTTTTAATAGGTTTACCCAGTTGAATTAGTTTGACTTATGGAAATGTGAAATGCGGACAACTGTAGTCATTGTTGTGTTGGCCAGTTGAGTAATAGTATTCCCATTGATAATCTCTTTTGAATATAACAATATCCATGGGAATCTCTGTGGCACGGGTTGGTTTTTCAAGATGTGCCAGAATTAAAGTAAGCTAAAGGACATCAATTCATATTTACTTTAAGAAGCTATTTTCTGCACAACTACTGTACAGCCTGCTGTAGGGATAGAAGGATAGAAATTTGTCTTTTTTGTGTATCTATAGTGCATTCTCTCTCTCTCTCTCTCTTCAAATATGTCTATACATAGTGAGATAATAAACCGAAACAAAAGCAAAACCAAAAGTGTGTCTGTTTTCCAGTATCAGAGTAGGTGATATACTGTACTGGTATTAACTTTAAATTACATGTAAGAGGCTTTGTTTGTCTCCTTAACCTGATAAATGGTGTTCCACATCAGGCTTTGCCATATAGAAATTCCGCTGATACAACGTAATGAAATAGGCAATGATAACAGCCTAGGACAAAAATGAAAAGACGCTATCTAAAATCTGATGTATTATGTAGAAGCTTTTTTTAGCATCAAGTTATACCACCTGACCTAGAGAAAGAAAGATAACGTGTGTAAGAAGAGAGACCTTAAATTCTGCGTATGATTTTTATTTCTTAAGTATGCTATCATCTAGAGGAATTTTAATATAACTTATTCTTGAAAATTTCATCTTGTCAGAGAGAACAATTTGCTTTACAATTCAGTTCCTAAATATAAATACAGTTTGTCTCTTTGTAGAGGTTCTGCTGTTACGTATTCATAAGGTGATTTAGTTTGTGATTTTTTCCTTATTTTTTTCTGATGGATGGATATTGAGTAGCTGGCTATTACTATTTCTTTATCAGCCAGTTATTGTAATAGGTTTTTAACTCAAAACCTTCCGTAGAGTTGTAATGTCATTTCATGATCTTTCACAGAGACAAAGTTATACCAGCATCTTCAGAAGCAATGACATGGTTTCAACTTGCTGATACACAGAAGAGGCCGCAAGCTTTGTAGCCTCTGAGCATTACAAAATGCTGAACTCCTGTTTGTTTCTTAATTTTGAAGCTCAGGTAGCTTTTTCGAGGATGACACTAGCTAAAGGTGAGCTCACTCACTCTTGCTCAAGTCCAACTGAAGTACCTCCAGATGGGTTCACCGCGTCAAGGTGGTTGTGGCACCGAGGAACTGCTGGGAAGAGACAAAGCGCCTCAGCAAGTTTAGAAAGCCAGTGCTGGGACAGTTACCCTTGTTGCTAGTAGCTGGTGTAGTGCTGTGGTTTGGATTTAGGATGAGAATAATGTTGATAACAGTGGGATGTTTTAATTGTTGCTGAGCAGTGCTTGCACAGAGTCAAGGACTTCTGTTATTTTCCCTTCTTCTTCTGTCCTATTAAACTGCCTTTATTTCAGTCCATCAGTTTTACCTTTTTTTTTTTTTTCTGTGATTCTCTCCCCTGTTCCTCTGGGGGAAGAGGGTGAGTGAATGGCTGTGTGGTATTTAGCAGCCCAGGTTAAACTACAACCATGTGCAAACCTTATTTAACTCCAAAGCTGTGATTTATTCATTAGGCTGTAACTCATTTTTACGTATATCTAACTGTTGTCACAGTAAAGGTGAAACGTATTGAGTTTTTTAAATTGGAATTTATAACTAAACACACTGCAATTTCTACAGATTAATTCCTGTAAATTCAGTAGAACAGTGATTTTGTTCTGTTAATCCCAATGGTTTAATTGGTTTTGAAGGCAAACTTGCAGTTTGACTAGCTTCTGGATTTCACTTGGACATGGTTTTGGTTCAGCATGTGTGTGTCTCTTTTGTTAAGTAGTTCTTTATGTTTCAGACTGCATCTCTCTGTTTTGTTGCTTGTTTGGGTTTGGTTTTGTTTGTGTAGTAACTGTAATAACTGGTCACCTTATGGCAGCTTGTTCTTTTTAGTCATCAGTGTGAATCCCAAATGTGTAATCTGGATGGAAACCAGCTGGTCCATCTAAAACCTTGGCCAATTACCTGTAATTATCTTCACAGCAAGTTGTTCTTCCTCTAAACCTTCCTTGGCCTTAGGCTATTTATCACTTTAAAATACTAAAACCATTGTTATTTCACACTCTCTTTTCTCTGACTGCGTCTCATTTGAAGTTTTTTAATGTTGCAAATCACCAGCTTAACGTAATTTTTAGCGATTGTCAGTGATGCGTTTTGGAATCAACTTAGCGCATTAATGGCTTGAAAAGCTGGCAGAAGGTACTGAGTTTGGAGATACACAGGTTGAGGGTGTTCGCTTAGTTGGAAGGAAGGGCAGAATGAATTTTACCGATGTTCCATAAACTGTATATAGCAGATCTATTTTTACTCTTTCAGACCAGAAGTCTATCAGTCTGCAGTTTACAATCTATTAATTGGATGTAAGAAAACCAAAAAGCCTTCAGCCTCTTCATTTTAATCTACCTGTTGATTTAATAATGAAATATAACCCCATACTTTATTTTTTAGATCTTGTTTAATAAAGCTTCAGAGATGGAATAGGAAACAAAGAAGCAAAATTCACTTAAAAAAAAGCTTTTGGGAGGCAGAACCTTAGAAATCTCATCTGCTGGTAATTTTGACAGGTAGTTGCAGCAATATTGCCAGGATATGAGAATTCAGTTGCTAGCGCTGAAGTTAAAACATTTGCGAAATATTAAGAAAAAACCAGCAAGCATAATTAACATGAAACACGCTCATGCATTTCCTTCACGTCCTGAGAAGTTACTATGAGTTGTCTTTTCTTGCATTTATCTGGATAGCTTTTATTATAATAATTTTACTGATCTGTGAGCCCCGTTTTAGTCCTATTTATTTAGTAAGCTTACACATCTGGGTAAAATGAATAGCAAACAGCAAGATTTGAAAGCCATATGGTTTTGTTTGTCTGGCCAAGAAGTAGAAATAAACCCCCTTTAGTTTAGAAAGTGTTTGAATTTGTTAATCTTACTCTTCGGGGTAAGTATGATAGATTTTTGTAACACTGAGATCTGTAAAAGATCTTTCCTAGCAAGGTGGTGACATCACTTCTGAGGAATAGGTTGGTCTTCCTTGCGAGGACCATGCTCTGGTGATTTCAGCTTTAGTTTCCTTGTCCTGTAAAGGACTGCATAGTCTTTATTGCGATTTTACTTATCCCACTGAACGTTCTCTTTAAAGAACATATACTATACACACAAAGTAGTGCCGCTCTCCCGAAAATATTCTATTACTGTTGCATCCACAATAAGAAAATATAACGAAATGTGGATGATCCTGAAAGCTTCGCTAAGAAGCTTTTCTCAGCAGCTGCTACACAAAAGTATTTGATGACAAAGCTGTGAAAAATGCCAGTTGGTTAATGGAAAGGTGATGTGTGAGCACTGGATTTTCAAAGTAACCATTGCAGTGTGGGGGCAGACAGAACTGTAGCATGGAAAGACTTAAATCTGTCTCGGCTTTAAACGTTGTTGTAATTATTACTAATGTGCATAAATGTTAAATGAGTATGTGTGGTGTGTTGTTTGAGGAGTACTTGTATTTGCAAGGTCCAAAACCAAGGGGAAATGACTGAGTTTATTAGAACGTGTACATCTAAAGTAAATCGCATACTTTCTCAGAGAGCTGTTTATCAAATCATCCATTTTTTTTTTCGTCATGGTGGTTTCACGAGCTTCCGTTGCTCTGTACTGTTTAAATATAATCCTGGTGGGCTGAGAAGATCTTGGAGTGAAGGTTTCTTACTCTTCAGGGACCTTTTTAATAGACAGCTTACATTTCCATTTAATGCCATGGCTTGTAGATTTTAGCATCAGCAAATTCACTTTAAAAGAATACACGTTGCTTCATATGCAAAATAATCACTAATGACGATAGATAATAAAGAACAAGACCTTCAGTACGAAGTACTGATGTGCACGCACTGGAGGTAATTTCAGAAGCTGATAAAGTACTGATGCAAACAGGCACCTCTTAGATAACATAACACTTCTCACTTTTGTTAGGCAAATTCTTTATTTGCATCTGTGTTCTGTATGCAATAAAATAATGTAAGGCAGCTCAATTACAGCACTTGGATGAGATGCTCTCCCGGGTCCCAAGTCGGGTGTCAGATGTAGGACAGTGCTTTGGAGCAGTGAGCACACCTGTGCTGCTGGGTACTTCTCTGGCCTTCAGTAAGGGTCAGTGCTTTTGCAGCACCATGCTGTGTGTCGATGAGTTTTAGCGTGTTTGCTTGCCCGCACGTTGCACGGCTGCTGAGAAGCTGCTCGCCTATGAAGGGCTGATGGTGTGGTCATCTCTGCTGACAATTTTTAGGGATGGCCAAAGGGAACTTGGTGAGTGTGTTTACATGAACTTCTCAAGATCTGTCTGATTAGAGCTAAAGTTGCCTCGTGATTTATTGGAGCTGATGGCCCTTAAGCGAAGACCATTAGTCTGCTGAAAGACTCCCATTTGACCTAAGTGGGCCCTAGATCAGGCTTTATGTCATTAAACAGCTATATTTCCTGGTTCTTGGAGATGAATGTGCTGGATTCTTGCAATGATATTTGGATTAAGCATTAGAAGCCTGATGTAGGAAGTAATGGGTGGTACTCTGTAATGTAAGTTATAAGGGAAAATAGAATAGAAGATAATAATGGTTCCAGAGGGCCTCAGTGGTTATTAGTCTTGTCATTCCTCTTCCCTCTATCACCTCCTATAGTTAGAAACTGGTGTGGAGGCAGATACCACAGTCTTGGGAACAAATACCAGTAACTTTGCAACCAGCCTGGTGAATTCAAGCCTGCTGTGGCTTTGTGAAAGGTAGCTCACTGTTCCCTGTCAGAAACATGCAGTTAGAAGTATATTTATGGGGAAAAACAACAACAACAAACTTTGAAGTTTTAAAGCCTGATGCAAAATCATTTGAAAAATGCTTAGATTAAAAAAAAAGCCAATATAGTATACAAAATGAGTATGAGAGCTTGCTGTAACTATACAAATACAAGAGTTTCTCATAGAACAGATGATAGTGAGGAAGTCTTTAGATACAAAGATTTACTTTTTTTCCCAGAGGTCGAGGCAGATTGTGCTCTCTCATGAATTTCCTAGCTCTAAATATTAAATTTCAAGAAAAAAATTATGACATTTCAAGTAACACTTGAACTGCATAGAACTACTTGGAAAGATGCCTGATTTTACTTCTCTCTCTTATTTCTCAAAAAAATCCCAAGCCTCTGGTGGCCCAAGTGACTAGAGTTTTGCGAAGTGATAGCGTGCTGTGTCTTCTGCCCAGCTGAAGGTTGAAGCTGCTCAATCACTTGTCAGATTTGCGTAGCAAAGTGCATGTCCAGGAGATCTCAACTGACCACAGTTACGGATGGGTGCACTATAAAATTTCTCCTTAGCATTCATGAAATGTATAGCGTATAAACATGTGTAGCATATATAGAATTACATCTCCTTAACATATTTACATCTCTTTAGGAGATTCGCAGGAGCGTTCCCATTGTTGCGAATGCTTTCCTGAATTGGCCACCTAAGTGGTGGTACTGCTGCACTGTCACTGGGTAGATGGCTTTCCCTGAGCAGAGAGAAAAGGTTTTTGGGGTTTTCTTGTGTTTGTTGCTTGGAGAGAGGAGGAAGAGAATTGAGAATGGAGTGTAGTAAATCCAAATAGCTGCCTTTTCCCTTCCATATGGTGTCCCTTTCCACTTTTCCCTCTGCAGGTTTATCCTGTGCAGTCTATTCAATAGCAGAGAGTAGGCAGAAGCCAGAGAGGAGTCTAACTGATTTGCAAAGCAGAGTGCGGGCAATATATTTTTCAGATCCAAGTTATTTTTTGTGTCCTTCCTCATTTTTCTCTGTCTTAGCCTTAAAGAAGTACATCTCAAAAAAGGTTAATCTTGTCAGTTAACTCGATGGTACAAATTCTAATCTTGCATTCTGAGCATGAATAACAAAGGCTCTAGTACAGAGAAAATTAGAGGTGAACTCGTTTTTCTTTATTCTTGATTACAGAGTTCAGTGCTTGCACTGCTCCCTTCGCTGGAAGAGCCCTGTAATCACCCTCTGCACTTCCTTTTTATGCTCTCCCACTACTCAATTAAGAACTTATTAAATTGCACACCTGCAGTGTCTTTTCCCCGAACTGTAGTTTTTAACTCCCTACTTCTACGTAATTATAATACAGCCTGTGGATTGCTTGACTTCAGCCAAGTGAAAATGAGAGCAGAACTTACGAAAATGAAACTTCTGTGTTGTTTAAAGCCAGTTCATAAACAAGAAGTGGAAGATTTTTTTGGTGGGCACTGAGGACTAGAAATTATATTTAGCGTAACTTTCTGAGTAGAGAGGACAGAGCAGAGTACTAACTGGTGAATTACTGTAGTGTTTAGTGAATAACTGTAGCGTGGTGATGTTCCCATTTGAGTGGAGATGATGGAGCAGAGGCTTGGGGCCCTGCTGTAATAGTTACGTTGGATCTAACCCCTGAGATCGCACTGTTTCACAGCTTTTTTTGAGAGTCCCTTCTTGGCATATGAGCTTTGTTAATTCTTGAGGAAATGTTTTGATTCTGGTTGGTTTTGGAGGCTCTGTTGTGAGTAGCGTGAGTTTTTCACGGTTTGGCAGAGGTTCCCTAGAGAGGGCACTGCCTGTATGCTGCTGGTGCTTAGCACTGTTCGAGGAGTAGTGTAAAAGTATAGGATTCGCTGCAGAAGCATCTGTACGTCATATCTGTTTTTCCTCCAGCCGTAAGGTTCCATGATTTGTTAATGATTACTGATGGTTTGCTAGTACGCCAAGAGAGGCAGCAAGAATAGTGAACCTACAAGCTTGGACAATGTAACCCTCAGGGCTGAGGGATGTTTGCGTATGAGCTCTGGGACTTGAGGTATTTTATTTCTTACTTCTTTAAATTTATTTCTATTCAAGTCTAGTGTTTAACACGACCATATTCAGGTTTTAGAATGCTTCTCTTTCTAAACTCTTTACTTACTGTCCCTGGAAGATCCCAATGGTAAAGGAGCTGCAAGAAATACCTGCTTTGTTTTAATAATGGTTTTGCATCCTTAGAATGATTTTTACCCTGTGGATCTTTACCGTATACTTTGTGCACTTTTTCTGCTGTGAGTGCTGCCCCCTCTAAAGTTTTAAATGCCAGCAAAATGAGGGATGGCAGGAGGGCAGAAAGGAAGAGGAGGGGATTGCAGGTTCTCATTGCTTAGTACGAGACAACAGAGACAGCTCAGAAACGAGGAAGACGAGGAGTCCCAGGAGGGAAGGCCTAGGTGCTTCAGAAACGTGGAAAACAAGGGTGAAAGGAAGAGATGATAGCAGCACAGCAGAATAAATGGAAGAGTTCAATCCCATGTGACACAGAATATTGCTGGTTTTCTCATTGAGAGCCTTAGCTACAAACAGGCTGACACCCCCATAGCAAATGAAGTGTAGAAACTCATGGGGGTTCCCGAATGTCCCAGTAACACTCCTTCTAAGTAGTAATGTGTACGTGCAAAAAAGCACAGGGACACTGTCTGTCCTGACCGGTTCTGGGGGGGAGTTGTGCTGCATCCGACAGGGCCAGCATGTGGAGAGGCCTGTGGGAAGCACACGTGCTGCCGTCGCTGACAGGTAAATACTGCCTGCTGTTGAAGGGCAGCACTGCCTGGTTCTGCGCCGTAGGTACCTATGCTGTAGGTATATGCAGTATAGCATGATAATCACCCCTCCCACTGCAAAACCCTGGCCGGAGTCTATAACCTTCCCTGGGTGTAGTGGATAACAAGGAGACCCCCTCTGAGATATGGTATTTTCACAGTATATCAAACTTACTAGGAGCTCTGAAACCTGGTTATTGCATGTATTTTGTTGAGGTGGGTCAAGTGTTAAAATGTCACTTAAAACTATGTGTAAGACAGCAGCAGAAGAAAAAAAAAAACCCATCAGCCTAATGTTGTGGTTAAATGAGCTTTTGTCAAGGACGTGAGTGAACACGTAATTGTCAGTTTGATTGCGGTTCACAGCCAGAAAATATTGTGTGCTTGCTGAGCTCCTTGAGGAACACCTGTTAGCGGGAGGGATTCCTCTCTAACAAAGCTGAAAACTCCTTCCCAAAAGGGAAATTCTTTTCAGATGCTAGTAAGTGTTTCCCCGGGCTATTGCTCGAGCTTGAGAACTCCAAAGCACCAAAGGGAATCTGACAAATAGGAGCAAAGACACGAAGTGTAGCACTGAGCAGCATGGGGATGCAGACGGCAGGAGGCCTTCCAGCCCTATCCACCAGCCGGGACAAAGGACATTGTACTAAACCAAAACAGGAATAGAAATCTAGTTTTCTGCATTGTATACCCCAGACAGTGATTTGGGGACTTGATCACAGAGTATAAAGTAGAAGTAGCTGACGTGTGTTCTCTATTTATTTATGATATGTTTACACATACACGATATTATTACACACATTGCAGCGTAGGCACTATTAGTAGCATGAATTTGGGAAGAGTCACAGGGCATGAGACTATAAATGAATTATGCACATTCTCTTCAATGAAGGGCTATAAATCTCGTTGAATTTTCCAACCATGTAAAATTTACCGACAGTTGGTAAAACTGCTTGAATATTAGTTTTCTGTTGTTAACAATTTATGTGAAATGGTTCTCTCTTGTCCCTTTGGCTATTCGTTCCAGTGGCTCAGTCAAATATTTGTTGAAATAAAGCTCTCCTGGGGTGCACAGTTGCTTTGTATAATAGCACGGACAACGTGGAGCAGAATTTATGTCACTGGCATGAATAACAATTGCAAAGTACCTATTGACTTTAAAAGGTAAGTGACTTGTATAGAAATTTGAAAGCACTCCAAGAGTGGCCTAAAACAGTTTTTTCTGCCTCCTCAAAACGCCAAAGCTTTTAAGGATGTTATCTTTGGATCCTTTTAATGCTAAATCTGTATTCCTTGTTTCTTTGGCTTTGTGGGGAAGTTGTTAATGTTAGCTTAGGCTCTGGGATACAGAGTAGGAGAGAGAAGGAAGATGAAGAATTCCAAGTGGCGTGACTAAACCATGTGGTAGCACAACAGTTCAGCAGACAGAAGTTTATGGACAGTTTAAAAATGCTTTTTATTTGGTAATTTGTCACACTAAGAAATTATACAAACTCCTGGAAGATTTTATTTAGAATGTGTCGTTGTGTCGTCTTTTTTTTTTTTCTTTCACAATGAATAATGACTGTCAAGTAGGTTTTTATGCCAATATTAAAGATGTTGTTATTTGTAAGAACATTCGTTATACTGTAAACCTAGGTTCACTTGGAATATTTAAAGTTGCATCAGAAGCTGTAAGCCAGATAACTAAGCGGCTGGTGTCTAGGAGGGCTTTTTATTGTGCAACAAAAGTAGGAATTGTGATACATTTTCTTAATGGTGTCTGACTTATGGCTTAATCAGATCTACATCTTTCTGTATTGTGGTCAAATTGAGCAATATTTACGCGACGATACAACAGCTGTCTTCATTGGCATGCTCTCCCTGTAGGCTTTGGTGACTCTGATTCTTCTTTGCTCGGCTTTCTCCTTAGTGGATGGTGTTATTTATCCGCATACTAAAAATTCAGGTTGGCTTTGTATCACTCAATGTGATGTATTTGATGTTTTCTCCTGAGTTGTGGCTAACAGTGAGGTAATTCAGGGACAGCAGAATCCGGGTGTTGCTTGGTAAACAGGATGTGCTTGGAAATGCGAAGTGAAGACTGCCCAGGATTTCGTTATTGTGCGAGAGTCCTGCCTGTTGTTGCTGCACAACTGCTGCCCTGTTCGCTGCTCACTCTGGGCAGCAGTTGCAGTCATTCTCCAGTATTTTCGTTCAGTTGGAAAGGAGTTCTTGCCCTATTCACATTACACCTGTGCTGAGAAATGAAGCAGGTGTTGTCCCCCGTAAATTATTCCTGACTGCAAGTCTCTGTCTGTTTGATGACAGGCAAATTCAACAGGCACACGTGTTTACACCGGTCTCGGCTGAACCTGTTCAGAATTGGTTCATAGCATAAATCTGTAACCAAGGCCTAAAAAAGAGAAGCTGTTTTATGAAGACTGAATGCATATTGAGTTTATGCATAGTCTACAATTGTAACACGTAATTATTGCAATATAAAAAAAGAAATATCAATGTTACAGTTCTAAAATCTGTATTGGAAGCACTTTGTCCTTGAAAAGCTTGCCAAGGGCTGTCTCCCACCGAGACTGAGTGATAGCTAGCTTTAAAAACAATTAGCACATGTGCTGTTTCATGGAATGGGGCCTAATCCTGACTATGAGTTTTAGGTTCCACCAAAGTGCAAATGCTAAATAAGATGGGAAGCAGATCAGAAATCTCCTGAGGTACCATCAAAATTGTTGTAGGAAGAGGAATATTTTGAAAAGACAGATAAAGCTGGCGAATACTGAAATATGCTTTTCAGTGTAAGTTGACATTGCTTTTTAATTGTGCTCCTGAAAGGTGCAGTATAACATATTAGCTGTTCAGGTCCCAGAAGCAGCTGTTGTCTGTGAACAGTCAGTTTCTAACCGCTAGTTACGGTGTTGTTTTCAGGACTAACTTGTGGCTTTTACAACTCAGGGCAGCGTCAAGCCTCCGCAGAGTCTCTGCTGGAGCTGCGTGCTTTCTCTCCCTTCTGTGGACCCCTAAAGGCCTCAGAAAAACTCTCATTGAGAGCTCCACCTTGGACTCGTTGGCGTCAGTTTTTGCTGCTGACATCAGCCCAGCTGTAATTCCCCTGCTGCTGCCGTTGTGCCGGCATGGAAAGCAGTCATTTCTGCCGACCAATACCGTCTGTAAGGCACCTAAGCCAAGATATCTTTGCTGCCACTGTGCTTTTAGGTTGTCCAGATGTCCAATTTGATGGGGCAAACACCCATCTTCTGTATTTCCTAGTTTTCTGTGAGACAGCTCCAGTCAGCCACTTTGTGGAATCGATGTGGGAATGCACTCGTGAAAGAAAAGATTAATGTTAAAAGAAGTCATATTATCCTGGGTAGGGTGCCACACTCAAACGTGTCTTTGCAGTTGTTTGAGCTTACCTGTCGCTTTTACGGCATTTTTGAGGTTATTCCCATATCTTTGAGTAGTAACTGTCTCTCTGCTACCTTCTCAGGAAGGTCACAAAAGTTCACAAGGCCAACATGTAATCCCAGCAAATGCTGCTGGATGAAGCATCCTCACTGCTTTTATATGGGACTCTGGAGGGAGTGGGACAAAGAAAAGCCAGCTGAAGGATCCAGCTTCTTTAAGAACAAAAATTCTCTGAGAAAATTCTGAAAAATAATGGACCGAAAAACCAAATTCACCACTGGAGTAAGCAGCTGCAGCTGCAGCAGAATGACTAGAGGCTGGTGGGGGATTAAATTCTATCTGTTTGTGCACACAGAGCATATACTGTAGCTGGAAACACGTATACGACAGAGCAGGATTTTTGGTTATAATTGTTGGTACTGACACAAAAATTACAGGATCAATGTGTACAGTCTTATGATAACCTAAGTCATTGATTTTGTTTCTCACTTCTAAGTGCATTTGTGTTGAATGCAGAGTACGTCATGTGACTTCCATCATAACTTTTCATATTTCAAAATATGGCAGAAATCCTGTCTGAAAATCGAGATTGAAGGTAAAATTCAGCTGATCTGTATCTGTGCAGTCTACAGAAAGGCTGCACGTATATAGTCAAGAGCCAAACTTATCTGCATATTTTTGCATTTTAATCTTATGTCTATATTGAAAATATTTTAATGTAGTGTAGCACATTATTAGTGCACTTCAACCAAAAAAATTACAATACTGCAGAAATGATTGACACTTTTGACTTACAGCCTTTGCTTATGAAATCTTTTGCAGCTTATTTAAGTCAAAGTTCAAATACTACTTTGATCTGAATGCCTATTTTTGGATTTATATAAACACAAGCAAATAGAGAACCTTTTCCTGTAAATCAAAATGCGTTTGTTTGTTTGGGGTTTTTGGTTGTTGTTATTGTTTTGTTTTTTATTCCAAGGATATTCTTCTTTCAAGGAAGCTTTTAGGAGAACTTTTCATTAAAATTCTTCTTTTGATTGCAGGTAAAAACTTCACCCGAGAGTATTACAATGGAATCAAATGAAGTTAAATCCATTGTCTAGTGATTATTTTTCCCCTCTTCTTGTGGATTTCTAGTGGTTTCACATATTATTAATTGCTAAATCCTTATGAAGCCGGATCTGCAGGCTTATACATTCTCTAAGAAACTTACTTTTCCTCAAGCAAGAAGGGGCAGCTAAGCAGCAGTGGCTGTGCATAGCCAATATGCCGTCTTTAACCTCACAGCATGAATCTGCCTCTGGAAGGAAAGCACGTCGCATTTCATCCCCAGACTTTGAGATTCTTGTGTTTCTCCTTATGCAGTAGTTTCCCGATGCTTACTGGCCAGCTCCCTTCTATTCTAAATAATGATTGCTCAGCTATACCCCCTCACTGTGGGGAAGGTATAACTGTGCCAGGCTCTTTGGTGGTCTGTATTTTATAGTGACATAATCCTCCCATTTTTGAACACAGATTCATGACCACATCTCCTCTGCCTACCCATTGCTACTCGGCCGAGTTATAAAACCAGCAGCCGTCCAAGGCCAGGCTCTGAGCAGAGAACCAACTCCTGACTAGTCAGAAGGGAGCTTGCCCACACGGTATCTGTTACTAAGGGTCTCAGCCTTGTGATGCCAGCAGGTATCTGGGCTGTACCCCAGAACCACAAGCTGCAGTGTTTTCTTTAAACAAGCTAAGTAGCAGACTCTGTAAAGTCATCTTGTCGGAAGACTAAGATGACAATTGCAGAGTTGCCTCTGATGAAAATTATCAGTCTCAGGATATTTATTTAGCACATTGTGCTCTCTGTGCATGCTGTAATAACTGGTTAGGATGCTGAGCAAAAATGAGACATTGCAGGGAAGAACGGCAGTACCATAGGAACTGAAGATGTTGCTCAGCCACTGTCTGGCAGTCTCTTGAGTGAGGAGCAGTCCAGCAGTCGAGGGGTTACTGGGGTTACTGGTCATGGGTACCCAGCCTGGTTTGTCTCATCAGCAAGTTCTGGGCAGGCATACAGGTGCCTCTGGCGTGGTTTATGGGTTTGTACATGCTCAGTAACGAACGAGTCTGTCTCCTGTGTCCTGGCTGACACAAGCCAGCGAGCTGAGCTGGCGGAGGGATGAAGGCCGTGTGGCTCCTTCAGGCTGAAGTGAGCAGCCCCTTTGTGCCCCAGCTGAGAATGTGGGGCCAGGCTGCTGGACTTTTAAAAATTAAAGCTGCTGTACAGTGGCACAGATTATAAACTCCCTAGTGCATCCTTCTTTTCACACTGACAATTACAAGGGCAACCAATACATACGTTTAAAACTTTATTTGAATGCTGTTAACACAGGTGTGCTTTATGGTGCGTTTCCGTATGGGTGTGCTACCTTACTATGACCTACATTGACTCTTCCATCTTCCACAGAATTTATTAAGTTGAAATGACTTAAGTACAAAGTCAGCTCATATTATTGAAATGGTATGTGTTGTTATTAACATGTTATCTCATTTGCATAATGAAATCAGATGGTTTAGAATGTTTAAGCTCTTTCATTTTAGATGTAATTGTCATTGTGTCTCTCATTATTAACTAAAAAAAGTTACAAGAATAATGTGTATGAATTTTTGAAATGATTGATATAAAACTAAAAGCCAGAGCAAATTAAGTACCTTGTGCTGATGTGATCCGGCACCAGTGAAGGACAGTAACGTTTTTAAGACTCATTTATTTAGCCTTAAGCTTATTTCCAGATCTGATGTTCAAGTAAGAATGAAAGCTTAAGCGATAAGATAGACATGCCCTATGTAAGACTCGCAAAAGTTCCCTGTGTACAGACAGTTGAGTCATTTTGAAAACAATGCAGAAAGTGGATAGTTTTTGCTTAAACTTAACCTTAATGCTGCCGCTGGGGCTAAGAATTCGACTTATTCTGAAAGTTTGTGTGTGTGAGATGTGGCGTTTTAAGTTGAAATCAATGAGCACTCAACTGTTTGTGTAGATGTGACAATTAAGGAAGAAGTAGGTGACAGTTAAAGAAGAAGTAGCTGAGAGTGTACAGCTATTTGTATTCAGTCTGCAGGTGAGGTGCGTGCTTGGTTTTGCACATGTAACTCCTGTGGTCTGCTTTCTAGTGTCACCTCCTGAGTGGAGCATCTTTCGAAAATGTCTTCTAGTCCTAAAAGGGCTGCAGCAGGTCTATGCTGGCCCCTCACTAAGTTGCTGGTAGTTTAGAGGCAAAGTTGTCCTGCCTTTGTCTGGAGCATTTTCTAAAAGGCAAGGAACACAGATAAAAACCTACTGACCCCAGGGGAGCTGGGGAAGAACATCATCTTACTCGGTCTTGTGTAGGCTCAGCTCCTCAGACAGCACTGGCTTAAATGAACTGCAGAGTTTATGACCAAGCTTCTTATGACACCCTGAAAACTGACTTAAGTAAACCTGGAAAGCAAGGACTTCCCAGGAAAGAGTTTGAAGCAAAGAGCTTTGACGTGAGAGCGACAACACAGCAAAACCTACTCACAAAGTTTCCTTGAAGAAGTCCAGAGAACTGGCTGTAGTCACTATTTTGCAGTGTTTGTATCTGGGATTGCTAAGGGCCTGCCGTAGCACGGTACCTAAATACAGTAACAAGTGTGAGATAAAAAGGGGCGTACAAAGCGTTGAGCTGAAGAACGCCTGCAGAGCGGCTTCAGATCCAGCCTGCGCTGGGAGAGCTGCACAGGTCAAAGCCCCTAATCACTCGTTCTTATCTGAAGGCTGAACAGGGCTATAATATAAGTAGATGTTAATTAGCAACAATTTACTGTTTTTCTCAGAGTAAATAGACAGTTTTAAAGGAAATTATTGTGTTAGGAGTTCAGCACCTGGTTTGCCTTTAGCAGCCTACATATGTGCTTTCCTCTTGTGATGAAAGTTACATTTTTTTACAATTAATCCCAAAGTTTGCAAGTCACAGTTGAAATAAATAGCTTACACATCTCTAGTATAGTCTGTGGACTGAAGAAAGCAGACATACGAATTCAATTATGAGAATTTTTTAAAAATTAGCTTATATGGAAAAAGGTATTACTAAGCAATTCAACTTAAAATGTCCAAGTGTCTCTTATTTTAGATGGACAATGCCTTAGCTTTCATAAGAATTATTCCAAGCTTAGATGAGGTACTGTAATTCCATTTTCAAGAGCACATAGGTTTTAAAGTTAGAAGGAAAGGTGTTTAAACAGATAGCACTATTGTGAAGATAAGGAAAATATCTACAGTATCAGACAGAAGTAACTTTTCTTCCATCCATAATGTCTATACAATTTCGAAAATTTGCACAAGTATTTTGACCTGTAGATCTATCTTAAGAAAAAACCCAGTTCCATAAACTGTCTGTGACTTTGAAGATCAGCCAGTGATCCAACACACTGATTGTGGCATTGAAGAGGAAGAGTTGAGATCTTGGACAACGGAGCTCTGGGAGATGCTGTTAACAGATCTGGAATGGAACTTCCTTGTCAAACCAGTAATTCCTTGCTGAATAGCCAGTTCTGCATTTGTCCTCTTCAGGAGCATCATAGCCAGGGACGGTCTGAATCTGCTGATGTAAAGCTGATTTGGCGTATTGTTGTACTTCCATCAGTTGTGCTCTCAGGTCAGTGTATCTCTGGTAGGTGTGTAATAGACATTGCACACGATTCGCTGCCGGATTTTATTTCCCTTGCTTTGCTAGGTAGTGTCTCAGTACCACTTACATGCTCCAGTGCTCACGATTGCATGGAACCACATATTCATCTTTTCTTTCGTGTAAATACCAGGCTGTCGCTAGAGAAGTTTCAGGATGCAGCCCCTGCAAAGGGAGGGAAGCTCTCGGTGTGCACTGAGCAGCGGGCAGGTTCAGGAAGGACAGACTTCTGGCAACCTGCTGAGAATTTGCAGCTTGTACAGAGAAACTGAGAAGACGATGAGGTGAGCAGGGAGCCAAACCTCAGAGGTGCTAAAGACTTCCTGAGGACCACAGGACAAAAATGTGTGGTTTGCTGCAAGCCAGAAAGCCAGAGCTGATTAAACCTCCACCTGGAAGCATGAGTCCGTCCTGCGAAAAACTGAAGCTCTGCTCCAGTCAGGTCCCCATCACACCTGACATAAGGTGTAGCTCTCAGTTCCCTGGTCCAGTTATATTGTGGAAGTTCAACATGTGCTCTGAATGGGTGCAGACAAATATTTTATCTGGTTTGAACTGAAAACTCAATTTGGAGCTAAGAAATCTTTGTAAGTGAAAGGTTTTTATTAAAATTGGTAACTTTCCTAAAAGGTCAGGCCTTAGTAGGAAAGTACTTAAATAAATAGGTGCATTTGCAAAGAAAAACTTTAAAAATTCTCATTCAGCTGTACTTCTGTTCCACTTAGTATAGGAGGATGTTTTTCAAGATACAGGTTTTTATATTCCAAGCTGGTGAAATTAATAGTCCTGTGACTGTTGTACCTTAAGGTTTCTTCTCTTTTCACAGGTAACTATTTTAAAAGCTTGAAATCCATTGAAAGGGGAAGGAACAGCTGCTATAGCAAATGTACCCCTTGGTGCAAGCAGCATAAAACATGAGGAGGTCTGGAAACTGAAAAGTTACTTTACTTTGAGGTGTCGCAGACCCAGTAGGAAAACCCCAAACACGTCCCATTAACAACCTGTTCAGAAAAAAAGAGGCCATCAAGAGAATGTTTTTGAAAATGTTCAGGCATATGTTTCCAAATAAATTAGAAAGCGACATCAAATGTTGCATTAGTGTTTGGTGGAGGAGAGAAAGAAAAACTATTATTAGCAGAGGTCGGGGCTGGAACTGGAACATAATTCTCTCACGTGTATTTTCCTACTCAGCTGCCCTTTGAAAGCCAGGAGTGACAGTGCGTAAAATGCGGAGTGTTAGGAATGGTCCCTTTCTCCACTCAAATCTATTACCGGAATTTAAGACAACTAAATATAAACATCATGCAGAAACAATTGG
Source organism: Pampusana beccarii (assembly GCA_013399365.1). Classification (NCBI taxonomy): domain Eukaryota; kingdom Metazoa; phylum Chordata; class Aves; order Columbiformes; family Columbidae; genus Pampusana; species Pampusana beccarii. The sequence continues at coordinate 349,249 of VWYH01010183.1, read as the reverse complement.
GACGCGAACTGCCTATCTTTAATATTCATTTTTATCAAGTGGAACACGGCTTTGAAATCTAATAGCTCTTGCAAAAATCTCGAACTGAATTTTCTTTGTTGCCTGTTGGCCTCAGAAAGTCGTGCATGTCTGAACTTCAGTTGTGTTTTGCTTAAAGGAAAAACATAAAACCTTACTTCTCCACATTAGCTTATAAACTACAACAGCTCCTAACCAGACTCCTTCTCTTTGACCGCAGCAGGAGTCCTAGGTGGGAAAAGGTCTATTTTCATGTCTTCTGGAAGCAGTTGCACAGAACTTGATACAGTTTTTACCATCCTATTTGTCCTAGAATCCTTGTTTTGTTTTAAAATGCATATATAAAAATACCTCTGCATTTGTTGAGAACAAAAGCAAACAAAACACCACCACGCGTGCACACACGTAAATGCAAACAAACAAGAAAACCCATGCAAAAATCACAATTTCCTTTTAGAATTATAATAAAACAGGAAATAACTTAATGAGAATCATGGAAAGGTTGCCATGGCAACAAGAAAAGGAGCAATAGAAAACATCTTTGAGGAAACAGCTCAAGAAACTTAGGTCAAAAATCAAATACATTTAATAATGACCAAAGAAATACTAGGGGAGGATTTTTATCTTCATTTTCTCTGGAGAAGTTAAAGAATAAATAAAATATCTGCTGTACTAAATGCGTACAGTTTCTACAGATGAGTTTATGCCAAGGACGCAAAATTGATGAGGAGAATAATTCTGTAACTGGGAAAAAAATAGTGAAACAAAGTTGTGGTCACAAGGATGTGCCGGCTAGAAGAAAAAGGTCTGTTTTCTTACTCACAGTATGTGCTCTGTAAAGAGAGATTGATTCGCGTGGTCAGGTACTCCAGCAATCGTGTGAGGAGCACCTCACGAAAAAGGGTTTTTCCGTGCCAGTGATCTGCGCTCTGCCCTTTGTGGGCTGGGGTGCTGGGAGCAGACGGGGCATTGTGCCTCCCAAACATCTGGTGCTGCACAGCCAAGTTAGGCCTTAGCGAAACTGAAATCCCTATCAGGGTTTTCGTCAGGGTGTATTAGGTGCACGTTTTGTATGCCCTGGTTGATGTGCTGTAACAGGAACACCAGTAAGAACAGCAGCAGGAGAAAATCAGGCTGTTCATAATGCCACTGCTCAGGCAGGGCCACCTGAGAGCTGAAGCAAGGGCGGTAGCGCAGCACGATTTATGAGCTGTTATGTGCTCTGTTATTGTTTTGTGCCTTTTTTTTTTTCCAGAGCACAGGGGCCATAAATTGACTCAAAGCATCCAGAGATTATTGCTGAATCTACTGCCAAGTTTTAATTTTGGATCTTGGTCATGCTGTGTTTTCCAGCTTTTTCAAAGACTCGTTGGAGGAGTTAGGGACGGAATAGGAGCATCCTGTGGGAAGATGAGTCCCAAACAAGGGCAGCGTGGTGCCATAAAGGAAGGAGACCACGTTTTTTACCCACAGACCATCTTCATTAGTCAACTGTATTGTCACTGTGTCTGTGGGCAGAGAGGCCTGACGTGTTATTAACATGTTTTAAAGTGCCCTGGATTGCAAAGAAAAAGGTGCAGAGTAGCGGCGTAGTTGATATGGTTCTTCGAAGGAGCGATACTCTTGTTACTGCTCCCCGGGGCATGTTCCTAACAAACTGAGAATAAATGATGGCTCCAGGCAGCTTTCTTCAAATCCAGTGGGCAAAATACAAGTGAAACTGGCAGGAATTTTGCTTTATTTCACAGTATTTCACTTCCTATTTCACAATTAGGTTGAATTAATGTTTAGAAAGAATTGTTAAGGGCATTCAGAGTTTTGAGGTGGACTTTTTGTAGGCAGTTGTAAAATGTCTGTGCACAAAATCCTCCACTAGCAATCCTTTGTGCAAGGCTCTGTTGCAGCACAGATGTCATTTTGGTAATGAGATGAGACTTATTACGAGACTGAAATTAATTTCTCTGTTAAATTTATCTGTGTAGAGCAGTTATAAAATTGCTTACAGCAATCAAGATCCTGGTAGCTTGCCAGCTTTTTAACAGATAAGCATTTTTGAAATAATTATTTTCCAATAGTGTCATTGAAGTTGAGAACATCTTTGTTCCTCCTACTCTTTTAGCTTTCTTTTTAATTAATTGGGGGGGGTGGCACATTTCTAGAAATGTGTAATGAACAGGTTGTGAGTACCGAAAGTGAATGTTGTACTTCTTTCTCCTTTCAAGTATCCCCACGAGACATTGAAACACTTCAGCAGTACAACTTAGGTACTGCTCTGTTATAGTTTTAGTGATATTTAAGGTATGTCGTAACCCATATCTGTAGTGCTATTAGGTAAATCTATCCATGTGGTATATGAAAGCTGAACAGGGCAGAGCGCGCTGCCGTTCTTGCCTTGGCAGAGGGCACTTGTTGTTCTGTGGGGGGGGGAAAAAATACTGATGAGGACATTTAAGACATTGTATGCCAGAATACACTGTGCGTTGTCCAGGCCAGCAAGAGGTGTGATCAGACTGCAAATTACTTGTTTAGAATGATGAGAGTGTAGTCACTGCAAATTAAATGTTGCTCAAATCTGCAGGCTATTATTTCTCAAGTTCAGTTACTGTATTTTTTTACTTCATTTTTACTTCCTTTTTTCCTCTGAACAAAAGGGAATTATAGATAAGTTAAAGAAATTACGTGGGCAGCCTGTCATTTTCTAAACTTACTAACTTTCTAAAATATATCCCCAAAGTCATGAATAAAAGGTTTTCAGGAGAGCAACAGAATTGCAGGTAATATATAGTATTGATTGACGAAACTGAGTGGGAAACAAAGCAAATGAAATGGATTTACTATCTTTGTTCTCTTTTTCTCTTATTTATTTAAGAATTCTTTGGATTATTTGCAATGCAGTAGCTTTCAGAAGCAATGACAAAGTGTGGTAGTTAACAAGATATTAATAGAGAGAAAAATAATTTTGAAATTTTATTTATTGATGCAAATGTATGGAAGCACTTACTCTTTGGTTTTTGCATTTCGTTGTCAGAGACAGCAAGGACAGACTTCTTTACACGATGCCCCTGGAATTGTTTTGGGCTTACTTCAAAAGAAGATTTCCAGAAGTAAGATTTCTACATGAATCTTTCACTATGCAATGGAAAATCAACCTCACTTTTCAAATTAGAAATCTGTGAAGGCATAGATGGGCCAAAAAGATGAAATGGATCAGAGAAGAAGTCAGAGCAGGCAGCAGCCAACATGATGTGGTTTTGACTATAGGTTGGTAAATTTCTTAATATTTTCTGTTTCTGGATTAAATGCAGGAGCACTCATGGGTCCCTCAGATATGTGTGTGTGCATCTTCTTCTGTCTCAGTGCTCCTTTAGCTAAGGAATCCGATCTACATTATGTCTTTCTAAAAGTACCCTTAACCCAAATCAGAAACTCCAGGGCACTGGATTAGAAACTTGAGAGTAATCTCTGATTTTTTTTTGCATTCTGCTCTGCCTTTGGGATTTGCTTGTCGTTTTCCCCTTGCATATCTGCCATTCCAAAGTTGGCACATATTGCTTCTTTCCAGAGGAATTACCTGTACTGAAACAATCCTGCCAGTTCCCAATAGCTCTGTGGGCAGTTGACAAACACATTTTTGCCACTGACACCGTGTTGGTAGTCTCAGCAGGTATATATTATAGCCAAACAGCTGTAAAGAATAGACTGTACACTGACTCTTAAAGCATTTAGTTTATGGAGATTATTTTTTTTTTTTTTTGCAGAACATGAAGTTGTGGCCGCCTTGATATAGCAAAGGATAAGAAAGAGGAGGGAGGAGATACAGGCAGAAGATGAGAAGAAAGTAAGCAAACTGTTCAAAGAACAGCCAGTGGCTTTGCCTTCTGCGGGGCTGCTCAGCTGGTGAGAGGGTTCTCTCGGTGGAAAACTCAGCATAATAAAGAACAGCACAGGAAAACAGAGCAGGCTCGGGTAGACTTCAGGAGATAACTGCAGTGATGATACTTACCACGTTTTCTGAGTAAATTAGGCTGCAGATTTGGCTGTTGACAAACAGATTTCCAGGCATGTGAGAGATGTTTTAAGGTAAAAAGTACGGCAGAGTAGGGCTACATCTAAAATCTCATCTTGGCTCCAATAATGTTTGTGAACTAGTGATGTACAATATGAGAGAAACTGCATGTGGGTCACCCTGGGGGCTTGCAAGCACCTCCAGTCCCTGTGTGCGCTCCCAGTAGCCTTGGCTTGAGAAGTCGGCAGGAGTGCTGAGACTACAAGCTGTCCTGTTTCTCGCAGGCTGCATCTCCTTGTTGACCGCTGTTTGAGAACAAGCAGGAATGCAGGTGTAGGCAGTTAGGCTGCTGCCTGAGTCTTTCTCAGCTCTGGGAAGAATTTCAGAAGGGCAGACTAAGGGAAATATTTTTTGCTTAATCAGTTAGAGCATCTCATCAGTTGCATACCACGCGACACACAATTTTATAAACGGTTGCACTTTGCCTGGATATAAATGGATTGTAACTGGTAATCCATAAAAAATTAATAGTTAGTTGTAGGTTTTTAATGGAATAACAAACATTGCAGTAATGAAAAAGCTGGCATTTTAAGGACTGATAAAGCAACAGATTCATCAGAAGAATGTGTTAGCAGAACAGCTGTGTATACTCTTGGCTAAGTGTAACAGACGTATCATCAGAAGATAGTAAATGTTACAATGAGGATAAGCAAAATTGGGGTAACCAGACATCCAGGAAATTGAAATTGAGGATATGTGAACTTGTAAGAGATTGAAGGAAAAAAGTATTATCTAAAAAATGCATGAAAACTAGGACTTAGGCAGAGTTGTGTTCTTGCATGCTATTGATCTGGTCATTAGTTTGTATGATACTATGCAAAACCATCTCAGCACAGAGTTACGTGCTCAGACCAAGGATCCGTGCCTGTGCTGTTTTATTGGGATTTGCTCTTTAACGTATTTAATTGGCCATTTTCCATTCAAGTTAGATAGATTTTTAAAAACCTCAAAGTCATTTCATTTTCATGAATTCCATTTTCCTCTGCCCTACAGGAGGGGTGTGAGCACTTCCCAATGACAGAAAGAATCAACGGGGAAGTCAAACAACGCGTGGCCTAATCAGTGTTGGTAAGTGAATGTCATTGAGTAATTGATCTGCATCCTCCACAGGATTTTTCATCATGGCCTGTTACCATAATGAGTGGTCAGCAGAGCAGAACTAGTCTAGACAGAAGTTAAAGGCCACTGGTGAAAATGAGACTTTTTCAAACGTAAATTCAGAAAATACTGAAACAGAGGGCTATTTATGTTTTATTAGGTGCAACTTTCTTTCTAAATCAGCACCAGTACTTCCTTAAATTAAGAAATGCAGAAAACACTGGAATTATTAATGGCATTGTATAACTGTACCACGGCTAGTTATGTCTGTCCCGCTTTGTTATTTTTAAGGACTTATTTACTGAATTCAACAGTAAAATTCCATTTATAATTAAATGCTTAATTTTCTTTAGAGAGAAAAAATAAGATAAACACTCTATTTTCTTAGGTAATTTATGGTTATGAATTGAATGGCTTGCTTAAAATCAATGTCAATAAATAATGTATAGGATTCTTTTTCAACCACCCCATAAATACTAAGCTGATTTAAGAAAACAGAGTACATACTTATGGATATATGTCTTTGGGCAGTGATAAGATTTTTGTGTATATGTTCCAATTTATATGAAATTGATTTCGCACTTCCACTGGTGAATGAAGCCTTGTATCAGTCAGCAGCGGGGGAGCACTTAAACGTAACTTTCCTCCTGCTCAGCTGCTGCTCAAGGTCCCCATCGTAAGGGTCTGTCTGACACTTCTTTGCCACCTCTGCAGTCCTGCCCACCATTGCAGGATTAGGATTTCACAACCGTTACTTTGGGCAGCTCCTTCTACATTGTGTATATCCCATCAAGCCCTTATTTGTTGTGCTGGGTCTGCCCCCGCAGAAGGGGCAGAAAAGGCACTGCCAGGTTACTGTTGGCCAGGCAATGGCTGGGTTGGAAGCAACTTATTTTCTAAGGGCAGGAGGAAGGAGAAAACTGTGACACTGTTAATGGCATGGAGGTAAGCAAGGTTGTGTGGGGACCCTCTCTGGGGAACTTCATAGTCCCTGAAGTTTGTATCCTCAAGGTTATTAAGGTTAAAACTCTCAGTTGATCAAAATCAGGACAGATCAATTACAATTTAATGGTTCATAATTTTGCCCTCAGGTGACCCAAGTAGCTTTTGTTCGTTACACTAGGCACAAAAAATGGTGTGAATCTGGTCAGGAGGCTCTTTTGTCTGCTCCGCGTCACCATCCCCTGCCCCCCAAAAATCGAGTAGTAATAGCTAAGAAATAAACTGAATAGAAATTGAATAAGTAGGGTTTGGTCAGCCGTATGTGCACAGGTCCTGCTAACATGGCTGATTCTGTCAGTTGCATCAATGTAAAACTAAACGCGAGGGAAACCATTTGTGGTCAGCTCTGGGGAGCAGCAAGTGTAATCTGTGACACAGGCTGTGCTGTCAAAGGGGAGAGTCACAGGTGACAGCCTTCGAAGCTACGTGCAGTTCATCTCCTGGAACGAGCAGCAGCTTTTCTCTGAGAAAATAAAACAAATACTCTATTTTCTTAAGCGATTTATGTTTACAGTTGAAAGTGCATGGTGTTGCCAATAAAGGTAATAAGGTGAAGGGTGTGGGGTTTTTGTTGATGTTGTTTTGTTGCTTTTGCTGTGAGTTGTTTGTTGTTGTTTTGTTTGTTTGTGTTCCTTTTCAAGACGGAATTAAAAGCTAGAGACAAAATGTGAATCCCTGGAGGTGGGAACCACGGTGCTCAGCACTGGGGGCCTGTTTTCAGCTGTGGAAGTAGATGGTTGGTTAAGAGGGAATGTCATCTCCAAACCAGGGAAGATGACTGAAGTGTTGGGTGATGCATCATGGATGAAGAGGCAGTTTCTGTGTTTCGGCTGCAGTGATCCTGAAGCTTTGAGCAGGAGGTGAAGTGTTAAAATGGGATCCGAAACCAGCAATAGTACTGAGAGCTGCTAAACAATGCGGTATTCAAGGAAGGCAATAAATTGTGTAAGGTAATGAACAGATTTACAGACTTGGAAAGTGGTGAAGAAGAAAAATGCATTTAGGTTAAAAGCAAGCAGTGAGTTTCTGGACAGGTATAGACATACATCCTGTACAAGGGAGAATGAGACTGGGAACACTGCGTGAGCGCCAGCTATAAAACTAATCTCTCTGCCTTGGAAACCTTCTGGAAGTGACATCAGGCTTAATTATGTGAATACTCTGGCTGTTTTATTAAAAAGTTTCAGCACAGTTTGTGAAACACTCATGCCAGAAATCACTTCAGATGTGAAGTGCCCCAAGCTCTCATCGATCTGTGAATTTTGAATGTGCCAGGCAGTGCTGAGCTTGTCACTTGGGAGAGCACATGGACCTTGTGCCTGCGGAGTGCGTTAACCGAAAACAGGGCTACGCAAAGAAAAGAAGTTGTGCCGCAAGTGCACTGAAAACCAGTGGGCTTGACAGTCTGTGTTTTCCGAATATGCTTGTATTATAAAATGAAATAGGGTGGATTAACACCCCTATCGGTGCTAATGATGAATTCCCTTCCTGCACTGCTCTGATTTATGCCTTACAGTTTTATTTTCAAAGGCATTTCGGACAAATTGGCCATGTGAAGATGGATGGCCTTGTGCCTTTATTAGTTGCCCAGAAGATAGTCTTCTAAGAAGCAACGGCATACGGTATAAAACAATAAAAGAGCAGTTCCAGAAAGGCTTGGGAGTCACTGAAAGTAAATAAAGTGGGCAGCGGAGAGCCACAGAGAAATTGCAGATAGGAGTCAGTGAGTAATTTGATCTGTAAGAAGTTGGTGTAAGGGCCAGAGGAGAGAGATCAGAGTTACGGACAGCAGAGATGAAGGTCTCTGTTGGGGAGGGGGCAGGGTCAGTGTCACTTTGGTGAGCCAGAGCTGCAGCAGTGCCTGCTGCTGCCGGAGCCGCACCAGGCCCTGCGTGTGAGCGTTCGGAGGTGGGTTGAGATAGTCTCGTAAGAATCTGACACTACCTTACCGGAGTAACCTTGCCGGGGCAGAGGAGTTTTGTTAGAACTAACGGTGTATTAGATCTTGTTTCCAAATGCTGTACAGATGTTTCCTCTTTGGAAAGTTGCTTATCAGTTGATACTTGCTCAGTTATTTCTTGGCCCAGAATATTCTCCAGTGTTTCTCTTTTATTTTGCTCTTGTCTTGTCCAACAGTGGAATTACAGTTAGAACTTGGGACATGCCTGACTCTTTCCGTATGTAAAAGCAGATCCCGTTTCTGTTCTAACGTATGATATTGCTGATTTGAATAATTTCTTACTCTAATCTCTTTCCGGTCTTTAACTGAAAGCTCTTGGTCTTTAACTGAAAGCTCTCAAGGACAAGTGGTTTGCCTAAGTACTAATTGTAGTATGATTCTTAATTGTTATTACTAATTACATCCTTTTCAAGCATGGAATTTCTCAGCACCTCCATTCAGAGGTCAGTAGGAGGAGGGTTATAGCATGATTGCTCTCTAAAATGGAGCACTTTGCAGTTTCTGTTTTCAAAGCATGAATAGATGCTAAACCAAAAGTTAGGGGGTTATTTTCTGGCATTGTACTTCCTTTCACTGCAGTGCATGTGACAACTGTGGCCTCAGACCTTGAGGACCGTGGGCACACATCTTGTCTTAGTGACTCAGCCTTTTATTTTATTTGTTTGCCTCTCTTGCATCGTTTTGATGACCTGCATTCCTTTCTGGGGAAAAAAACTCCACCATACACTCTTACCAAACAGAGAAGAGACAGAAAATCACAAAGGAATGCCAAGTGAAATTTTCAGAGGAGCAGAGGGCAAGCATCCCCATTCTTTACATTGCTGAAAGATCAACTTTGTTACTTTATAAAGGGTTATATCATCAGCTACCTTTTGATAATAAGGTTATTCCAATGCGATAGTGTTATGCTATGAGTCACCTGCTCGCAAGAGAAGAAATGGGGAGGAAGGACATTTTCACATCAGCTTTCCTGTAGGTAAACCAGAGAATAAGCTGTCATGAAATGTGTCTCCTATAGAAATATGAGGCAGAATACATATATGTGTGTTACATCATGACAGTGGCTTATTGCAGAACAGTAATTTTGGGGGGGGGGGCGGGTAATGCAATTCTGCGGGACTTTTTGAGTCTAGTTGAGAAATCGCTGAGGGTGTAAATATCTCTGTCCTTTAGGAACGCCCTAGAGGAAAGCTGTTTTTCCAGGAGGAATGAGGCTTCAGCCTTTATCTCCTTGTGCATGCTTTTTACTCACATGTTTTTTGTTTCCCTCTGGTCTCAGACAAACACGGCTTTATGTGCCCATGCAGGGGAGCCATCAGATGATTCCCACCAATCTCTCCTCAACCACACAGTACACTTTATTTTCCAAATACTCCTCTGCAGTAGTGTAGTTTCACAGCAGGCTGACAGAGGGGAATGATGAGTAAGATAATTGTCACCCCTGGCAGAACCTCCTTTTTCCTTTGTTAGTAAAGCATAAGGAAAATCAGCAGCAACCATGGCTACCTCGGACTCTGATACTGTGGATGGCAGAGGAGTTTTCGTGGCCGTTTCAGCAGCTCTGGGAGTCTGCTCGCCCCAGCAGCTGCTGGCTGTGCCCTGCCTAGGGCCAGCTCCGCACTGCCCGCTCTATGGGAGAGATTGCAGGACTGAATGGAAACCCGTGTTCTCCCCTAAGCAGAGCTTGATGGAAGTTGACTGAAATCGAAGAATTCCAGGTGGATTGCCTCAGATTTCTTTCCTGCTCAGTTGTTCCAATTTCACCTTATTTTCATTGCAGTCTCAGAATTGCTGTCTTTTAGTTTTGATTGAAATTTGATGTTGTTTCCAAATAGGTTTTGTGTGTTTTCCTTTGTAGGCATAAACTAGGAAATAACCCACGGTGGTGTAACAACCTGCCTGTGAAATACGATAGATACCACGGTTTCATACAGCTACGAAGCCGGCAATAGAAGCTTTGTGGGACAGTATTCTGTTTCTTGTATGCTGACTCGGTTTTGGATCAGTAATCCAGGAGTGACATGACTGCTGTGCACAACACCAGAGCATTACTGTGTGAACAGTAGGGAACTATCATACAGATTTTTGAGAATCCTGGAAAACCCAATCACTGGCTTCAGTGCGTCTCTGTGGGACCCACCAAAGAACAGATGTTCAAAGGGCACTGTCGTTTGGCCTGTGTTCCCGTGGAGTACTCCCACATCATTACATGGGCTGATGTTGCGTTTGTTGTAGGCAAGGAAAGGGACAATTAAAAATACCTTGAAATGACACTTCAGCAAACTTAAACATTTTCTCCAGAGTATTCAGCCTGCATTTTGCCACCTCGTTTTACTTGATCTACAGTGAACTTAGTTGATATTTCTTCTATTATAAGCAAACCTCACTTGTTTCTCAAAGGGACAATCGTCTTTGGTACCAAGAGAAATGATGAAATACGAGGTGTGACTAACACATGCTATTAAAGTGTGATTTCTTTGGGGCAAAAAGGTTCAGTGTGAACTGCGGAGTAAGTGCCTACATCTTAAAAACCTGTAAGAAGACAGGAAACTAGGTTCCATATCATTTGACTGTGAAACTTTGTAAGAGATTTTGTCTTCTGAAGACTGATCCCAATAATAAAGTTAAAATCTCACTTAAAATAGCAGAACTGTGCAGCAGGAAGGAATATTAATGCCAGTTTGAAAATAATTGGAAAGAATCCTGAAGGAAATGGCAGATACGATTTTAGGAAAAAGACTATTAGCACACAGGGCTAACTAAAGGATATGTGAGTAGCTTAATAAAACCACTGGCAGGGGAAAGTAAAGTGCTGCACGTACATTTGCATGAAATCTCCATGTTTGACATGCATTAAATAAAGTAAATAATTGCTGACAACTATGAGAGTTGAGCAATAGTTTCACCAGTTTTTGTTAAGAAATGGCAGGAATGGTGGAGTGTTCAGTAACGTTACCCTTTTTTTTCTCAAAGCCTTGTTTCAGGGAATTCTCAAATACTGTCACTGTGTGCCTCTTAAGTAAGGAGCAACGTGCCGTAGTGTAAGTGGCACAAACCAAGGCAGACAAATACATTTTGTGGTGTATATTGGGCACAGAGCACAGAGTTTTAGTGTTTCAGTCATCCGTATGCCATAAGTTAAATGGTTTACATCATCTTCTGCCTCAGTACCTGAGTCAGTGATTAGGTGATCGTATTAATTGGCAAGAAAGAAAATCAAGTAAGAATTCCCCAAGTTAAGACACTTTTGCTTGCAACAGCGGTGTCAACCCAAGGCTGTGTGTCGGGACCTGTTTGTGGAGGAATTCTGCACTGATACCTCCCTTTGAAATGCTGAATGAGCCTTTAATTTTTAGACCTAAAAGGTGTACTCATTTGAAACAAAGGTAACGTAGAAGATAATGCATTAAGATAGGTTTCCTTTTGTAGAATCTCCTACTACCTGACATTAAAATCCCACAGGAAATAATCCTATCCGAAAATGTTAGTAAAACTAATTCCTAAACTTTAGCTAATAGAAGTTCTGTGTAATATTTTTGAATTGGAAAAAACATCATGGATTATTGGTATTCAAGCAAGTGCACCAAGTGTGCCATCCTTACTTTAAATTAACATCTGATAAAGTCTTGAGAAGCAGTTCTTAAATTGGACTTGCCTTGTGTAGTAATTAGGATTTGCTCTCAACTGTTCTCATGATGCTTGTGATGAAACAAATTGTTCCTCCAGGCCAGATGGTGCCTTTTGTCAGGTTAACTAAAATACCATGCCTGCTCTGTAGGAACAGTTATGCAAACAATTAATTTGTCATTTATTTGACCAAGCTAAGAAAAGCAAACAAAAAATCATCTACCAAAGCTCTGCCCAGAACTTTGAAAATGGTTTATGGAGCTGTTGAATTAGGTTCAAATTCTTTAGCTCTTGTTGATTTGTACCTTACTGTCAGAGTTCCCTGGCTTTGGCGGCATCATTTGTGGAGCAGGATGACGTTCCCAAGTGCAGGGAGACTGAGGGTAAAAATGCAGTCACAGGTGGAGCACTGGCCTTGGCCAGCCTTACGGTGGCCAGTGGTGGTTTTAGCTTTTGTTTGTCTGGAGACCAATATAATACCTGTGTGCTTTCCTTCTGTCTTGCTAGCAGAGAGCTCAGCAGCTCACACCAAGGGAGCCGTTGACTGGAAACATTTTTAAAAGCAAAAGCAAGGAGGTGAATTTGCTCTTCAAGAGTGATTCGCACCGTGCAAACAGTGCGAAGCCCCCCAGAGCAGCGGGGGCTCCCATGTAGTGGGGCTTTACCGAAGTTGATCTGATCCTGCAGATTTATTATATGTTTCCATGAGGTGATGCTCCAAAAAAAGGCAAATGATGCATTATAATTTACTTCCCATTTCATCCTTCTGGAAACCTTAAGTACCGTAATTTACTATCAGCATTTGAAGGGAGAAGCTGGGAGGCTAATGCAGAAAAATATGATGGACATTTGAAATTCTTCTATCTATACAAAGATAAAAAAAAACTATAGTCCCAATTCACAAGGCAATAGCTTGTGCTTGCTTAAGTTGTCATTTTAACCTTTGAAATGCTGAAGAACATTGTTCTATTCATCAAATGTCTTTCAGGGCAGCTGGATATGTCTTTTGTAACTGTTCAGGAAATAGCTTAATTTTCATAATGTCCGTTTTTTATCATCATTATGGTGGCATAAAAACATGAGCCAAACTTGTCTGGAGATGACTGTTCTAGCACATTTGCCTCGCGTTTACGTTCAAACCACCTCCTTCACTTTCCGTCAGTTGCTGTGCAAATCCTGCACTCATAGTGCTGAACGCAAGCCACAGAAAAAGGTGTTTCATTTCACTGCTGCAATAGAGAACTTTCTTAGGAGTTTGAGGCGGTGACCTTTTGAGGGACTTTCAGTTTCTTCTTTAAACTGGAGGTTAATCGTGCACTCCTGAAGGGTAAGAACGAGATCTTTACACACTCAGTACAAAGAACAAAAGCAGCACTTTTGGCCAACACCAGCATAACAACCCTGCCTTGTTTTCAGGGTAAAAGACAACCTAGGTGTGGCATGGGAGATGGGAGGACACATGCTCTGGGCCATTGTATGAGCAGTCTTTTAACTTTTTGATTAAGTTCCCCCCAAGATTGAGAAGAAAGTAGCATAAACCAGTCAAATTCTGAATTTGAGGAAGCTTGAAGTGCTGCTTGTAGAAACTAGGGCTGTCATTCAGGGTGTTGGTATGCACTCAGGGACATCTTTTAACTGAAGGTCTGATATACAACCACCTGTTAGTGGAAAAGACTGCTTAACTGAGAGTAGCTTGATAACTAGCAGCACCAGAGATTAGCACGAGATGGTTTATTTCATGAGCCCAGCTCCCTTTTTATATCTAATGAATAATGTAAGTCGTGGTTTTTATTGCTACTTACTGTTCAATGAGTGGCAGAATGATGAGTGACCTGAATAAATATTTAAGTGTATTAGTGTCTGTGTAATTTTCCCTTTGCTATAAAATGCATTTAAGAATACGTTAGGCAATTTGGAAAGGTAAAAGCAGTGAACTGGAATTGTCCCAGATTACATGATGGAAAACATTTTTGTAGTTTACTCGGCCTCTTATTTGATGTAAAGCCTAAACAAGTTTTTGATGAATAATGACATCTTCATACATTTAAAATTGCAGCTGACTTTGTTAAATGTCAGCTAAGCCATATAAAACAATACAGAAAGTAGTAAAATAATGTGCTATTCTGTATGGTGACCTGGATGCACAAGATGCAGCTGCGATGGGAATAGGTTTAACATGACAGACCATACATTTATTCAGTTAATGCCAAGAGAAGGATGGGGAATGGGCACTTTTCAAAACAGAAAACTGGTGATAAAACTATCTCATCTAATTGTGGAATTAAAATAACAACAGCTAGCTCAGCCATTCAAAACCCAAACCAGGAATTTTGTTGAAGATGGGATATTTCTGACAGTGATTCAGTCCTTGCTAAGCCTAAAGGTGCATTTGTCTTAGACACAGTGAGCTTTGGTGCTGGTACTTGTTTGTCTCTGACACTTTTGCCACAAGAAATGTTTGCCTCTGTGTTTTATAGATTGTGCAAGACACTTCTGATAAATGGACCTAAAGGCTGTTGCTGTGGATCTTTTATCTCCAGATGGTTGATGCGTCGTCTTCCAAAGTGCTCTTTCCCCATGCTCATTCTTCTTCATACAGGCAGGCAGAAAGTGAAAGGCAACTATACTAAACATTTTCTCTGCATTGCTTTAGCTGATTATTTTTTCCAGTGCATCACACTGAGTTTGTTAAAACCTGTGATTTTCTGAATGCTACTCAAAATAGCAGAAATTCTTTGCTCTAAAGGGATTTTTCTGCCTTGTGCAATTCTTAATGTTGTTTTTACTCATTGTCTTAGTGCCTGTTTTTGTATGGATTTTATGGGTTTGAGATGCACAGTGAAAGCACAGCTGCTAATTCGTTCAGGCAATTTGGCTGGAAATTGCCAGGTACTGAGCGCTCCCAGACATTTTAATGGAAAGTTTCAGGTGGACTGTCTCAAGGGTGTACTTACTTTCTTTAAACTGGTTCAGTCATTTCTGATATTTTCAGAAGCTCTTGGCCTGTTACTTTGCCAAGTGTAGATTCAAAACCGTATCTATCTCTTGTTAGTATTTGTATTAATAAATGCTAAGTAGGTGGACAGTAAGACAGAAGGGCAGCGAAGCTGGTGAGGGGCCTGGAGCACAAGTCTGATAATGAGCGGCTCAGGGAACTGGGGGATTCAGCCNCAGGGCAGTGGTGGAGTCACCGTCCCTGGAGGTGTTTAAAAGACGTATAGATGAGGTTCTTAGGGACATGGTTTAGAGGTGGACTTGGGAGTATTGGGTTAATGGTTGGACTCGATGATCTTAAAGGTCTTTCCCAACCAAAATGATTCTGTGATTCTATGATTCTGTTTGCAATTGATGGTATCCTTAAGAAGCAGGAAAACAAGCCTGACGTGTTTTATTATTATACTCAATTTCAGTTTGTGGTTTTGTCTCGTAGTTCATTATGGGGAAAAAATTATTAGCTTGGTAGTAATCATAAGGAAGAGATCCAGTGAGCTCTCTTCTGTAATTGTTCTCAATTAACAGTGCTCTTTGTGCAAAACTCTGTCTGTCTGTCTAGAAAACCAACAGGCAGTGTGTGAAACCCTGTCTGATCATGGTGGCCGGAAGTCCTCCTGTCACTCAGCAGTTAGGTCAGAAGGTGGAATTGTCCCACAACAAAACTGCATTTCAGTTTCCCTTTCATGAAGGAGCACTTGTACTATGAAGTGCATGGGCCAGCCTGCTTGCCCTGGGCATCTGAGCCTGACCACATTGTATCGTCATGATGGCAGGGAATAACTGGGACTCCATGTGTGGGTGATCATCTCTTCTAATCAAGGCTTTAGAGAGGAAAGTACCTGCCACTTTAAGGATGAAGAGCAGATGTACAGGGTGCCTGATCTTTGAGAACAGCTGCCAGTGACCAGCCTGACAGTCACTCCCTGGCATTGAGGACACGTGCAGCAGAGGGCACAGCGCTGCTCACTCCAGCAGGATGCGGATTAGTGGTTGCAGCATCTATTGAATGTTTAGCAACCAGATAAACAGGGTTTTGCCAAAAGTTTTGCAGCTCAGAGCTTGTAGCAAAAAAACCCTGTGTAACACTAAGGCTTTGTAAAGCATAATAAGTTACTTTAACATTTGCAGTATTTTCGATATATCTCTTAAAAGTATAGGCATGAAGATATGCATGCAAATGTGCAAATTTTGGTGCCTTTTGGTATTTATGAGAGAAGGCATCCAACTTTGTGGTGGGATCCCGAATACATGCCATAGATTGCACGGGGATGAGAAAGTGCGCAAAGGGGTGTCAGAACAAGCAACGCTGCAAACAAGGTAATCTGGGGCTGAGGAGCGGGCAGACTGGGCAGTGTGTTGGTCCATTTCCACATCCAGGGACGGTGTCTCTGTCTGCGCGAGATGCGCGGTTCAGACCTCTGTCTGCAAAGCAGATAGAGATGAACTTGAGCATCAGAAGCACTTAGAAGAGGGGCGGCTGTCTGGGCAAGCAGAGCTCCAAGAACAACCCCCTGGCAGAGGCCTCACTGCCTTGGGTGGTTTGCGTGTCTGTAGAAAATGCTGCACCACAGTTAGAAACCTGTGGTCAAAGGCAGCCAGTGTTTCGTTAAACTCGTCTGTTGAATTTCTTGAGTGAAATCTTGATACCACTGAAATCAATAGCAAAACTTCCACTGACTCTTATTCAGAGCAAGATTTCATCTCTCAGTTGTGGAAAGTACAGAGAAAGAGTAACTACAAAGGCCAAGGTTTTCAAAGCTACCAGAAGGATTTAAAGTGCCCTGAAAACATGAATTGTGGGTGTTCGTTTCCCTTGGGCAACTCTTGCAGTCTGAATTCTATGCTAATGGAAAACCACGATGAAGTATTAAAGATCCTGAGAGACAGGACATGTGAAATTCACTGTACATAGGTTGCTGAACTGGCCATTCAGCGAGGGCCAGACCGTGCCTGTCCGTGCACAAAGGTGCAGTTCCAGAATATGAGGTTTGCAGCGTGCCTGGGAGTGATATTTGCCTTGCAAAACGAAAATTTGAGTTGCAGAATTACCAGGCATATACAAAAATACAAAGGAGAAATACACACAAGTACCCTTAGGGTTGCTGACACTGAGTTAGGCTGCCAAAGACCTGAGATTAATAAGAGTACAAGTAAACTATGTGAAATAATGAAGTTCTTTTTTTCACACACGAATGCTTTTTGATCTTTCCAACCAAAAAACAAATACCATTTTCAGTTCATCAAGTGTCAGATTAGAACCATGACACAACCTAATGAAACACTGGACATGTGAACATGCTGGTAGCAACTGCTGAAAACAGCTTTTTTTTTTCCTTCTTTAATTATAATCCATGTGTTGGTGTCGCAAGACAACACTTCTTTTGAAGCAACACAACTTTTGTTTAAGAATTTGGTGGGTGTATAGAATAGGACTGGGTCCAGCTGTGAACTCTAAGAAGTGTATCTATCTGCTTGAGATTGTGAAGGACCTTAGTGCTGCCTATGTTCTTTAGGCTGATAGAGCAGCATCTTAATTTCACCAGTTCACAAAAAATTACTCCCATCATAACAGAAAGCAGCAAGGAACCCTGAGAGAGGAAAGTGACAGTGGTGTCTGTTCCCTCGTGACAAGGTTCGTAAAGAGGTTCTTGTCTTATTACAACAGAGAAAAGCCAACATTTGAAGGTTTTGTAAATCACCTGAATCAATCCTTACTCCGAGCTGCTCTCAGGGATGTAGGTATTATTTGGTAAGGTGGTTTTTTTTCAGAGACATTTTTTCTCAAGGAGAGAGGGGTGGAAGATTCCCTACAGTCCCACAGGGAGTTAGCGTAAAATGTTTAGTGCTTGGGTATTAGAAATAGGTGCTATCCAAACTCTAAACCAGCTCCTACTTTTCTTTCTTGAACAGCAGTGAACATCGCAATCAATATGGTCCACACTGTGGTTCTTTGTCCCAGTCCTGAGCAACGTCTTCCAGCTTGAGTCTGAGTAGGACATCGTTCTCCTGTCATCGTCTGGTTCACTCATCTGTCAAGGGTATAGTATTCTGTTAGTCATTAATTTGCTGAATCACAAACTGACTTTGTGTTTCTTCCTCTTCCCTCTCCAGTCCCAGTTTCAAAATCTGAACAAAGCTAATAATTTCTGCTCCCATACTTCCAAGTGAATAAAATGAAGAGATTTCTGGAACTAGGAAAATTTACTAAAATACCGTTTCCGTTCTGTTCTTCTGTTTGTGCTGTGGTCTTTGAGTTTCAGACCCCAAGGCACACATTCAGGAAGACTGCCTGTCCTTTCTGTATAGCTCTGTAACACACAGCAGTAGCAGTAAATGTATAGTTTCACTTTCCTCAGCCAGTTAATTGAGATCAAGACGTTACCCAATATGTTTTTCTAAATCCCCTCCATGTCATCATCAAGAGGAGACTTGTACTATTCTCTACTTTTGTTCATAGAAAAAAATTGAGAAATAATCCTATCTGAAGTACCTAAATTACAGAAAATTGCCTTTTTTTTTTCTTTTTTTGTGTACTTAACTTGTATTTTGTGCTTTTTATATATTTACTGTGTTAACAATATGGTTCTGTTTATTAAGTAATTTAAGTTATCAAGGAATAGAAACTCTCTCAGAGGTTACCTTGTTCCCACATTGAATGGAACTAGCTAGAATTACAAAAGCTGATAAAACTGGGAAATCTGAAGTGTTGTTGCTAACAGACCTTGTACTTCCCAGCTTCTTTCATGTCTTAAATGTTGCCAGCCTGGCAGAGTGTGGTAGATCAATTTTAATCTCTGGAATGGCCCGCAGCATGGATCCTTTCAGTCTGTAATACAAAGACAGAATAACTACTTTCTGTGTATCTTGAAAATAGGTTTTAAAAAATGTAATTAACATGGAGGTGAGCTACTGAATGAGGACATTTTATTCCTCCGAAGAGGAAGGATTAAGGATGAGTACACAGAAGCACTGCCAATGCTTCCCTTGACTTTTGGATGCATTATTGTTTTCCTCTTTGTTTTCAGGTATCAGTAACCAAAGACCTGCAATTAAGAGGGCAAAGGAGAGAATAAATTAATGAGAGGGGAGGATAAATTAACATAACTAGTGTCACTGAATGGAGCCACCTGACAGCTGCCAGAAACCTCCCTGCTGCCAGAGGGAGACAGTCATTTCGACAAGCAGTTCCTGGCTGATGTTCCTGGGTTTGGGTAAGTGAATATTTTACTGAATTATGATTGTGAGGCTGGATCACTGAACCTGGTGAGAGCTGTGTGCCACATGCAGATGGGAGAACTCAGCAGATGTGGCAAAAGCTAAATGCTCCTGTTTAAGTAAAAAAAGACATGGTGGTTGTAAAATATAAAGGCCTGTCCCCACTTTGGCAATTCTTAACAGTGATGTTATTAATAATTAACTTCTTTTGGTACCAAAATGATGATGTGATCAAGAGAAGGGGGTTTCAGTCATGCAGGCTGTCCTAACAGTACTCAAAAAGAGGAGGGGGGATGTCTAGAGCTTCTACTCAAAGACTAATATCAGACTTAGAAGTGTGATATCAGGGTCTGTACAATGTTAGTATGTAATTTATGTAGGTTTTATGTTACTCGCCGAGTTAGAGAGTTTTGTCACGTGGAGAACTACAGAATGCAGAATGGCACAGCACGTTCTCAGAAGATTCACGAGAGCAACGATTTGGTTTGACAGCAGTTGTGTTTCTCTACCAGAAAAACTCTGTGCTTTTCTTAAATACATCCAACATCCTGCATGGCATTTATTTTTCTGCCAAATTAATTATGCAGCTTCCCTTTTCACCCTGCCGTCACTGACACGATGTTATCCAGGGATGAGCCTCAGGCTGGCCTGGCCGGGCTGACTGGGCCTGGTGAGCCATACCGGGGGTCCCTGCGCCTTCTTCCCCAAGCCGGAGCGATTCCTGCTCCACACCGCAGTTCCAGCGCTTCTGTTTTCTGGGGTGTGTGACATGCCCAATAACTTACATGGCAGATCTGCTTATGTAGAGGTGGCAGAACAGTCCTCTTTGTGGCTTGGGGAAAAAACATACGATTTGACATCAGTGCCACCAAAGCCACAGCGGTGCTTCCTTTGGTGTCCAGTGCGTGCTCTTGAGAAGTTCCAAGGCAGCCTTCCAAAGCCGAGGAAACAATGCTGCACACTAATGACCTGTATCTTCTTCAGGTTTTTGGTAATAATGTTCTTCTTGGATCCAGAAGTAGGTTGTAGGTAAAATACTCTGACCTCCACACTTGCATGGTGACCTACCTTGTGATTCTAGATGTGTAATGATAATCAGAGCTAATGTCTTTTTTCTAAAGTGCTGACAAAATTCTAGGGTGATTTTATTATTATTATTCTTACGAGTTTTGTTTTGTTTTGTTTTTTTCTGCATAACTTCCTGTGCAACACAGGTTAGCTTTTTGCTAGTCTGTCAGAGATTTGTCAAGGGAAGATGACACATTTTTTTGAGGCCAGCTGTATTCTAAAAAAGAAAAAAAAAGGCTCTATTCATTGATTTAAAGATGGATTTGGAAAGAATTTGAGTCTTTATTTCTTTTGTAACTGTAAAAAACTTCTGTTGAGTGTATGTCCTCATGATTTTCTTCAACATCATTTGCTATGGTACAACAGTGCAAAATAATGTAATTTAGTTAGAGCTGCACATAGCAGTGTTCTGTTGACAGCTGTATTGTCTCAGCAATGCCGCCAACACATTGTTCAAAGTGGTCCAAGGTTCAGCCTCTTTCTGACTTAGTTTTCTTTTAGTGATGTTTATTACTGGATACTCTGCCTCTTAATGGAAATTGATATTCAAGAAGAAAGTTCCATGATGTTCTCACCAAAACTCTTCTCCTGCATACTGAATTATAATAATCTGAACAGAAAGACTGGCTTTATAGTTTATTATAATGTTTTAATTACAAGTGACTCTTTTAAATATTTTAGATATTTAGAACAAATTGTTCTTTGAAAATTATTTATAACCTTGCAGAACCGCTTCAGCATACAGATAGGTTGTTTTGTTTGAACATCCAGCAGAGGCATTAGATTACTTAATTATCATCAGCTTTTATTCAACCGGGTTTTTCCTCTGAGAGGAGAAGTTGCTGTGGACAGGGCCGTTTTTTTGCACAGCAGACTTCACTTCCAACACACAAGAACATTTTTCTCTGACGTGTTACCTCATATTGCAGGGACTCTAGATGGCAACAACCCACTGTGCTCCCGTGGCACGTGATGGTTTTTGGGAGGCCTTCCCAAATAACGAGTAGGACCCTGTAAACTGTACCAAATGGGTGGTCGTCCAGGTCATGTCTTCTGGTCTGTATTTGCCAGATGAGACCTTAGATTTGTTTATCAAAGTTACAAACTAGTAACATCCTGCAGGGCTTTAAGTATATGCATATCACCATGATTTTATATATTTTTTAAACCTATGAAAGAAACGTATTTAAGGAAATCATGTGTCTCTTTTTACTCTGAAGATTTGCTGGATATGGAATTGATTGGAATCTTCTGTCTTTAAGTCCAGCAATTCTACTTTATTATGACGTACTGCCATCCGACAATTAATTAGTTAATTAGGTTTGTCAGTCAGCGCTCTTGAATTGCATCACTGAGTTTTTGTTAAAAGCTTCTATTGCTCTGACAGTAATCTTGGGGAAAACACTAGTGGTTTGAAGATTCCTGGAGGCACGTAGTCTGAATGAAAGATAAAGAAATAAAATGGCCCAACTTTGTTCAACATGCATACCTGAAATACTATTCAGGAATCAAAGCCCTGTCTGCCTTCACTCTTGAGGATATTTTTGTTCTTCTGAGATGAAATATTCTCAGATACCCGTGCTAACAAAAGCTTTCTAGTGAGACTGAAGTTTTGTATTAATTACAGTAGTGAGTGGTATTGAGCAACATGAACTTAAATAATTTGAAAGCTTGTAAAACAACCTTAACATTGTTTTAAAATTAACCTTTACATTAATGCTGTTTCTAGACATTTCCTTTACATATGTAGAAGAAATAATTAAAATGTACGTAAGGAGAAATTCTGTAAAGGAGAGACATCGGTTTCCTCAAGTATGTAGAATTAATGGAGAATTAAATGGAATCTGTGATTATTTTTATGAATATATTTGAGACTTGGAGCAGACTTCAGAAACACTGTGTTTCTTCATAAACTGTTGGCCCCCATTTTTTTAGGAATGAATAGTGCTAGGATTTTAATCTTCATTTTCTTTACATTTTTATCTCTTCCCCAAATATACTCTCAGTTATTATTGCTTCATCAGTCAGTGAATGGGAAGTTGCCAGAATGAATAGTGCGGTATTATGCTTTTAGATCAAAATAGAAAATTTAAAAAGCGTTGGAACAATTAAGGAAAGAAAAATCCATCAGTGGCTGTTGAGGCACAGACGTCTCCTCTGAGCCAGGAGCACTCGGAGCTTCTGAGCTCCTGAAGCCCAGCAGAGCTTTGGGGCAGAGAACACATCACTGCAGGTTTTGTCACCGTCTCTTACTCTTTCCGGGGCAATTGCTCTTGGCCACTGCTAGAGAGAAGATCCTTGGCTGAACTTGGTTTTACTTGGTGCAGGTGGCTCCTGTATCCATCTTCATGGCAATTGGTTCATAAGATTTCTGAGATATGAGGTCTGGAGCAACACTGTTGGTCTCATTCATGTAATAGTCTTCTTTACGGACAGTACTGTGCTTCCTCCGCACCCGCCTCTCCCCGCTCTGCCTTTCCACTGCCATCTGCACTATTGCTCATGGCTGAATAAGGGGTAGGAAAGGAAATGTAAATTGACTTTAGCAGTGTTATAATGGCACTATATTTACTGCTCTGGAGCATGTTAAAGTGTGCTAACAAGATCTTTTGGTTTGCAGCATTTATACGTAGGGATAAGAAAATAGTGAAAAACCAGGAAAATTCTGTTCAGCAGAATCTTTTGATGAGTTTCCAATTTCTCTCTTTTTTTTTTTTTTTTTTAAATTTAAGCAGAAATGAGGAGTTCCTTGATATACTGCCTAGGGAGAGTGGAGAGCATCTGCAGTGATAGCAGGATATGAGCAGGGGCAGTCTGCCCGGGTGTACAGGCAGCCACAGAGCAGAAAACATTCTTTTCATTATTTCTGCTGCCTCCCTTCTCAGCTTTTTACTCCCTCTAGTTAATGGGAGATGGATCTGAAACACACAGGGGAAATAAAAAGAAGGACAATGATAGAAATAACAGACAATTCTTGGTAATAATGGGGCACTGAAGATACAGCAGTGTGTTTGATTCTTTGTGCTGTCTTGTAGTAAACACAGAAAGAAATTACTGCTTGGGGGGGGCGGGGTTTCTATCTTTTTAAATTTAAAACTTAATTGAAAGCTAGTGGGCAGCAAAAAAATCTGTTATCTGTAACATTATCTTCATATTTTAACATCCTAGGTGATGGAATCAGGAGCCTGATTACATCATTCTTTGCTTGTGGTACCACTTTGGCCTTTATAAACATTTTCATTTTGTAAAGAAACTGTTCCCTGTTTTTTTCAGTGATAAAAGTGTTCCCTCTTTCTTTTCTTCCTTTTTTTTTTTCCTTTTTTAAAGACTGTAAAATGCCACGAAGTGTGGTCTCCACCTCAGCACACCTCGAATCTCGTATTAACAGCTACTGATGTTTAGTATGTGCAGGGAATTCGGGCAGAGATCTCATTACACACCCCGTGCCAGCGCTTTGGGTGGTGTAAATGACCGAACCTCACCAACTTGCTTCTGCTTTCTGTGGCAACAAGTGGGAGCGCTTGTGTCAGCAAGATCCTGGTTATGGATGTGGCTGCTGAGGCAGAAAAAGGTTGAAAGCGGCGAGATGACTGATAGGTTAATAGTCAACAAGTAATTTACTCTCTGGTTTTATTTGCCTGATATCCACGAGCATTTATTTTTAAGCGTTGCCTTATAACACAGAATTTTTACTACCTTTGGTTAAGTTTGCCTTTTGTCCTCATTCCTGGCAAGCTAAGGAAACATTTCTTTATCTGGTGTGTCAAATGATGAGGCAATATGCAATCAAAGCACATTTCAGTACATTTCAAGTACCATATTCTTGAAGATTTCCAATAGAATATAATCTGAAAAATGAAGTTCTACTACCTCTAAACTATTTTCATCTGTCCTTGCATCTGAAATCAATGCTTACATGCATTAGCTCTCCACTGAACCCCTCCACCAGTTTTCTAATTTGTTTTGGGATATATTGTGCTGCTTACATCATAATCTGTTGATTTGTGACTCTTCTAAAATATGTAAGGCACTAATTGTATAAGATGCTAAGTGCCCTCGTGCGCTATCTCCTAATGGTGCCATGGCACGATGACACAGACTAGGATCAGTAATTTAACCTATACCTGTTTCTTTCTCCTGGGCTTCTCTCCAAAATGCCCCGTTCTTGCGGAGGTAACCAGATCAGAGTCCCTCTGTGGATGTATGTCTACATTAATGTGGAGTTGGTGTGCTTGTAATTTGTGGTTAGACACAGTTACCAGGGTGCGTTATCACTATGGAAAAACCAATGATCTTTTCAGCCAGTGTTTTCGGAGTTGATTGCTATTATCTACAACTATTTAGAGTAATTCAAAAGCATTGGAATGAGCATAGTTTGGACACTCAGACTGCATTAACAGAGCCCTGCAGTGACTCCGTACACAAGCCATATGGCTCTAATTAAGGCATCTTAATATTTGTGTTTGCACACTAGAGAAAAAGAAGCAGATACATCTTGGATGATAATTTCATCCTTCTCTTCACTGTGCCATTTATGCCATAATTAAGGGTATGTACACATCCAAACTGCATTTCCAATTTTAATGTCTATGGATTTATTTTCAGTACGAGCTCAAATCCAATGTCTAACGTTTGGACTGGGTGTAATTGCAACAGTTAGGTAAGGCACGTTATGGTGCACTGACAGTGCAATGGCAAACCAGACCCTGTCGGCAGGCAGCTTCTGCCAGGAAACTCCTGTGATCTGGCTTTGTTGAGTGTCAGATAAGAATATTCTAATGAAAACCAAGCAAGCATTAGCACATAATATATTCTAATGAAAACTAAGCAAGCATTAGCACATAATATTATCAAATACTGGTTGCTTTTTTTCCTTTGACTGTTCTGGTCAGATTCATCAGTGCATTTTTGCTGCTGTATTTATTTTGGAGACGTATGAAACATCTTGATCATATTTAAAACGAGTTTACTAGTGTTTGAAGCATCCAGAGCTGCAAAAAGAACTTTCCCTGTCTTCTGTCTTTACATTCCCTTGTCTTTTTTGTGTTTCCCTGTTCCTTCACCCTCTCTGTTTGCCTCACACCAACACAGACAATGCTCTGCACGTCTTCCCTGCAGCTCACATTCATTTCAGCCACAGCAATGCTATTTTCCCAGCCTGTCTTGTTTTCCCAGCCCTACTTTTCATTTCCTGTCTTCACTGCTGAGATGTAAGGGAACAACAAGTAACTTTTGAAAATAAAGATTTTGGACTACTATATATGCTTTTGCTTTTGTATTGTGAGATTGCAGTGTAGTCTGTTTGCAGGGGTCAGTGCATACAATGTCAGCTTGACAGAATCCTTTTTGTTAAAAATGGCTACTAGTTCCCATTGTATGAAAACTGCCTGCACTGAACTTACCGAACTGGTTCATGCACTTAACTAAGTCATTGTGGCAATTAACACACAATTCTCATTAATAACTTTGTTAAAGTGTAAGCTTTTAAATAAATCTTCCTTTAAGAATAATAGTAGAAATAGTAGATACTTTTAAAAGGTCTCACCTGCATTTTTAAGGCCCTTCAGGCAAAGACAAGACTGATGGCTTTGAAGGACATTAGTTTTGGTCAGTTTTAATCCCTGTATTTTTTAGAAGGTACTGTTTCAACGTACCCTTATGTGGTATCCAAAGGTAGATTTTAAATGTTTTTCAAACCAGAGCTTTTGAGGAAGGTGTCCTATTTAGCGTGCTTTTGATTAAGTACATAAGGTCTTTCTACTTGATAAGACAGATGGCTGAGATGCAGTTTATGTAATAAATCAATGCAGTTTTGATTTTTAAAGTTTAAAGCTCAGCCTGTTTAGAACAAGTATTTTCAAGAAATGTAAAAAGCTTGTTCAGGTCACTGGACCCTTTTAAGAAACAGTGTCCTTAGCCCACTGGTCCCTCAGTTTTACTAATATTGAATTCTTTCTAGTTAGCTGTTTTCTTGACTGGCTGTAACTCCAGCTGTTGGCTACTGCTTATTACCTTAATTAATAAAGTGAAATATTTTCAAGTCTACTAAGTTTATACACAGCAAGAAACTTCTGTGAGATAGGTGCACATAACTGTGAAAGACTGTACTTCTTTTAAAATGAGGTAGTGTGTTAAAAAATAAGTTCACAATAACTTGCTCATGATGCTTAAATTTTCTGTGTCTTTCATTGTCACATCAATATTATGTTTACTATTAATGAAAATACCCTCTCTTTGTATGGAGTTCTGTGTTAAAGTTCCTTCCCTGGAGCTTCACAGATTTACCTTACTATTCAATACTCCCATTTACTAGAGATGGCTGCGCACAGCTCTGGCATGAGGATGCTTCTTAGGAAAACAGGCTAGTTGTTAGTGCATACTTGAAAATAATATTCGGAGGCAGGAACTAAGGAAATTGGATCCACTTGAAACTGCTGAGGTAACGTAAAAAAGAAAAAGACAATTGGTAATTTACAGTAAATATTCAAACTGAATTTTTGCTAGGACTAAAATATAAAACAGTATGCTAAAAGTGTAACAGGCCTCTGTTAAAGTATAGGTCAGAAGAAGCGGGTTAATCACTAAACCTTTATTTTCCACTGCACTGACTTTTTCATGCGTGACCAGGGAAATCTGTGGAGTGTTTACCCAGAGGTGAGTCCAGACTTGATATCCAGCCCTGATTCCGCCTCGTACTTGAAGCTACGCTAGGTCAAACCTTTTGGTTTTTTAAACCATCCTTTCCTGGCTGTGGTATATGAAGCAAGCAAGCTGTGTTGTACAGAAGCCCACACAAGCTGTGTTCTCACTTGAGCCATGTCCTTGTACATTAACCTAGAAGAGTTTGCCTTCCCCGTAGCATTTTGGCTTGCTCTTGTTCCAATCATGGAGTTCTTCCTTCTGCACTTGGCAGAGGAAATTCTGAGTCGAAGTGCCAGTGTAGTATCCTTACAACTAAAACTAAATTAGACAAATCTTCTATTTAAGCAGGTAATTGTAGTTTCTGGATTTTTCACTGCACAGTGTCCCTAAATGTTAAAAATGCCATTATGGAACCAGCTTTCGAAGTGTTGTTATTACTGCTACCGGTGGTGAATTATTACTACTAAGAAAATCAATACTAGCATATGATTTTCCAGAATGCAGGTGTCTGTGAGATCCACTGCTTAAATAAAGACACAGGTCTAAACTAAAGTCAGTAATAGCAAGAAATGTCAGCTGACGTATTTCAGGACCACAAAAGAAAATTAGACTCCTTTGAAACTTGGGGGTAACATGCCACATATATAACTACTTAAGAGGATTCCAGTTTTTTTCTTCCTTTTCTCCCATTCCCCAAAATGCTGCTGTGAGTGAATAAATGCCTTTCATGTTTATATGCTGCATAACCCCTTGCTTCCTGTTGCACTCACAAAAAAACCTCCAGGCCCTAACTGATGACTGAGGATCAGTAAGCAAGAGGAGCAATAATGACGTGCAGAGGTGGAGATGTTTGGTCCTGGGTCACAGGACTGTTCAAGTTGTGTTAGAGGGGACATCAGACCAGACAATTGGAGGGAGGACTCAGAGCTCATTTCATCCTGCCTCAAGCCCATCTCTGGGATGAGCAGTAAGGAGGCCATTACTGGCATTTGTTAGACAGAGGCTGGTTTCCAGGCTTCTGGGCTTGCTGAAGATGACTGGGGTTATTTCTTAGCAGTGGGACTGCATGTGAAGGGATATTAAGCTGTTATCAGACACCTATTCTGTCTGCTAGCTCTTTCTGCCACAGAAGTATTGCTATGGAGATAAGCAAGGGAGTACCCTACAGCAAGAGTGGGAGAAACTCCTCTTTCTATCAGTCTTTTCTATAGCCTTAAAAGAATAAAAAGGGCTTTATGAATGGAGAAGAGTCTATTCAGTCAGTGTCTTCCTCTTATCGTGGCTGGAGTCACCCAGAATGAAAATAGAAATTACCAAAGGTTTTAAAGTTGGTTATAATTTGAAGGTGGTGATACATTCTGCTCAAGACTGTAAATAATGGTAGTAACAGGTTTTCTGTTACTGCAACAGCTAGTAATGCTTTACTCTTAACATGCTGGGTGAAAGGAGGAGTGCACTCCAATGCAGTCTTGCATCTAATTTTTTTCCTTGGATTATTCCACTTGAAAAAGAATTACTTTTGTGAAGTTATGATGATAAGAATGTTAATGAGAGGTTGATTAAGCTATAGCACATGATAGCTCCTAATTAGAAGTCACCTCAGAAACTGAAAACCTGTCCTGGTTTTGTTAAAAACAAGACCAGTTCTTTCTTTAGTGGTTTTTCCTTTCAGCTGAGTTCTTCTAGGTGGCTGTACATTTCTGAGTTTTAGCCTGCATATTATTCCTTGGATGCTGTACTCGGTGCTGATAAGAAGGCCAACGGAATGCTGAAGAAGCTCATGTTTAGATTTATTACTATGGTAGCCAAGAAAGACTGGTAAGTTTTCCCACGTTCTGTTGTGAGAGGGGCGTGTTTGAGGAGGGGTGGATGGAACAGGTGGCTAGAACTGGCAAATCTGAGTATTCCATCCCATAATTGTCATACCCCCTACATAAGAAGGTGATCACGAGGGTTAAGCTCCTCTTGGACCATGGCCGGCATTTAGAGAGGACCCTGTCTGTCTGCCTGAGACCTACAGGCCTCAGGCCCTGCCGCCAGTTTCTGGTTTGCTGTGAAGTCCCGCCCATGACTTCCGGGGGCCTGACCTGCACCTGCTGGAGCCACGCCAGCTCCGCTATTCTCCATTTATTAGTAGCATTAGTAAACCCTCTAAACCTTCCAACTTGAAGTCTCTCTCCCTTCCCTATTATCTTCCTTATCATCCTTCCGATCTGGGGGAAAGGGGCGGTGGGAGGTAAGAGGGTAACAGAGAATGTCTGCCACGGTTTGCTGTGGCTTTGCAGTAAACCTTGACAAAACCCAAGCATTTTTACTGGAGCAAGAAATGCTTGTCATTCAACTGACAGTAACCAGCAAAACCCCCCAAACTGAAGGGAAAAAGTTTACTTTGCACTTTAAAGGATTCAGAATGTGGCAGGCAGTGAGAAAGGAGTAAATACACTGTAGCAGATATATGGATACTTACTAAGGAAGCAGTGCAATTGGGCACATTTGGCAAGTATATATTAATGGTGCCAGCTACGTGTACCATAAAGTGGCCTGCAGACTATTAAAATATTTAATTTCTAATTCATTTTATTACAGTGTTGTTAACTGTGAGCTAAAAATTATATCCATTAAGGTTCCTGGTGATAGACCTCCTTGCTTTCCAAAGTCTCTTGAACAGCTGTTAAAATTTGTATTTCAATATCTTTGCAGAGTGCAGATGCACATTTTGCAATCACAACTGTGTCAGTCACCTGGGGAATTGGAACAAGTGAGGGAAAAAAAAAAAATGGTCAGGAGACTAATTCTCACTAATGAATTTATTTGTGAATGTTAAAAAGTAGCAATCTGTAAATGAAACAAAATGTGAAATTTGTCATAGAAAATGCATTAATTCTGACTGGTCTGCCCTTCAGTAATAGAATTGCATCGTCTCAGCCCTAGGGTATTCTACTGGCACCTTTCCAACAGAATAAACCCCCCTTTGATGAAAAAAGCTGGAAACACCTGACCAGGCCCTGATTGCCCTGAATTGTCCTGATGAGCCTCAGCTGGGCCCTGCCCTGGGCTAGGAGGCCCATTTCAGCAGGGGAAGGGCCATCAGGCCCCCTGTGGGGGTGCTGGGGGAGCACTGCTCCCCCTTTGCCACAGTCTCTTGCCTTTCCTGGGATAGAAGGTAAGGGCAAGGCTTAAATGTGGGGCTTGTTCTTTATACATATATCTGTCTGGTTTTTATTTTTCTCCTGCTTGTTGTGTTATAGCAACAAGCTATTTTTCTGCTGATTGTTGTGGTGTAGCAACAGAAGGGTATTTTTGTTGGGAAAGAAAGCCTGGCATGGAAAGAAAGCAAAATTTTTGTTGTGTTTAAGTGAGTTGCATAAATTCTGGTGAAGGTAGTTGTGCTGTTTCTCCTGGGTGTTCTGTGTGCTTCAGGGTGCAGCACAGCTCTGCAGGGACCTTCTGGTTCCTTTCACCCACTGTGAGGGGTTGGATGGGGAAACCATTTCTTCTGGTGCATTTGGCCCATGCACCATCCCTCCTGTGCTTGAATAGCCTTATAGTTGTTTGCTGAATTAACTTGTAGCTCTTCCCAGAGCTAAAAGAATCGTTCTGCTCCCAGCAATGGCTTTAGGGGCTCTCTGCCCTCAGGGGATGGTTCACTGCCACGTCACTGGGTGTCACCTGTAATACACTGCTGTATTGGGGCGGGGAGAAGTTTGCAACAGTTCTGTAGGGTCCTTCATGGGCATTGCAATGATTTAGCTAAACTGGCAGAGGGCTTGTACAAGTGATTACACTTAAATGTGGTAGCGTGGAGGTCTGCAGTGGAAAGCTGCTATTTTAACTGGCTTTTTTCTGCTCCTTTACCCATTGATGCTTCCCCCCCACCCAAGACTGTTTAAAGGATTTTACATGTGTTAGAGCTGATTTTCTTCTACAGCAATTTATCTGGAAGTTGCACTATGGCCATAGCTGGGTTTCTGGAATATCATTATCCAAAACAGTAGTCTTTTTTTTTTCTTTTTTTTTTAGCATGGGGGAAACGTTGTCCTTGTATTTTTAAGAACTGTGCTACTATAAATAATATACAGAAATAAATTTGATTGGTTTTGTTGTTCTATGCAAAGCAGTGAATAAACATTAAAGGAATAAGTAGAAGCAGAATGGTAAAGAGGGCAGGACTGAATATAGAGGAGATTGCTTTAATTAAAATCTGTAAGAGCCTCTGATTTCTTTGACATTTTAAATTGCATTGAGCTGTGATATAATTTAATTTTGAAGGCATTTAAGTAGGCCATTCTTGAGTATTGACTGATTATCTTTTACTCTATATACGAAACTTGAATAACAATTTACCTTATTGTTGGAAAAGGCAGTACTGCAGCATAGCTTCTGCTTTGCAAAAATATTTTCAATCGGCAATCAAGCCAACATCAGTTACTGTGAATTAATGAAATAAGACTCTAGTGGCTGCAGTAGGTTAATGGAAGTACTGTTAAACCTTGCACCAAAAATAAGTGTTGTATGAGCTGTTATAACACATCATGAAGGTGTTCAGCAGTCCCAAATTAACTCTAAATTGTCTTGCTCTTGTAATTTAATTTGGATTTCTGTGCTGCTTTGCAGCTGGATAAGGGTGTGCAGTACTTCTGAAATCCAGCTCTGTTTCGATAGTTTTGAGCCCCCATTCACGGTTGGATGGAAGCTCCTAGTGCTGTGCTGGGAGTGCCTGGGCACACGAGGCTCCTCCAGCTGCTCTGGGGCAGCGTGGCACAGCTCACAGCGTTTACACTGGTGTGCAATTCCATGTGTACTCACAGACATAGGGGAGCAAACTAGCTCAGTACAAACATAGGAGTACAGCAGGAGCTTCCGGGAAAATGCATTATTTCAACATAGCTACCCTGCCATCTTTAAAACTGAGATTTGAAGCTCTGAAACCCGTCTTTTTAATGTACAAAATAATGACAATTCTTTCATTTATAAGACTAAGCTATCAGAATTAATAATTGTCCTGGGAAAATCTCCATTTCTGGAGCAGAAAAAAGTTCTATAAAAGCAAGCTAGTTTTCAGGCCGTTAGTTGTTCAGATTGGGTGCTGAAGCATTACAGCAGCTACCTGGTATTATTTGTGGGCTGGCTGGCTGATTGTTTTTCTGTCTGAATTACACTTACCTGCTGTGATTTCAAAGTTAAATTGTGAATTTTCCTGATTTTTATACCTGTTGTAAATATTTGCCTTCATTTTTTGGTCCGTCACACTGAAAGGTTTTAATTTTCATTTCATTTCCCATTTTTAAAATGGTTTCTCAGCTGTATTATGGCTGTTATCTCTTTACTGTGTGTTTTATAGATTATCTACCATATCTACCTTAGTGAAATAAAATTATTTTACAGCTGGAGCTGTTCAATAAATATGCTTAACTCATGTTTTTTTGTGGAATACCAAGTTAATTTGGTCTGCAATCTAAACTCTCAAATATTTTAAATTCTTGTTGTGCCATGTCTTAGGGAGTTTCCTGTTTATTTGGAGCTAATTAGGTCCTTGAATTAATCACAAGTGTGACGTTTGGCGTGTTCAGAATACCTTTGTATACTCTAGAAATGAAAATGCCAGAACGTATTCATCCTAATGGATGATTCCCAAGCTATAAAAATGTAAGAGGAAATTATTTTAAGCCTTAGAAAAGCCATGCAGTATCTAGGTGTGGAAATAATTTCTGATGCTTTCAACATTGATCATTTTAGTATATACAACAGCTTGAGCTGATGCAAAGTATGTTTAGTTTCATGAGGCTACTGTGCTTGCAAAGCATGAGCAATTTTGTCCTGCTTGCAAGAAAAATAGAGTTGATGCATACATTTTCTCCTAAGCTGTGTTTATTTACAAGATGCAATAACAAAAAAAAAAATAAAATTATTGAAAGCGCTTGTAGAAGAATCTGTTCTGTAGCAGTTCTGTAAGAACTGAAACACCTTAATTTCTGTGTCATTTTCTTTTTGATAGAAATAGTGGCTTTATATTGTGCTTTTGAAAGGGATAGCTGTAGTGTCACTCCATCGGGAACCTAATGTATCCAGACCTTTGATTCGTGATATGAATGTTAAACTGCAACGCTCACATGGAAAAGGATCCTGGAAGGACGCTGTAATCTGTTCCTCCTAACCTTTGAATTAATTTCTGGGTTAAAACAGGTTAAAAGCAAACAAACAGCAATAGATTGCTTGGGAGTTGTGGTTGGGGCAGCTGCAGCTCATTGCTCAGAGCAGACGATCTCTTAATGTGAATTAGGGCAAGGTATGCGTCGTAGGGAAACAAATCCATGGGCACTCTGGACTTGGAAGGGCTCTGTTTGGATCAGTTTTTGACAGAGGTGTGTGCTGGGCGGGTGAGGACTCTCACCCGAGGCCAGGACAGTGGCCTGGGCTGTGGGTGCGCGGGGTGCTGGGCAAGGTGCAGCCGGCTGGGCCCTCTGTGCCTGGAGCGGCACGGGTACGGCTGTGGGCAGCCTGGGGGCCGCTGTCACTTGGGCACGTGAGCAGCTCTGTGCTCACCTTCTGGGAGCCGCGGTTTGGAGCTGAGTTTCCAGGTTGCAGTGACTCGTGCCGTGCTTCTGTCCCCTCTGGCATTCCTCACAGGTTTAGTTTCAGAAGTGATAAAAGAGCTTGCTCAGGTGATACCCTGCTGTGCTGCCATCCGTCACTGTCCGAACTACCTTGTACTCACTGATCTGTCCATCCAGCCTCGTTCAGCTCTGTGACTCCCGCAGACCTTCTGTTTCCAGGATAAAATCTCCCGTTTGTAAGACAAAATCAATCATTTGCCCTGTATTTATGGTCCGGCTGGTGTTTCCCCTCAGCTGTCCCTTAGCTGCTCTTCACTGTCACTGCAGAAAGAACAAGTCATCAAGGCCGTGTCACTTGTTCCTCCTGCGTTTCCCTGCCCTGAAGCGTCACCTGTCCACCCTTGCAAGTGACTCACAAAGGCTTCCTTCAGCTTCTTTCTGCTGGTGCCTTTGCGATTTCCAGTGTTCAGGGCATCTGGTTTCCTCTTTAGCAGGCCCCGCAGCTACCTCCTGGCCACTCGCTGGTTCTGGTGTTCTAGCACGAAGTTCATTAATAATTGGAAGTTCATTAATAATTGGAAGTTATTATTAAAACTGTGGCATGGTCACGGTTTTTAGCTTACATTTTGCAGGCAGGTGGAGCTATTACTTTTGTGCATCCACAAATCATGAGTCGGTTGTGCTTTTCAGATCTCTCCTTACGTGTTCGTTGTTTAGTTTATTGATTCATGCTTTTTCTTTTTTGCTCTCCCTTATTTTAACATAGAATTGACAAAACTGTCTCGATATAAGAAGAGATCTAATCCAATACGTACTTGATTCAAACTTGGGAGACTGTTTATGTTTCAGAAAAGCTTATCCATCTGTCTCTCTTTTTTTAAATTTAAAATCTCTATTTAAAGTTTTGCCTAAGGCAGAGAAAGGCATTAGGAAGGGCGGGAAGCCTTGAAAAGGTGAGATTTTTCTGCAGTTCCAATTCCACCAGGTTAAAATGAGTTTCTGTTGGCCTAAGCCTTCCAGCACAGAGATGCTTTGAGAAACGCTAGTGCTTTTGATGCTTAAATGAGCCTTTAATAATTTGAGGTTATTTTTTTCTCTGCAACTATTTTATAAGAACACATGCTTGTACTCTAGATGCTTTTAAATCAGCAGTTTTCCTTTATCTGAACTACTTCGAATTTATTTGTGTATTTTCCTGTTTTGCTTTTATGAGTCACAGTATCCAATTCTCTAAAGCATCATCTTGGTCTTTTATCTCTCTGTAGAGTACTGGGTGATACCTTGTATGCAGAATGTTTTATTAAATTGAGTTTGTTTGCTTTGTATTATACCTCAGATCCGTTAGTCTCCGTAAATCTTATCCTAGGCATGTCTGTCTTTCCTTCCTTCTTATCCCCTCACTCCCCTATCTTTTTAATCCCGACGCCTCTGAGCTGAGAGGCACTGCTCTTACACAGCTATTGTAAGCGGAGATCAGGCATCCTTGACTCTGTGGTATTTCCCCAGCGAACACACTTGTGCCTTTCTGTAGCTTTCATCAGAAATACTTTACAGAGTGGAAAGTTCTTGAGCTGAGGTTAGAGATAGTGGCGGAGGCAATAGCAGCTCGGAGCAGAGTTGTATAAATGAAAAGGAATGAGATCTTCCTGAGAATAATGGAGGGGCCAGAAGAGATCAGTAATTGTGAACGTCTATCCTGGAAGAAACCTTGGAAGAAATGTCCGCTGCGGCCTTCCTGTGGCAGGCAGACTCTGAAGGCAGGTGGGTTATTTACCAATAAAACATTTTTTTTAAAAACTTAAAATTTCTGACTTTTTTCTTATTATTCTTGCAGGATGGAAGAAGATAGGCCAAATCCTTCTTCACCCTTCCCTTTTTAAGCCTTTTGATTCTCAGCAGCACTAGGTGTACAACGCCTTAAAATTTCTCCAGTATTTTTAGAAACTTCTTGAGTTTGAAAATAAAAGAAACCCAGCCTGATTCTCATGCTGAGTTTTTGGATCTAAAATGTTTTTTTATTTGGGAACAGAGCAGTTGAGCTACAGAATTTTTACAGGTATGAATTGTGAAAAGGGAGTCTGCCCTGCCTAATGACAACGACCTTCAAAGGAGACCAGTGTCTTCCATTTAATTTTGGAGTAAAATTGTAATAACCCAAGAGATTAAGAAATAACATGTCCTACGAAGCAGTTGCAAAAGCACCTTATGGTCTTTATTTCACAACTTACAATTTTATTTTTTTTTGTATTTTTAGAAAGAATACAGCTTTAGGTTATAAAATAAGAAGTATCTAAGCTAAATAAAATAGAAAAAGCAAAATCCACCCACCAGTTTAAAATCTCCAAGGAAATAACAGAAGCAGACATTACAATTATCACCTGAAGAAAAAAGGCTTGAGGTTTCATTCCAGTACCCTGCAAAAAAAAAAAAAAACCAAAACGCTCATAGTTTTTTCTTAAAAAGAGCAGTATTGTTGTATGTATTTATTTATTTTTAATAGGCCAATTTTCCTTTTGTGGATGAGCTCTGATGCAGTCAGGTAGTAGAGTTATTTAAAATGTCCATCTATTCTTTTTTCCCGAGTAGACAATAACACAAATGAAAACATTTTTGGAAATGCAATACTTCTGCTGTCTAAATATCAGCTGCCTGATCAGTTTGCATTCCCATCTTTTGTGTCCCCTTTTTGGAAATGATTCTATTTCACTAGTTAAATTTCAAAACCACTTTTGAAATGGAAATCAATCCCTAACTTAATGTAAATCTAAAATTGCTTGCATATTAGAGCAGCCTGGTCTCCTTCGGGCATTTTATTATGAAGTACCAATAAGGGACGTAATTTAACTTGCGAAATATACAAATCACATGGAGTTCACATGTGCTATATAAAGAAAAACACCTGTGAATACCATATGATTTATGCATTTCAGAAGCTAAATTGCCTGTCATCGTACTCTAAAGCCTCCATGCGCTTGCCTCATTCTCATTGGCTTGTCAAGAACACAAAAACGAAATTAAAAATGTAAACATCATTTGTGTTAAAAAGGGAAAGCGAATCTACTGGGCATTTGTTCATCTTCTTATGCTGCAAAGACCTTCACATAACTGTGCCTAGGAGATAAATAGGTGCAGGTTTTCAAAGTAAAAAGTGGCCTTTTGTGTATCAGTCCAAACTTGAGCAGTTAAGACCTGGTGGCTCAAAGGCAAGACACACGGGAAATATTGGGTCATGGTAATTTCACTGAGATTTCTATCCTCCTTCCCTGAGCCCATCTCTTTTGTTTATAGAACTTGTTTGTGTGTCACAGTGAGGTTAAAAACAGGCTGGAGGCTTTTCTCTGCCTTCAAGTGATAGGCGTCACCTTGGGATTTAGGCAGGGAGATGAGTGCTCGAAACTTCAGTTTAAGTTGGAAAGCTGACATTTCTGAATGAGTCTTCAACAGACGTGTATTTCTGTAGAGGCTTTTGTAATGTATTGAAGCATCATGTAGTACTTCAATGGGTACTAAACTGAATAACAAATACCCTTTTTTTGGTGACAACTAATCTCCGTCATGGTGCGCTGCTCATACAAATGAGTTATTGTTCCGTCTATATAATTCCATACAAGCTATGTATTACTTAATCTCTACCCTGTAATTTATATGACCTATAAAAACACAGATTTAATTATAACAATTTTACTCTCAAGATTAAATATATACTTGCCCAGAGAACAAAGGATAATAGAATAAAAATCAGTTAAGCAAAATCTAAATTTAATTCAAGCTGTTTTGAAACTGAATGCAGTTCAAGTAACGATCACAAAGAGAAGAGGGTACTTTGCTTATTGAGTTGGAGGAGAAATAAATACGATCAGTGGCAGTCAAACAGCTTTTGTATGTACAGTAAGATTTTGACTAGATTAACAGTCATTATTCCGTGAAGAAGAAAAGATATCAGATGAACTTGGCTGCGTGAAGCACAACCGTAACGCAAACCGCTCTTGTGCAAATGAGAAACCCTGTTGTATATCAAGGCTTTAGGAGAAGGGAGGTCCTGGTACTGTGGTAGAGGAAGATAGGGGAAAAATCATCCCTACTCTGGTGTGAAGAGGGGACGCCCTAACACAAAGGAGGAATCTTTTTGGTGTAAGGATCACAAGGCACATGGGCATCAGTGCTGT
Source organism: Pampusana beccarii (assembly GCA_013399365.1). NCBI lineage: Eukaryota > Metazoa > Chordata > Aves > Columbiformes > Columbidae > Pampusana > Pampusana beccarii. Next base: position 311,839 of record VWYH01010183.1, on the reverse strand, counting down.
TCTGTCAGCACTTGCCTCAAGTTTGGTTCCATACCATTTTAAGAACACGTGTCCCGAGGCTGTGGAGTGGTTCTCTCTGGCAGCGGGTGGTAGCAGGTGCCTGGGGAAATAGAATGAGTAGGAATGGAGCTTCAGAAAAGTACCAGTTTCCTGGAATGGATCAGAGATGTCTCCAGGCAGAGGTGGTAGCTGCTTTGCACTTAGGACTAAATGGATTTTTTAAAAAATCTATTCATTTGACTGATTGCTTACTTGACCCCATTTAAATGTCAGCATCTGCAGCAACTGGAGCATTGAGTTCCCCAGTACAGTCACTTTTGTGAAATCTTTCTATTTCCTTGATTTGACTTCATCATCAGATCACTTCTTTTGGTGTTGCCTATTTGCTATATGTAATGTGAGACAGTTAATAGCCATTCCTTATCCATCTTCCCTTGTCGCTCCTGAGCTGACAGGTGTGGTTACAGTGCTGCTTTGTCATGATTCTTCCAGATGACAACCTTAACCTAATAGTTTGTTGCACAGGAATACCTCTCATCACCCACTCTACCTCTCTACTTTCCTAAATATGCAGTGCACTTTTTTTGAGAAATAGGGGCAGGATCTATGCACAGTACTTGAGAGGAGGGTTGAGCTGAGTGGTGACATGCTGGTTTGGTTTGTTTTCTATTCTGAAATGAGGCTGATGGGATCATGTTTGGTTTTGTTACAAATGCAAAGCTTGCTGAGGGTCACCTTAGCTCTCAAAATTCGGAGGGTGAGGGCTCACATCTCAAACTTCCATTCCTTCAGGAAGGACCTGTGGGTGATGGGGTATCTTCTGGGAAGCTGGTACTTCGGAAAAAGGGATTGAAAGGAGTCCTTTCAGAAATGTTACGGTTTCACTCCAGGAGCTGCTGGGGTTTGATAGCTATCAGAGGAGACTTAATTGCCAGGGCTACACGAGAGTGAGTGGTTAGGATAGAAGCTGGTCTGTGCTGGAAAAGTTAATGAGCTTCTTGTAAATAAACATGCTAAGGTGTGGGGAAGGATGAAGTTTTCCTGCAGGCAGTTATCTCTACTGGAGGGAACCTTCCCTTACAACTCAGATTTCAGCTGTCTGTTGCATGGGTGTTTGCAGACAATGAAGGCAATGCAAAGAGCTGTCAGAGCCCAGGATCAGCTGGGAGGAGTTGTATCGAAAGTGGAAACCACTTTTTCAAGGCAACTATCAATTTATGAATGTAGTAAGCCAGCCTTCATACAGATATTTTACTTCATCTTATAATGTGGTGTGTCTAGTTCAAGTCTGCTCGAAATAGTCACAGAGACCAGAGAGATTATGCAAAGGTACAGGTTTTTTTTCTTCCCTTCCATTATCATTTTGATATCATCATTACCCTTCTGATATAATCAATAGCTACAAATACAGTTGTATTTTTATTGTGCAGCTGCTATGTTATTTTTAAAAAGATTCATATTTTATAACACCTAACCTGGAGTTCAACAAACCTATTTCATTGATTCAAAACAAAAAAAAACTGAAAAACTTTGTGTTCTCGTAGTACTTTTCCTTTCTGCTATTATCTTTCACACTTTGCAGACATACCAGTGGGAAGGATTCAGTCCTGCCCATCTGCTGGTTGCTGTTTTGGCTAATGCATTAAAAATTTACTTGTGGATGACTCTTTTTAGGCTGCTATTTATTAATGGATTGAGAACGGTCTTTTGAAGTGAACAGCATGTGCGCAGCAAACCGTTTTGTTCAATTTAAATGAAAAAAGAATGAAAGAAGTGCTGCTAGCCTAATTCTTTGAAGATGCTTGGATTCAAACATTCCGTTAGAGGTATCGCTGTACTTTGCAAAATAGCATGCCCTGGAAACAAAACAAACAAGTTTTGAGGGTTTTCTTTTACCTTTTACTATGAAGGTTCTCTTCTTCAAAGACAAAACTCGCTGAGGGATGGGTAGCGCTTCTTGTTGTGTACGGTTCTGGTTCGTGAGCGGGGCCTCTGCAGCCCTGTGCCCAGGGAGCAGGGCTGGCTCTGGCTGTACCACACCGTGCCCACCAGGATGGGCCTGCAGCTGAAGCAGCCACCTCCCTCCGGTCCCTGCTTGTCTCTGAGCCGGTTGTGGGACAGGTGTTCCTGGAAAGAACCCTGGTAGTCTGACCCTGCTGCCTGTGAAGGGTGGCAGCACATCTGTAGGTTTTGGGTAGGTTTTTTGCAACCATTACTTGTCTTTAATGTATTGTGCTTGTTTTAAGAAGGCAAGTAATGTGTCAGAGTACCAGTAGCATCCCAGGCTTATTTACCTGGCAGACTCCTTGTATAAATTCAGTAGGTCCAAATAAATAGAGTAGAAGAAATAAACCCTGATATATGCACTGAGACCAAGAACTACCATCTGGTCTTCTCTAGGGTTCACCGTTCACAAATGATATTTAATACTCCTCCTAGTTGCTACTAGGTGATTGTGGAGACTGGAAGCATGACATAGAATTGAGAATAAAAACAGCAACAGCATGAGGAAAACAAATTCAGTCGAGCTTGGTTTAGCCTCAAGTTTTCTATTATAAACAACCTGTGTTGCATACTTGGCAGAGGCACTCATGGTGCAGTGAAAAGCATCAGAAAAGAGGGCAGGAGAAGTAGAAAAATAAAAATAGGTTTCATATGAGTGGAAGCTTCCTTTTTAGAATGAAACAGTGAAATGGTACGTGAGGGATTTCTGTGCACCTGCTTGAAGAAAGCGTAAGAAACCCATGGGAAGGACTGAGGGGATGCTGTCTTTCCCCTCAGGCTTGTGTTTGCTTCAGTACCTAAATCAATCCTGTTGGGATGAGCATGAGGGGAGGGAGGAATAACTTCTATAATGAGCTTTACTTTCGGGATGTATCTCCTGGCTACATGGCATAATGGTTCTTTGAAAGGTTAACTCTTATTACACCTATTCATTATTCATAAAGAGAAAAAAGTGTTCATTATTTCTGCTTGGTACGTTCAGTGATAACCTGCAGTCATAATAACTTTTTTTTTTCCTGTGGATTTCTAGAAGTTTTTTATTTCTTTTTGCTGGGAAAGAGATAATTTCTAGTGATGAAACTGCAGATTCTTAGTGCATTTCTTTTTAAAAAGGGCAGGTCCAAATGCTACAGCTGATATAATATTTGTGGCAAATAACTACTCATTTGTTTTAGCTGTATAAAATTAAAGAGATGAAACAGTACGTTTAGCCTGCCATGTGGAGGAGGAACTGATTTATTAGATTTAATTACTAAAGAAAAAGTCAGTGCTATGAATGCAACCCCTTCTGCCCCCAACCCTACATAAGATCATTCCGAGTGAAAATTCAGGACAATTTGCTCATTGCTGTTGTCACTGCAATCCTCCATCAATATCATTAAACCAAAAATGAAGATTTAAGGTGGAAATATTCATTGCTCATTAAAAATACAAGGCGAAGGTTTTTAGGTGCTTTAGATCTATAGCTGTGTGGTGGAAAGAACATAAATGAACTGATGATGAATGGACGGGCTACTAACAGTTTTTGTCTTGATTTCTGATTTGCCTCACTGTACCAGAAAATATTTTGATCTACATGGAAAGCTTCATGGAAAAAGCTTCTTTTTGTTCTTTACCAAAACTGCTTTCTGTGTCATCTCCTCCCAAGTGGGAAAATTCATTCCCTGTTCATCTAAAGATGGTTATGGATGGAATGGCATTGCGAGCATGGTTGACTTTGTGGGGTCACAATGTTGATGACCACGTGAGGGATGAGCTGTGGGCTGCTGGAGCAGCTGTGGCTCAAGGAGACCCTCTGTGTTTGCATCTCCTTGCTCCTTGTGAGCAAAGAAGTCTGTACCCGTCTTTGTGCAACTTCTGCTCTGCGTGAATCTGCAGTCCTGGTCATAACCGAAGCATTCACCCAGCAAGTAAAGCTATTGCATAGGTGATGGTTTGCCATTAGCTGTCAGAACAGACATAAGAGCATTTACAGCAGCACTTCAAAGCCGCGATGAAAGAGCTCTGTTGCCAATTCAGACACGAGGCATACAGGCTTCTTATATTTGCTCAGTATTCCCAATTCACCATTAGGCTGCGGCTGCTCTGTGCAATCTGTTTTGATCTGCTCCCATCTGCTCCAATCTGATGGGTTTTTTTTTCTGAAAAATGAATCTGGCGGAGTGTGATTGTTGCAAAGGCAATCAATTACTGGAGCTCTGAAAGTGTTCTGCCTGCTGGAGGCTGCGTGCTCTCACCAGCCTGCTGCGTTTCTGCCGCTCCTTAGCGTCGCGCAGGTGAACTGCACCAAGGCTGTTGGCCCAGGCTTGGACTGGCAGGAACAGAGGCAGCTCCAGCAGGTCTGCCACTGCACATCAGGACAATCAGAGGCTCCCTGCTGCTGGATTTCGTGTTTTGTGAGGGGACTTCGTTAGTAAGAGCAGCTGCTGGTGGTGTGTGAGTGACTGGCTGTGTGGTAGTAGTTGTGTGGAGGGTGTTTTCTGTGTGAATGGCTTGATTGAAGGAATAGGGAGTATGCTTATCAAATTAGCATGTAATACCAAACTTGGAGAGAATAATAGAATTCCAGATAAACTGGATGAATTACAGAAAGCCCCTCAGCCCTGCAAGGATGCAGTTTTACTGGTACAGCAGATGCAGCAGTTCAACAGAAGTGTAAGAACAGCATCTATGTGGAGAGTTGGGATACGGAACAGTCCTTCGGAAGAGAATGCTGGGAGTTACTGTGCTGTGTTCACTTGAACCTCAATGCCAGCAATGTCGGCCTGTTGTGAAAAATATTAGCGCTGTTAGGATGTGTTGCAAGGATTTGTTTTTCTGCAAGAAAGGAGTCGTCTTCCCGCTCTGCTTGTTGTGCTGCCAGGCATAACCTCTGGAGCATTGCAGCTCCTTCAGGCTCCAGTCCTACAGCAGGTTGCAGACCAGGAAAAAATAACCTGGAGGAAAGCAGAGGGTGATCACAGGTAGATGAAACGTGATCTTGGAGGGCTTGAGAGAACATGTTTGTGTAGGCTTACAAAGATAAAATTAAAGGGGAAGGTTTGGACATGACATTAACTTTGAGATGCATGAGATCTGTGAAACAGTGGGTAATTATCTGCTCCACTCCTCTTGCCTAGGGATAAGAAGTAATGCACTGGAGAAGGACTTGGCCAGACATCCTAGTGATAAGCTAGTTTTGGTTGTTGGTTGGTTGGTTTGTTTTTTTAAAAAGGCTTTTGGCTCTTAGGTCATGCTGCGGACGCTGGGCTGTGAGTCACAGAATCGTCACAGAACACCCCAGGTTGGAAGGGACCTTGAAAGATGATCTGGTCCCGAGCCTAGATGACATTATCTAGCCCCCTGTCCAGCTGTGTCTTGAAAACCACCAGTGGCAGTGTGTCTGCCGTGTTCCTGGGGAGGTTGTTCCAGGGAATGATTGTTCTGACTGTAAACAAACTATTTCTTATATCGTGATGAAAATCATAATGGAGGTCTGTAATGTTATGGACCTATGACTTGTCTGCCCTTGTCTCTGAAATAGCAAACACCTGAATGTGTTCATGTGTAAAAGTAAAGTAGTATTTATTGGGGGGCAGAAATCAGATTTTTAAAAAATAGGTATTTTGTAGTAGGGACTCAGAATTGTTTGCCTTTTGCTGCAGTCTTACGGAACAGACTTTCCTACCAGCTGATTTATGACAAGGCCCTATGTGTGTTGGGAGGGAAAGAATCCAGAGGTTACTGCATTAGGCTTCAGATCTGACTGTGGTAGACCCTGAATGGTTCTGTCTACTTCAGCAGTGGTTCAGATATTCACCAGGTGCATTTGAGAAAAACAATATCTGCTTCCAGATGATGTAAATAAATACACAGATTTGCAAGGTAGAAGTAAACAGTATTAATAAACATTGTATTCTCCTGGATTAAAATTATACATTGTTACTCTGACATAGCAATTACAGCATATGTGATATATGTGAATCTTCATTTGTTGTTGTCAAAGTTTAAGCTTTGTAAAAATTAATGTTTTGGAAAGCTGCTTACATAAACCATTCTTTTAATGAAACAGGCCCAATGAGAAGCTGGTGGTGGAAAGCAATTAAATGACACTGCTAGGCAGAGATGACTAAGATGGATCAAACTGTTCTGATAAGTTTACAGCTAAATAGCACAATTAATCAGTATTCTTATTGAAGTTTAGATGTCGCTCCTATAATCTTCATGGGACAGGTGCATTAACTTTCAAGGAGTGATTAAGTGCTACAGCATGCAGGCTGCTGTGTGAATCATAATCTTCAGCCTAACATGCACCTAAATTAGTAATTTACTAAGTTATGAATATGGGAAATATTTTGCCATGATTATGGATAATTAATGCAAAGCCGTATTGGCAATGTCCACCTAGTAATTCATCCTTACTGCGTAGTGACAGAATGTTTCACACTGTCTCTGCGATGGAATTTGAAGAGTAGAGTCAGAATGACAAACCCACAACCATAAGGAGGTCCTGTGGATTAAAGGCTTTGCAAACAAACTGTTGGTTAATTGGGTGGGGGAGCATCTGTGGAAGCTGGAGGCTGTTTTATATAGGAAGAGATGTATGTCGTGCTGAGGGCTCTGAAGGCTGCAGCTTGAGCAGTTACCACTTCAAGGGAAGATGGAAAAGTGAACATGGCTGTGCTTTGAATGTTAAGGTGCCTAAAGTTCCATTCTAGCCAGCTGTCAAATACAACTGGCTGTGCATACCTGTCTTCTCAGTTTTGCCTCACCTGGCATGTCATCAATGTCTAATATTCAGGTTCACAACTTCCATTAACCACGTGCAAAGAATCAGACTGCTTTTCTGTTGTGAACTGAGCAAAACCTCAAGTACTTGCTGTATCCTTTACAGCTGTTTTGGCAGGGTAAACTACCGAACGCAAAAGATGGGAAGGGCGCTTTGGAGATGGAAACAGAGGATGCGTGTAAGAAGAATCTGGACATCTCTGTAATTTCAAGAAGCGTGTTTTGGGTGCTGGTCTGCTCAGGGCAGTGGAGCTGGCCAGGCTGGGGCCAGAGTGAAAGCAAGTTGAAATGCCCTGGTGCTGCTCTGAGCTGGGATTAGCGAGGCCAAGGCAGTCCAAAATGCCCTGGTGTGGCTCTGAGCTGGGATTAGTGAGGCCAAGGCAGTCTAAAATGCCCCGGTGCTGCTCTGAGCTGGGGTTAGTAAAGCCATGTCCACTGCTGCTGCATGGCTGGTGCCTGAACCAGAGCTGCTCTGAGCCCTGCGGCACACTGCACCCTGCTCTTTTGGAGAGCTTTGCTGTTCACCTTCATTTTTAATGCTGGGTTTTTGTTATGTCCGCATGATGTGAGCCAGACTAGCGCTTCAATAAAAAGTAATGAGTTTTGGAGCACAGTGTCAGGCCCTGGTCAAGCAGAGGCTGGGGCCGAGTCCCACAGGCCCTCCCTGGCTTCCCAGGCACTTCACACCCAGCCCCAACCCTGGCTACACCGTGCGCGCCTCAGTGCTGTGGTGCTGGCTCCTTTGCTCTCATTTTTGCTTGTTATTCTCCCATTTGTCACAAACTGCTAAGCATCCTCGTGCACAGGTGGGTCGCGGGGGCCCTCTCAGTGTGTTGGTGTCAGAGCTCCCTTGCAGAGCTGCGCGGGGAGGAGTGTGATTGAGGACACTAACCTGGCCCTGTAAAAGCACAGAGAGCAAGTAGCTCCCATTTTAAGAATGCACTCGAAGAAGCGAGGCAGGAAGTACTAATGAACATTGCTGCAATTTTCCCTGACCTTAAGAATGGTACAGGTAGGATTGTTCCAGCGGGTTCTCAAACATCCCCAAATACAATGTAAAATCAGTCGAAAGACATATAGATCTGTTTTAAAATCAAGGTGCTTATCTGATTCTCACGAATTATTAAATTGAGTTATACCAGGAACTGACTTTGTTTTCTTGGAGTGATGACTGAAAAAAAGAAATTCTGCATTGTTATTATTTTTTCTCTATGTGAAGTTCATGGAAATAGTTAATGAATTAATGCTTTGCTTGGATTATTTCCAGCCTCCTTGTAAGCAACACTTGGAAAAATATTTGTAAAAGTTTGTAAGTAGTGAAGGCTACATTTACAGATATGACTTGAATCATGGTCTGTGTGTGGTGGTTTTGGCTTTGTTTTTTTTTTCCTAAGACTTACCCTTTTTTTCTTTGACAAGACTTTCTTGCTAATTTTACGTTCTTAATCCCTGTCAGCTTCCAATATTTGTGTTTTGCTCATTCTAACATATTGGGCTCCTTTTGCAACAGCTGCATTGAAGGGGTTTTTTTTAAGCCTTCTGCTCTGTTTTTCAGAACTGCTTATCTTCCTCTCTCCCTCTTTTATGTATTGAATTGGACAAACTATGAATTCGTTTGACGAGAAAGATCCAAGCCTAAGCAGGCACCAGATGGTGGCACTGGTCTTTCACATCTGACAAATCTGGATCATGCAGTGAAATGTAAGTTTTATGCAAGTTGTACTGCATGCCATCCTAATTTTTTCCTTTCGAGCTGCATAGGTGGAATGGGGAAGGTGACATATTTTTATGCTTATCTTTAGAGAGTGCCTAGACAAGGTGAGATGTGTATCTAAGGGAGTAGAAAAGATAAGCCTTGGCAATATCTGAGCAGTGCTAGTACCGTTATTTTCTGTATTTGTATCATGCCATTACATTTCAGTTGAAATGCAGAGTGATTTGGATGCCAGCTGAGCTGTGCCAGCTTATACTCGATGAGGCTGTAGTTGTGATTCATAAAATCAGATGTGTACCTTATATTCTCGGTCTTTACTGAATCTTACTGTATGTATAATTATCGATAGACCATTTTTGCTGAATGTAGCAGATATTAGCTGTGTAGTGGCGTGACAGTTATTTGTTTTCTATTCTCAAAATACTCCATTTTGGTATTTTCAGAGTATGCTTAACAGTATTCAATTTCTCTGCTTTAAGGAAGAATGGCTGGAGAAATCTGTATTTGAAAGAGTGAAGTCTTGAATTCCACATGAAATATTTGGTTAGAGAAATATTGGAGAAAGAAAAATGCACTTATTGCCTATAGAGATTAATCCTTGCAGTCTGCGCTATGATTCTTTCCTCTTTGGGCATAAACTATGCCAGGAAAGAGAGAGAGCACCTTCAGATGAGAAAGCGATGGGTGCAAAATGAGAATGTAGGTAAAGGCTGATGATGAACAATAAACACAGAAATGGCTAAATTCTTTAGGAGTATTGCACTGTGGAGAGATGTGTTGTCCTGTCACTATCACCTGTTACAGTCCTGAGGCTCACACAGCAGCTGCAATCTGAGTGTACCAGCGGTACATGAAAACAGGACAACAGAAAATTTGCAGACCATCCGTGCTCCCTGTGATCTGCAGAGCAAACCTTGGTGCTGGGAGGTGTCCCAGCAGTACCAGGGAGGCGGGACATGGGACCTGCAGCCTTGGGTTTCATCTGCAAAGGGAAGGGGCTCTGAACCCCTAGGATGTGTTTCTTGATGATGCTCTCAACAGACCTACTCTTCAGGCAGCTCAGAAATCCTGGTGGCTTGCAAAAGCAAGGTGAATTGGAGAGGTTTGGACATCGTGCCCCGCTGGAGATCAGGAGGAGTCACCTGCCTTCCGAAGCCACCTGTGAGCATTGCTTCAGGGTTTTTTTTGTGTCTTAAATTATGTCTTGAAAAAAGTGATGGTAAATGTTTTAAAGTCACCATAGTCACTACACTGTAATACATTCCTTGGTTACTGAAATAAGTTGAGCTGCAGTTGACTTCACATAGCGTGCAGTCTTTCTTCATGTATGTTTGGGGAATTTAGTCTTTCTGTGGTTTAGTCCACATCTGATCTGTCGCAGTTCTAGTGCATAGTTCAGTTTTATTAAAAAACTTTGTCCCTTATTCTGAAATCAGTTGAAGATTTCTCACTGCATTACTGGGCTAAGACTTTGTCTTTTTTTTTCTTCCTGTTAAGTCCAGCTACTTTTTCTAGTCTGGAAAAGCTCAATTTGTCCCATAAGATGCAATTGTTACTTATGCATTGATGATTATAAGAGAAAGCAGCAAAAACTAAATTGCAATGATCAATGAGTATGTTATTCTTCTGATGGAAACTTGGTGACTTTTTTAACTTAAGTATGTTTTGAAGTTTCAGTCTGTGGGTCAAAATAGAGCCTGAAAGTTGCAATGTGAAATTACGGGATGTCTGTGTAAACAGAGTGTACTTTTCAACTGACAGAATTTAATAGCAGCTATTACACATTTTTTGCTTTCTTAGCAGCACTTGCCATTGTGTAGAGTCAGGCTTTTATCAGACACATGAAAAATAGTTTTTCCATTTTTACTATATTCTCACAACTTTCTGTCCTTTTGTCCCTTAACATGGCCTGAGCTGTGAGCAGTTAGGAGAAAGAATAGTCATTCTTGATTCTGTTTGCAGCATTATGTGGCCTGTTGGAGAGCTGGTGTCCGCACAGATGGCTCTGGTTTGGAGTATATAAGTGAGATTAATACTGAATTGGACAGTGTGGCTTGAAATAAGGTTACATTAGTCTTTAGGGGTATGTGGTGGTGGTGTTTGTGGTAGTGTTGGTTTTTTGTTTGGTTGGTGTTATGGTTTGTTGTTGTTTGTTGTTTTTTGGGTTTTTTTGTGTGTGTGTTTGTGGGGTTTTTTTTGATTGTTTGTTTGTTTTTTTGTTTTGGTTTTGTTTTGTTCCTTCTTGCAGGGAAATGGCAGCTGTCCTAAGCTGATCATGTGCTAGGAGCTACACTTCTGATTTCAGCTGAATTACTTTTATAATCAGAAACTTGTAAAAGAGATCTATGGTTACCGTTTTCCATCTTGATCTTTTGACAGCTATTATGTTAATGCACAAGTATTGCACCTTCTTAGTGCTCTGTGTTGAGTGGAATATGTAGGTATCAGAGTGAGTTTAAATGAAAGGAAGGAACTTGCAGTGTGGCTTACTCTTGTTGCAACAGAATTATTTTTAGGGTTACTGCTTTCATTCCTCACTGTTGATGGAGACTGTTAGTTACTTTTGAGGAACTGTGGTGGTCAGGTGTGGTGCAGGGAAAAGCAAATGCATCGTTGTTCTGTTGAAAGGGGGAAGAACCCTGGAATGAAGAATTAATCTCTTTGTCAGCACTGGTAAGATGAGATAAGTAGTAGCCCATACTGACACAATTTGTTCTTAGTAAACTCATCTGGCATCCTTTTAAGCAGAAAAATAGGACCTTTGTTACAGGAGAAGCAAGGGCAGTAACATTAATAAAGCTTTTGACGTCTCATGTAAGATTCTCTGAAACCAGTAGTGGCAACCTGGAAATACTCATGAAATAACTACATCTAGGTACAGGTTTAGCTGAAGATCAGTGAACGTTTTGGTGTATGAACCAGCTGACAAGTCTGTAGAATGGTAGAACAGATGGGTTCAGAGTGACTGATGAGAAGAAACTGTCCAGAGGAGTGGAGACACAAGGTAGTTGAGTGGTTGGGTGGGCAGAGAATGCCCCAAATGGGTTTTGAAAACAGAACAGTCTCGTATCTTCCACGCAATGTTTTTGTAGTGGTTGGCACAAAAAGCTAAGAAGCCACATTTCGGCAAGAAGAGTGAAAGGTAGGGGTCAAGACCTTCCTAGCAGTAAGAGAGCAGAAAGAGCTTGTGGGAAAGGGTGGGCTCTCCAAAAACCTGCCAGTGAGGACAGCCTTTTGAACTCAGTTTTGGTGGTAGGAAACAGAGAGGCTATATACCGCCTTCTAGGGAAATTGCTAGTGCAGCAGAAAGAAAAGGTTTAGGAGTCTCTTATTTGTTTATAGGCAAATTGTGTAGTTGTTTAAATAATATGGAGTAAGATGACTGTGAAAGGGGAATCGAAACAGCCCACGATTTAGTCTCTGTCTTGAAAAGAAAATGTTTATGAACCTGCTATGCTTCACACAAATCCCTGAAGCAAATGAATGTTTTGAAGTGGTCTCTTCTGAAAACCAGGAGATCACAAAATAATTCTGTCAGAGTATTCTGTCGTTACTTGTGTGTGATTTTTTTTTTTTCCTCTCTTTTCTTTTTACATGAACAAGATAATTTGTAGATAAAAGGATTCCTCAAATGAGAGATTTTTCTACTTTTATTCCTGCAACTAAGACATTAGTTATATTCCCTATAAGGTGCTTATAGTTGTATTTCCTCTCTTAGTCACCCTTAGTATTACCGGTGTGTTGTGCCTTATTCAAAATTTAGCCCAAGGAAAAGCAGGTAATACTTGAGCTTATCACATATCCTATTTTAGAAACACTCGCATATATGGTGACTCACGTGAGTTCTAGGCACGATTAGTTCTGCGTCAGGTTGTAAGGAAGTAGATAAGAAAGCCGGCATTTTTTACACAATTACTGATTTTTTGGCTGCCCAGTTCATGTAGTGAGTTATTCAACTGAGAGGGCAGCAGCAAAAATAGCAGTTTTAATGCCTACGGAATGAGAAACGTCAGCTCTTGCATTTTCACTGGTGACTGCTTGTTTATCCCATACAGGTATGCTGTGTTACTTCAGGTATAGGTTAAAAATGGCAAACACGTCAGTGTGTCAGGCTGACTTGGACTGACAGAAAATGCTGGAAGGCTGATACGGAGGAAGGGGAAAGTATTTCTACTTCTAATAGTGACAAATAAAATTGCTAATATTACCTCTGTGGGCACCGTGACCTGGAACTGGTTGGGAGAGGATGTTGGGGAAATGGGCTGTGCTTTGAGCTCATCCTGAACAGTCTGCGTATAACCAGTTGTTGTCTGAGCTTTATAGCAGAGGCCACCTGGCATTTCTGTTTTCTCTGGGGTTTGTGCTTTAACTACTTTTTTGACTCAAATGTTCAACTTTAGCTCAGTTATTTCACGAATTCCTGCCTAAAAGTATTGCAGTTGGGGCCTGTTATCAATGCCAGGAGGTGATGGGAAGGTGAGGAGTTACCCAGCAGCCTTGCAGGCGCCCCGGGGGACAAAGGCTCCGGCAGATGTGTTCACTGAGCTTCAGCCTCATTTGTGGTTGTAAGAACTGTCAACTGCAAACGTTTTGATCAGCATACACCTAATCTGGAGTAAAAAGCTATTGCTCTTTCATGTAGCAAGAAGGCAAGTGGATATAGGATGATGTGTTTTGATTTCCAAGTGGGAAGCTTGAGTTTGTTAAGCTGAACCTATCTACCTGGTTTACCTCCCCCCACCTAAAACACTTGGTAAATGGGTTGTGCTGTCTCCCAGACACGGCTACATTAAGTCTGTTTGTTTTACAAACACTTGATGCAATTTTAAGATTCTCAGAAAATGTCTCCGAAAAGATATCATATGAAAATCAATAGTTCTTTCCTATGTCATCTTGTTTATGAGTGAGAAGCAGAAAGAGGGTTCACTGGAGCAGGGCTAAGATCAATAGCTCTGTGAATTTTAATTGGACCTTTTTTTACTACTTGCTGAGTGTTGTCTGCTTTTAACTCCGTAACAGTAAAATATAAGACCCTGGTAACTTCTCTATCCTTTAGTCCTATTGGAGCTACTTGTCAACTATCCTGGACAGAAAGTGGAAATAAGGGAATTGAGGAGTAACATGATTCTTACTACTGTCATATAATTTCATTTAAAATAACTTTTACACCATTTTGGTTTCCTATTTAAACTTGATTAATATAGTACTCTTTTTCCTGTAATTTTATCAAAGCACATCATCCTTGTTTCCAGTCTGATTTTTCCTGTATTTTTTTTCCCTCAGTTTTACAGATGCATACTTGTTGTCACCTTAGTTTACAATATAATTCTCATGTATGCAGCAAGTTAATAAAATCACCTTCTCCATGGACTCTCTATGGAATGCAGAGATGATAATAAAAAATTACATCCATATTTCTTCATAAAGAAGCAGTCTTGTCTTTTCTCACTTTCATTTATCCTTCTCTTACTCTGCGACTGCAAATGACAGTGGCCGAAATGAGTTTGTTTATACTTCCTTTTTCAGCCACCCATATCAAAAAGCTCATCCGAAATGCTCCGAGTAGTATTACCATGTCCGTGTCCTTTTGGTTTCATCCCCCATAAATCCTCAGTGCCAGAGAAGTCTCTCCTCTAGAAGTCTCGCTGGGATCCTTGCTGCTGTGGTTTCTCCTTCAGAGTCTTTGTGTCTCAAGTCCAACATAATTTAATGTGTATACACTTCCCAAGCCCTCTTGGCGAAGCAATTCTGCCTGCTGGCAGTATGTGGATGTTAATGGGGGACTCCAGTGGTCTCTGGGACCACTTACTGTGTTCTGCCAAAGGTCCCAGCCTCCACCTTTACTGTGCTTAGATTCTTATTGTCTGTGAGCTGCTGGTAAGGGGTGTATTTATTCTTCCTTCTGCCTGCACACCTGGAACCAGGTCTAATTGGAGGTGACTGCTCCCCAAAAGTTGACTGCAAGAGGTGCGCTCTGGAGTTATCTGCTCTGTCTGCACTCTGCGGATTTCCACCACAGAGCAAGTTTTACTCACTGACACAATGTTGATGAAGAAGGCCAGTGCTGACTTGCATTTTACAGTGTCTGCTAAATAACCGACAGATCAGTACTTCTTCAAGGACATAAGAGGATTTAACAGAATGTGATTTTTCTTTTTATTTTATGGGGTAGGTTGGTAGATGATGCCGTTCCTGCTGTTTGTGATGGATTTTAAGAATAAATGCTAAGTGCTGTGGTGTTCTTTAGTTTTTAAAATTGCACAACAGTGTAACTTTACTGACTTGAGAGGTGTTTTTCCCAATGTATGAGACGCTCGCCTGAAAAGGAGAGGATCTGTTTTGTACCTAATGAGGACAGATTCCAGTTTTATGACTACATGAAATTCCTCTCATTTTCATTGAAAACACAACTGGTGAGACTTTACGCTGTTCTTGTAAAAGGCACATACAGAAATTACAGCCTGGGGCAGGAGGGGGCCATCCTGGCTCTAATCTTCTGTCTTCTCCAGAGGATGCTGTAGAATCGGTAGATAGGTGGTAAAACAGGTTTGAGGAGTGTAGCCCATTGGGGCAAATTTCCAAGTCATGATCAAAAACATCTGTGATGCTGTTGTTGGGACCTTTCACAGCTCAGGTATTCTTTTTTCCCCAGCAATGTCCTGGCCCACACCACCCATCACACTTGCAGCAGCAGCTTCTCACTTCTGAAATGTGTTCAGTCCTAGTTTTCATTATTCATTTAATTCTAATTTGACCAAGAAACTTAAGGTATATATTCTAAACACTGTCCACTGGCAGTTCTTCAAAATACACATGTAGAAAAGTGTTGGTTTGTGGTTTGTTTTGTTTGTTTGTTTTATTTTTAAATTTTTGTTTGTTTCTATCAGATCTCTTTGCAACTCTTATCTAATCTTCCATCTGCTATCACTCCAAGACTACTTTTGG
The DNA here is from genome assembly GCA_013399365.1 of Pampusana beccarii. Lineage (NCBI taxonomy): Eukaryota > Metazoa > Chordata > Aves > Columbiformes > Columbidae > Pampusana > Pampusana beccarii. The sequence goes on along the minus strand of VWYH01010183.1, from coordinate 296,409 downwards.
CATTACTGCTTTTCAGTTCGAGGCCTCTCATTGACTCAGCGTTTCAGATTGTTTTTCATTGGGTGTATTTATCAGGCTTCAGGCCAGAGGCTCTCATGGAGTTATAAGCCTCTTAAAGGAGGGGAAGTTGCTGACATAGCCTTAAATTTTAGTATGGCAAATGTTACACTATAATTACCTTTATCTATCATCAAACTCCCTTTCAGGGGCCTGGCTGTGTGCCGTGGGCCTCCTGATGGAATGCTCCATTACACTGAGATTTTTCACGGGGAAAAAACTGTAAAGCAAAACATGATAAAGTACTTTTATAAGAGTAGTCTCAGTGACAAGAGTGGTGAGAAGAGGTGGTGGTGAATTGCAGGAGGAAATATTCTGCGGCATTAGTGGTAGGTCTGTATTACAAAGAGTACCATTTTTTTTTCTACTGCTGTGTCTCAACCGCATTGGTACTTGCCTTTCAGATGCTTTGACAAGGCGACTTTTAGTGTGAACTGTAAAATTTAAGGAAATAGTGTGTGTATTTTTACTATGCACTGGGATATTGGACAAAGACATACAAGCAGTTGGAGACCAGGCTAGTGCGGAGTGGAAAGCAAGATAATAATGTCAGTGGAACGCTGCACTTGAGCTAATGCACCTGGCAAAATGGGGCTCGGTAGCTGCGGCAGAGGCTGTGTTGGAGCTGCTTTGCTGATTCCACGACTGATCGGGAGTTCACGCTTTGCACTGTGTCCTTGGGTCTGCGCTCATTTGATCATTCTCATCTGAATTGTGGGTTTGGTTGATCAGCTTCGTGTCCTTAGAACAAAGGTAAAGGAAAGGAAGCACTGGATTGAAAAAGGTTGGGAAGGGTGAAACACAGGCCGAGAACAAAAGGGTAGGTGCTTCAGTGCAAAGATTTCAGGTGCAGGAGGAGAGGCACGGTACTGAAGCAGTTCTGTATGGCAACACAGACAGTATCATCTCAACGCCTGGAATATAAAAACACCCCTTCATTTGTCTTTTTTTTTTATATTAAATGTTGACTTTTATAGGCTTTAGAAGATGTAATAGGATCCGGTGGGGATGGGCAGTTGTTTATATGAGCCTAACATGGGAGTTTCAATAGACCTTACATGACCTATTAGTCACGTAAAGCACAAATAAAAGGAACATTTCAGGACAACACTGAGAATCTACTTGGCAGCTCTCTGTGTGTATTTTATATACACACAGACACACTTTTTTTGCATTAAGTAAAATATTTGTATTTATTTGCTGCTTGTCTTCACTGACTTAAGTGACTCTTGTGTGGTTGCTGTCTACTCTTAAACTGGTATGGACATGGTGTATCCATTGCTGAAATGTAGCCACGGTTAATGCTGTCTAAAGTGTATGTGAGCATTTCATGTGCAGGTGCTATGTAAACAGATGAAGAAGAATTTGTATATTGGAGAATGTTAATATTTTGGGTGCAGGTTGCTACTGAGGTAGATTAGATTCCCATAGGCAGCTAAAGGGAAATGGTTTTCTCAGGTCAATAGAGCTAGTTTATAGTATCAGATTCTGTAATTGTCATTTGAATATCTTTACATTTTTGCTCAGCGCTTTGTTTTAGTGGCTAATAAAATTGACTCTCTCCTAACACAGTTCTGTTTCTGTTCAGGGTATACCACAGCAGATAGACTTTACAAAAAAGAAAGTGAACTAAGTGTGTTGTTATGGTGTCTCTTGCTCTGCACGTTTAGTCAGTCATCTCACTACAGAGAATGTGAAATGTTCTGGTTATGACATGTTTGGTTTATTCTTCAATAAAATGAATGAAGACCAGTGCATTGCGAATCGAGGAAATGGTTTCTAGTCCATTATGCTGTTACAAAATAGTGACTGTACTAAATATTGGTAAAGATTACAAGGTAAGCTTATGTTAGGAGTCAAACAAAGTCGTCGACTGTTGTTACAAGCTAATGGAGTCAATCGGGGTAGTGGTTGGTGTGTTTGGTGGGGGCCTCTGCCAACACGAGGCTGCTGTGTGTGGGGGGAAGATGAGCGGCCCCAAACTCAGGGCACTGACGTGGGCACAGCAAAGTATGGAGAGGTGTTGCGGAGGGACCAGGGCAGATCTTGCAGTTGCATTTTTTGGCAGGAAAGAATCAAAAGGACTTGAAATATGACATGAAGCAGCTGTTCTGGTTTGGGATGCTCCTTCTGTGAGTTACAACAGGCACCTTGAGGAGCGGAGGCAGAGAAGTGCTGTTAATGGAGTGGGTGGGTTTGCTCTCGTGAGCCCTTTCTGCACTCAGAAGAAACTGGCAGTTTGTCCACAGTAGGATGCAGTGCATTAAAAAAGGAAAAGAGCAAGCAAGCCCCAAACCTTTAGCTTTAACATATTGCATGCTGAATCTGCTGCAGCTGGAATTTGAAAGCATGGTGACATCTGGCACTGCCTTCATCCGTATTGGAGGTGGGCACTCTGGCCTCTCGCAGGAGAAGGGGCAGCTAAAGGACAACGGCTTCGGATTTGCACATCCCCTCGTGGGGTTGGTTTAAAAGATAAGAGCCTTATCAAATTTCTGCAGCAGTCAGGTGGTGGTGATGTGCTAAAACCTGTTAAGTTATAATTCTATTAGTTTAGCCTTCAAGCATCTGTATCAGTTCTACAACAATTTAACTGTTGCACCTCAAGCAAATCAAAAGTTTAGCCATCTACAGACCTAGGCTGGAAGATATCTGTTGTGAACTGTGTTCTGGTTCTGTGAATATTAATAGTCCAGAATGATGAATTTTGTCTTTTAATTAGGAATTTGTATTATGGGCGTATCGTTCATTTTAAACTGTTAGTGATTGTTACCTCGAAGGAGACCCGATTTTCTCAGGGAAGAGAGGAATAAGTCAATTCTTCATCAAGCATTTGTGTTCTAGAGAAGGGGAAGAATCTATAGGCACGTTGTTCGGTTGGTTTTTGTTTGGTTTTGGGTTCTTTGTACAGAAGGAATGGAAGCTGTCAGCTCGTGTTTTTTTCACATTCTTTGGGAATGTAACTGAGAAGGTACAATCCTCTTTCTGTCCACTAAGTATTTCTTGATAGTTTTGGTTGTATCACAAACTTTTTACCTACAAGCTCTGGTTCAGAAAAACATTGTGTATTGTGAGGTCTTAAGCTGATCTGTAGCCCAGCTGGTTTTGTGCTTCCATGAAATAGCCAGTCCTTGTCAACAGCAAAACCCAGGATTATTGCTCTTACAGAAGTGAGAGCTACTATGTCAATGAAGCTGTACTATCTTGTAGCTTCTGTATCACAAGATAGCTGATATATTTATTCAGATGTCTAAGCATAAGGGTGGGGAAACAAGAAAATAAGTCTATCCTGAGTGGATCCGGGAGTGAGGATCGTGGGTGGAAGTCTTCTATGGGACAGTTGCAGAAACAGACATCTCTTGGTAGGTAGAACATCTGTTTGTGTCAACAATTTGTGGGAACTGCACCATATGTACGATCTCTGGTGCTGGAGAGAGATGTCTGGTGAGGACCTGATCACGGCTGCAAGTCTCCTGCTGAGGCTGCGCCTGGGCCAGCAGTGCTGGGCTGCCCAGAGGATTTTTTTGAAAAACTATTTTCAAAAGCAACATCACATAAACATTTATTTGCCCGTGGTCCTTGCCTCCTGCTCTTCAGATTGAATCTGGAAAACTGTTTTCCTTGACATGGTGAAGAAATGTCAATATGAGCAGATATAATTCATGTTTTATTAACTTTTATAGGCTTTAGAAGATGCAGTAGGATCCAGTGGGGATGGGCAGTTGTTTATATGAGCCTAACATGGGAGTTTCAGTAGACCTTACTTTGCTGTTTTTTGGCTTCTGTTAATAAAATGGGAAGTTAATGTGTATGTCAAGAACATCAAATGAAAAATATTATTAAGGAAATTATTTTTTAAAAGACTGATCTCTTATATGTAGATCTTGTTTGAACTTGGAAAGACTAAAATCTATGTATTGTTCATTTGAAATGCTATATATTTCTAAATACGAATACACTGGGCCAACATAAGAAATATTCAGTATGTTTTAAGTGCAATAACTGTTTCTGACTGATATTTATCTAATGTGAAATGCCAAGGCAACCGACAGCTGTCAGGCACATTTGCCACTTTTGAAAACAGAAGTCTTAGGAGTTGTATCTGTGGTCTTGGAGTGCTTTGGAAAACATTGGTATGCTTGAGCATGATGTGCTTGAGTGCATTAAAAATGTTTGTCCTGAAGTGACTAGTTGGAATGTATGGAGATGTAAATGGAGTTTCCCTGCATTAGAAGACTTGCTGCACTGCAGGCTGTGCCTGAGTGTGACGGAAGACCAAGGTCTGGCAGAGGATGAGGACTGAAATTCAGTTCTTCCCTAGAAGAATCATTAGTTAAAAAGCCAAATGGGTTTCTCACACTTCTTGCCTGCTAAAAAAATAAAACAGGTGTTGAAATAGGATTCCCTCTTCTCCTCCCAAGATGTAGGCTTGTGTATTTTTAATTACACTCCACTTTCTAAAAATGATGGGATAATATGATACAGAGAACATCTCATTTTCCCTTTTTATGTGGGAGGAAATGCAAAAGTAATCCATTGATTTTGCATCTTTAGCCTTATACAGCTTCTTCCGCAGAGCTCTGGGAGTTGGTGTGGAGATTAGGGCTTGCTAGGAATTAACCAAGTATCTATTTGTTGAGGGAATATAGTTGGTTTCATTTGCACTCGAACTCCAAATCCATTTATAATAAGGATGAGTATATATTTAGTTTTGTTTACATATGTTAGCTGCTCTACTCTCAATAGGCATTAAAAAAAGTTAACATCAATGTCATCATTCTAAACAAGCTTTAGTGTCTCAACAGAGCAAACATGAAACAAAAGGCAGATTAATATGGGCTAAATTTTGAGAACCTTCCATGACTGTATTTAAAACACTTATTTGTGGCAAGATGGAGACACTTGTTTTACTTTGAACCTCAAATACATTCTTGTGGTTTTGTATCTCCGTTGCCTGCTTTCATGTGAGTGGTTTTGCTGACTTGTTTGGAACTGACGTCTAGGTTTGGGTTTTGGTTTGTTGTTGTTGGGCGGGTCGGTTTCTTTGGTTTGTGGTGTGTTTTTTTTTATTATTATGTTTTGTTTAATATAAATCCTCTGGTATGTGCCAATTTATTCCTCCATCATGATGTCAATGAGAGGAGGAATGAGTCCTCGAACATTAGCCAGATGATATTATGGCTTTTCAAACTCCATGATGCCACATCTGGGTAGCAGCACAGCTTCCACAACTGGACTTACCGCTGTGAAAGCCCACAGAGTGTTGCTCTGTTTATGGCACTGAGTGTGTAGAAATGAAGCAGCAAGAAAGTAAGGAACGCAGCTTTATCAGCAGCAAATATGAACAGCACGGGATGAGACGGGCTCTGTTGACCTTTCCAGCTGTGTGGTGTAAGTGCTCAGCAGCAGCTCCTCCTTGTGCACAGACCAACATCACTGATACAAGGTCTGTGCCTCTGGGATGTGCTGGGACCGCGTGAGCCAAGGGAAGCGGAGCTGCAGGTGGTCCCTGTGTTCTCCGTGGGGGCTCTGGGCTGCCCACGTGTCTGCAGCCAAAGGTTTTAGTGCAGATCTGTGCTCCGTTAATGGTGCTCAGCAGATAAGAATTCTTCAGTACCTACCTTTGCTACTTTGTATTTTTGTAATGAACAATATGTGTTCAGGGATCAGGCTGGCTGCTTTGTTCTCTGGGAGTAACAGTGGCAGCTCTGGCTTTTGAGATTTGGCAAATGCTGGGAGTGAGCAGTTTGGCAATTCAGACAACTTAATGCAAAACCACAAGCAGTTTGACCCACTCCCATCACTCTCCCTATCAAAGTGCTTTACGCTGGTTATTATTACATATAGCTAACAAAGCGGAATTTATACTTAATCCTAGTTACTTGCTGTTAACAAAGCCACCCAAATTAATGGATAGATGAAAGCAGAGCTTGGCAGCTGCTGTTAGTTCTGGGTGTCAGTATGTGTTGTGGGGGCTGGCCTAGTCCTGTTCAGGTGAAATAGCTGAGACCACTGAAGCAAAATCTGTGCCATGTAGTTAGGAATTGTGTGGGGTGACTGCAGAACCCTCCTGGCAGTGAGATCTCACACAGATCAATAGAGCCGCTTGACTTTTCCATCGCTGTTTCTGATCAGTAGGATGTTACCTTTGATATTGACTTTGGCAAATCATCAGCCACTAATGCTGCTACTTTCAGCCTCAAAATAGAACTACCCTTTAAGAGCAGTTGTTGTGTTAATCAAATGGGAGTGATTTGTAGCATAATTATACTAATATGGGTTCCTTCTGGAAGCCTGAGATGGCTTAAACTGAAATGTTTATATAGTTAAGAAAAAGTGCTTTTGTTTCATCCAGGTATTGCACATCCCTGGTTTAGAGAAGAAGACTGGTACATTGTTTGGGGGCGGGGAGGTGTTTTGGTTGGTTTGTGCGTGTTTGGTTTTCATTTGTTTGGGGTTTTGTGTGTGTTTGTTTGGGTTTTGGTTTTGTTTTAAGACAGTTGGCCAGAAAGGTAGTGACTTTCCAGGAAATAGAAGGCAGCAACACAGTTAAGAGAACTGAATCCGAAGGTGTTTGTTCAGTGAAGCTAGAGGGGAGGAAGCAGGAGAACAGCAGCTGCAAGATGCTCTGGTCACTGAGGGCTGAACCAGGGAACTCCAGCAGGGGCTGGGTTTTGAATAGTGTCTGAAGTCTGGCTGCTGGGGGCAGAGAGGGACCCGTGTGTTTGCAAGCAGAGCGGGTGGGGAAGGCAGTGGCTTGGGCAGCGTGTTGACCTCCATCTCTGCACCTGAAGTGCGGGAGCCGAGTCCCCCAGGTCTGGTGCCCTCAGGCTTGTGGCAGATTCACCTCTGGGGTTCTTTACAGAGAAGGTCACCTGCTCTGCTGGGAATGTTGCTGTCCTGGAGCTTGACATAAAATTGTGGGGGTTCATGCTGTGGGGTTGTTTTTTTATCATTCTGCTGGTTTTCTGTGTTGTTTTAGTTTGNTCTTTCCTCATAAGGGAGATGTTTTAGTTTCGGTTTTTGTCTCTCCTCTGTTTCTTTGGGGTTTGCTGAGATGGGGCAGGGGAAGTGTTTCCTTTTAGCTGCTGGCAAGTGGCTAGGAAGCCTGTATCTATGAAACTTGAAGTGGTTTCCTGCAAGGGCTTTGCTTACAGAAGCTGAATAGGGTCAGGGCTCCTGCTCCCTGATGCAGCCAAGGTCTGTGTGGTGCGGGTGGGCCTGGCTGGGGCTGGAGTCCAGGAGGGACTGACCGGCACTGACCTGAGGGAAGTGATAACCAAGAGATCCTGGGGTCTTCAGTAGCTCCTCCTGCGCTGCTTCCTGGGGATGTTTATAACGCTGCAGTGGTGAAGTACATGTGAAATAGCTCTATCTGTGAAGGAAACCTGGAATGGAGAAACCACAGTTCAATGGTTGACATAAACTACTGAACAAGAATTTGAAAGGCCATGCTTAAGGAAGGTGTTTTACTGTGGGCTTTGGGGTTTTTTTGCTTGTTTTTGGCAAAGTGTTCATATGAAACTGCCTGCCTTGCACTGGAGCTACAAGAAAAGCCTAGGTGGGAAGCTTCACGTGTTTCTGAGATTCTTGATGTCCTTAGGCTGTACGCAGCCCAAGCCCTGTCTGACAGAGCGGTGTACAGGTCCAGACAAAGAACCAAGAGATGCCGAAGTCTGGATAAAAAAGGGAGCTTAGAATGTATTGTTGAGTGCAGTGAAGTTATGAGAACGTTTAAATAGCAAGTAAGTGTCTTCTTGTAAAAGTAGTCGTAGCCTGTTTGATCACAATCATCTTAGCAGTACAGCAAATGCTAGAAGAGTTTCGTATTATAGGTTTAAGTGTAATGGAAGACAGTCAGTGGCCTGGAGTGGTGCTTATATCCAGCAGGTAGTAAATACATTTGTAGAAATGTATTTATAGAAGTGGAACCGTAGGCTGTATCGCTATGGTAGTGCTTTTTATATATGTAAATTAGAATCCAAACTGCTCTGTTTTTTGAAAAGCAAAAGTAGAGAAAGTGGATGGACACTCTGTACTGCTAAATGCACTTCATAGTGTTCAGATTTTTCTGTTGCTGGGGGGCCTTCATTTGACTTACTGCCTTAAGGAAACCACCTGTAGAATCGTCCTTATATCCTTTTAAGCTTTGTTATCCATTTACCCTGGCTATAGTGATTTGTTTTACTAATGTGTTGAGCAGCTGCTGTTCCAATCATACAGCAGCATGAATAAAATGGGCAGCAAAGACTACCATCAGGAAAAAAAAAAAAAATATATATATATAGTGGCCAGCTGTAAAGTTAAAACTGGCTCTTGAGGCAACATCAGCCATAGAGCTGTAAGTGACTGTTACAGGCTAACATTCAGAAACAAACAAAGAAAAAAGGGATGAGGGGGAGAGGAAGTAGCAGAAAGGGATGGGAAGAAATAGAGGAACAATTTAGCACAGCACTGGATTTGTTTCCTTGTCGAGGAATCGCCCTGTGTGCTGCTTAAATGCCAGGTTGATATAGAATAGGATGTACCTCATAGCTAGACTAGCAATTGCACAGCTTTCCCTGTGCATCGTTGCACTCACACATGTATATATTATTGAAGAGGACAAATAAATTTTGAAGCAGTCTTTGAACTTCTGCCAGCAAATAAGTGAGCAGAGAAGTACCGTGAGTTTGAAATTGCATGCCTCGAATTGGCCTTCTCGTTGGAGAGTGCTGAGGAGTGATGAGGGAAAGCAAGAGAGAAAAGACGGATCACCAGAATTCAGAAAGGCAGAACCTAAAGCAGGATCAGAGGTTTACAGGAAGGAAAAGAGCTTCAAAGAGTGCACCATAGGGCTGTTAATTATGCTCTCTGAAGGCCATGGGGATGCAGCTGAGCGCTTCATGATGCTGCATGTAATGGGGAAGCAGGGCTGTGCTTCATAGGACTGACTTTCCGTTCCAATTGGGAGGAACGATCTTCCTTTTTTAATAGGGTCTCAACCCTAAACAAAGCCCTTGGCAACAACTTGTGGCCTCTGACCCTGGTGCAGACTTAGCATGACGGGGTACTTGCTGATCAGGGACTCTGCTACTTGGAGGAGGAGGAGGTGGAGCTGCTAGCACCTTGGGCAATTACGTTTGAAGTATGCATGTTCTCACTGTCATGTAATGAAACAGTTTGTCAGCATATAAACTTTCAGTTGAAAACTACAAACAGGCCTGTGGATGGATATGCTGGTTAAAATTGTGCTTGTTCCTCTGAACTTTTAATTGGAGTAATAACTGTCACGTGTTGTAAACCAGGTGCTGTTGTGCTTCTGACAGGAAAGCAATGTCAGCTCTAGAGTTTGGTATCCCAAGTATATTTTCAGTATTCTTCTGTCTTTTAATTCCTTTAAAATACTTGGCTGTCTCTAGATCTGATATATGCTCTCAATATTGTCTTCTAACAGTACTTTTTTTGCCTTATGTACATGCATGGAAACTTAATTTGGAGCCCAGCGATTATAAATACATGTTGTACCCAGGGCACTTCTCTTACAGAGTATGTTTTTCCCATACTTTATTTAGATTCAACTGCTTGATTAAACCTTAAGCAACAAAAAACAGTTACAGATATGACAGTTCCATGCTTTTTAGTATATTTAACAAAGTCAGAGCAAGTATTTAATAAATTGCTTCAAATTGACAAGTTTCATGGGTTCATTGAATCTTTGTTCCTGTTTTCATTCTTGCATTGGTGCTTAGAGGAGGCTTCTAAGGCACAGAAGGTGATTAATACCCGACTAAAACACCTGATTTTATTTCTCAGTAGGCTAGACTGAGAGACGTTCTTCTTCCTTTATTTTTTTTAAATAGCTCTGCAGTGGAGAGATAAGTTAGTGTTGAAATTCTACATATTTTGTATTTATCTATATCTAATGTTGTCAAAGGGATTTATTTAAAAGTAAGAATAAAACATTCCAGTGGACTGTAAAGAGGCTTACAGAAGTGGTTTTGTTTATGTACAGTCTCCAGCTGGAACTGCAAATATAAGCAATAGTTTAATATCTCGCAGGCCATCTGGGAATGGGATTTGTTGAAGGGGGAAGCATAGCACCATGGATCACAAATTGTGTGTTTCTCTCCATATTGAACATCTTTGTCAAATACTCTTCTGGTATCTTGTTTGTGCCTCCTGCAGAGAGAAGCAGCTGCAGTCCTAGAGTGACCATTTGCTCACCATTTCAGAGGCTGCATCTCTTCTTTTTGTCTTTCTCTTATTTTCCTCCTGAGAAGCTGGAAGCCTAATGGAGGCTTTTAGAAAAGCTGACAGACGCCTCTTGCAGTCCTTTCTCTTGATGGATTTGTCAGTTGTCCTTTTTTTTTTCTCCCCTACCCAAAGCAGTAAAATACCACGGTTCACCTATGAAGTATCATAACATTACTGGCATAGATACTGTGTTTACTTCTTTGTAGGCATGAGAATACACAATATAATTCACTGCTCCTGATCTATTAAAGAGTTATAAGTGTTGAGTAAATGCAGTTGCTGCCTCTCAAATGTTCTAATATGGCTGTTTTTTACTCAGTCCTCTTGATGTAGTGCATTACAGGGAGCTGACATTTGCAAAACTGGTATAAAATCCTTCTTCCTAGATGTTAAACCAACTGATGACATATTCTGTGAACTGGCTTAAGTTGTTTTTTCTGTATACATCTGCCAAGGTGGGGAAAACGTTAATTTCTGTGTTCTAGATACTTTTAGGAATAAAAAAAAAAATCTCAGCTTTTGACTGAAAATAGTACAAAGTGGATTGTTGGACTGAATCAATTGGATTGAACACAGTAGTGCCTTGGGAGTGAGTGTGGGTGGGATGGGGAGATCCAAAATAATACTGATGGACAGCAGATAATTGCCTCCCACCCTCCAGTGTAGTTCGTACATCCTGACAGATTTTAAAACCGAAATTGCATCCATCTGCGTTGTGTTGCTCGATCTGTTTAGCAGGTATTGGATGGGGTAGTGCCCACAGCCTGACTCTGGTGTGGAACTTGTCAGCAAATGACCCTACAGCGTCCTGTAGAGCTGCCCAAAACTGGACCAGGATTTATCAGGGCAATAACGGAGTCACAGGGTGTCGGTGATGTGACTGTGAACGTTTGGCACAGGTGTGTGTATAACGCGTTCTGAAATATGGGTTACAGAAACTGCACTTCTGTGTTCAGTCATGACATTAGAAAAGCTGTATATGCAAAAAAAGCACGTTTTCTTAAGGAACCTTGGGTGGTGGAGCTGAAGGAGGTAAAATCCAAGTGCAACGATATATCTCATACCAGAATTTTCTGTTAAAATCCATTCCCATTCTCCAAATTAAGTAATGTAATGCTAATGTATTTATCCTTTTTTTAAAAAGCAACAGCTGCTTTACATTGATCAGGTTCTGTATTTGTGAACGTGTGGGTTTTTTAGTGTTTATGAAGAAATGGTGCTCTGTCTCAGAAGTAATTTGCAGCACAGAGCATCCTGCAATGTTGGTGAAATTCTGCCCTGGCTTGAGTAAATTAAAACATGTTTTCTTAGTTGTTGTTTTTGTGTGTGGCTGCTTTTTTAAATTCTACCTGTTTTTCTTAAGCTTTGTTTCTAGAAATAGGATACCAACTCATAACCGAGTCCAATTGTGATATATAGCAATTGTTTGGTTTACGTTGTCAAGCACAAAAAGGAAACCGAAGGATTGCTTTGTGTCAGGGTAAGGTCTGTTTTCTGGCAATGTGTGACTTCTGAGTGAAGGCAGGTAAGAAACAGGGACACGTGTTGTGACAAGGCAGATGGGGCACGTCCCCACACAGGGTGTTGGGCAGCAGCCTTGGGGAGGAAATCGCAACCTCCCCTTTCCCCTGCCTCAAGAGCAGAGACATTTTGAAAAGGTGTTATTAACACAGATGTGGAAAAGAGACAACTCCTTCCTTCTGTTTTTCTCTCTTTTTTTAGTGATAAAATAGCTAAACACTTAAACTGAAAGGGAGACTACTTAATTTTATAGCAAGTTTATTTTCCTTTTTCATTTAATATTAAGAACTAACCTGTGGAACTAGCTGTTGTGTGAAAATGAACCTGGAATCAGAGCCAGTTAAGGAGACGTCACTAGTGTTGGTAACCATGCAGATATATTGAGAGAATGTAGCTGCAAATGACGAACATCTATGTGTGTTTTTCACTATGTTAACTGATTTACAAAGGAATTTTCCCCAAAACATGTTTCTGTGGAAGTGTTGTATTATGTACCTCTGAAAGTGGGGTGCACTGAGCCTGCTCCGAGGGAATTAATGGTTCTGCTGCTTCACTATTTTTTTGGTTTTTTGTTTTTTTACAATGTCTTTTTCATTAGTATAGATGACTTACAAAAGCAGATTCATAAATCACTGTGTGAGTATCTCCTCTCATTACAGTAGATGAGTATATTTTGGGACTCTAGTTTGTTAAATAGGAGTTAATTTAGCCAGCTACAAAGAACTGTGCTCGAACTATTATTTGCAGTGCATGCTCAAAATCTGTTGTTGGTTGATCCCAAAGATACGAGAGTTGGTGACCTCAAAATATCCTCCACAAACATGGTTCAGGAATGGTCATAGATAAATGAGCAAAAGCAAAATAACAGGTAATTTCAGTACAGCCAAAGGAGAATCTAGGACTGTTATGGCTTTTACATAACAGTAGGATCCAATTTTCCAAAAATAAGGTCATTATCATTTTTATTGTTTGCCATCCTTTAAAATAATATCGTTAGGTATTGCTGAGTAGAATTAATGCTTGATTAAGAAGCACTCCAAGCTGAAATCATGAGCAGTTTGTTGTAACTGGAATGATCAAATCTCTGGATCGCTACCGCCTTTTTCATATTGTGTGGGGAGAAAGCTTCTATTTTAAAATGATGGAACTGGGCAAAAGGAAATTTATGATCTAAACTTGCTGCAAATCATTTGTATTGATCTGTTTTGTTTCCATTCTGCTGAAGCTAATGGAAATCATTTGTCACCTGACTTGTCCCAGCTGATTTGGAAAACCACCATACCATTTATCAGGCCAGTTGAAGGTCTGAGAAAGTGTGCTTATGTCTGCAATCACGAAGATATATTTAACTTCCGACAAAGTAAAAAGCATCAAGCGAGAGCGGTGTTCTTATTCTAATATTTGCTTCAGTATACTGTCTATATATATTCATGTGAGTATCTTGCCAGAATTGAATAATTATAAACCTGACATGGGATCATGATGGGTCTTGTCTTGTTTGTGGTTTTCTGTTATAAGGTCAGTAACAGGGCATCACTTCCTGTAAAACAACATCTTCCTACTGATTTAAACAAGTAGGTAACCGTTAGGGACAAGACTGATACTAGCCCCGTGTTCACATTGAGGTCCTGGTCTCCACTAAGAACAGTGTGAGCTGCTTTCCTCTTTCTTTAGAGGAGGAAGGGATGCTGCGGTGTCTGAATGTTCCCTGCACGTACATCCCCAGTGTGTCCTCTCTCTGGTGGAGGGTGAGCGCAGTGCAGGTACAGGCACTGCCTGCTGCTTCTCGTCCACCCAGGTCTGAGCTCACCTTTGTTCATAGAGGTGTCATTGGTGTGGGAGGAGAAGGCCTTAACTCTGCTACAAAACTAAATTAAGTCTGTTCTTTGCATCTCTAGGAGATTTTTTTTTTTCCAGCTGGTTCCTCTCTTACCCATAGCAATCTCTTGCTGTTCCCCCCAACACTTCAAAACGGATTCTGTGATTTTCATCAGAAGACGTGGTTGTAAAAACTGCCTTTCTCAGCCCAGACTTTGACCAAAGGTCTAGCCTCAGCCTGTACAAATCACTGTTCACCAGTAATGAACTTAGAATTGAACACAATCACACATGCGCCCAAGACTGTTTGTAGGGGTAAGATTGAGGGCCCAGGCCCTAAAAGGTTATTTGTTAGGTTTTTTTCCATATCTGTCAGTGCTTCATAGCCAATGTGACTTCGAAAATGGAAGCTGGATTTTGGTATTCTCCACCATAACAGTCCTAAATTCTGCTTCTGCTCTATTCCCTGTTGCAGAGTCATTAATGGTGATGTGTGGCAGCAAGAAGGAGCATCGTCTGGCTTTCGTAAAGATGTTGATTAAAACAGTCTGAACATGCTATGATTAAAGAGTGTTGAAACGAACTGTGAATCCTACAGAATAATTTGATTCATGTTTTATAACACAAGTTAAACCATAGTTCAATTCAGTTTAAAGCCAGGCCTAAAAGATCTTGGTTTTAAATCCATGTCCCTCAATTCATTATAGACAAAAGCCTTGGATGTCCAGCTGACTGATCTGTGGGGTCAGGAACTGCCAACTTTTCACTAGGTATGAAATGTGACTATAATTTAAGCAGAATCTTAAATGAAACTGTTCTGTAGGTGCCTCGTTGTTCCATTTGAAAAGAAGAAAAATGTTTGAAATGCCTGATGTTCAGTTTGAAACTCCTACACATCTTTAAAGTTTTAAAATGTCCTAAATTTTTATTCTTTTAAAAATAAGGCAGTTTAGAAATGTAATGTTTATTACTAAAACCACATAAACTGGCTCATCCTGTGCCTAATGAATGTTTATAGGTATAGTATGTTTTTATTAACAACCCGAGTTTTAGATCGTGTATCTGCTGTGTAACCGTTCAGCATAGGTCGGTGGCAAATCGGTGAATGGGAGGGAGAACTTGAACTGCAGTGTCCGACTGCAGCGGCTGGCTCACCGGCCGGCTCTGGGCCCTCCCTCAAAGCTTCGGTCTTGTACTCTGCTCCTTTCCAGAACTCTTCAGGAACCCAGCAGTGGGGACAGCAAAGCTCTGTTACCAGAAGGTATACGGCCACAAAGGAAGGATCTTGTAAAACTCAAGCGAAGGTAGAAAATAATTTTAGAAGTGTTGTTTGGTTTTCTCAGTGGAAATAAATGTGCTTCAGTGATCAGAATTCTTTTTAGTGTCTTCCATTTACAGTTTCATTGATGGAGAGAATTTCCTTTGTAATTCAATCTTTTCTGGCTTCTGTCCATGCATAGTTTCTCATGATTGTTTCCAAGTTACAATGTAGGCTTTTAGCATTCATTAATATGCAACACATATTGCGTGAGTTGTTTTTAATGTTTACTTAGAGCACAGCTGAGGCTTTCTGATCAGCTCTCAGCTATGTGGAACCACTGTCGCTAAAGAGCAGCAAAACTGAGTGATGCTCTTCACTTTCCATGCACGAGATGCGCTTTTCTGTCACCGAATGCTGATCACATCCAACAATTTAAGACTGCGGTTTTTTTCTGCTGATGTAGCTGTAGTCACTCTGCTGTGATTTATCAACCAGGTTATCAGAGATGGTTTTGTATTGCTTAATTAAGGATAACTTCTATCTGTGGGATTTCATGTGCCTTCTTACTAGCATTTCTGAAACCGAACAGTACAATCTTTTTATTCTTGTGTGGGGAAAGTTCTCTGAAATGCAGTTTTGTGGGCTCAGTGTAATTCTATATTTCTGAGATAATCAACTCTGAATCTTACGTCTTTAAGTATGTGAGAATGTTCTGATGTAACACATTTTTAAGTAAAGGAGCTATGCTCTTGAACAGTGTCTTTTGTTTCAAACTGGACCCAGAACTTAAAAATTGAGAAGCTTCCTCCAGAATCCCTTTCAGGATAAAAATTTTTCAAACCAGGCAACTAAATTTAGGCTCCAAAACCTATGCTGGGGTAGCTGAGAAGCTGTCCGATTCTTTTGGGAGTTGCAGATTGCTCTGATGTTGGTATGAGCTGCAGTTTATAGAAAACTTGAAATGGGGAGACAAGGTTTAATTAGCGTAGTAATATGTATAATTTTCACCGCTTGTTTTTTCTCTCCACCACCCTTTCTAAAGCTAACTAAGGCAGTCTAGCACTCTTTTGCTGTATCTATATTTACTTCACTCTCTTACATTCTCTGCTTCACTGACTTTAAACAATATCAGTGTGCAAGCAGCAAATGGATGAAAAGACTCATTATAGATGGCAGAAAGAGAGGATGTACCTCTGAGGGATTCTGTGGAGCTCTGCGCAGGGAGATGAAGGCAGGGAGATCTCCCAGCTCTTACTGACAGGAGCAATGACTCTGCACAGCCACAGAAGTTGGCACCCAAGCTGCCATCTTTGCGTTGCGTTCCCTTAGTTAAATTTTTGTGCTGATATTCCCCCTCGTTGCCTTGAATTTCCATCGAAGAGGTGGACAACGTGTGAATCTTTTGAGATGTATAGTATATCCACAAAGTACACTGGCCCCAGCTCCCGTGAGACTTTTCTGAAGAAGGTGAACTCTTACTTAGTTTTTTCTGATCAGCTCAGCCACATTCTTCCTGTTGAGCTTGCAGGGGGAGGCCCAGTGTAGATGAATGGAACGGTGCAGATTCTCAACCTGATTAATACTGGCTAGATATCTGCCCAGCAGGAAAGACAAAACCAGGTGGAAGTGCAAAGACTTGCTTTTGAGAGGAAGCTGCTGTCAAAATACAAAATGTGCTCGTGTAGTTCAATAGTAGTAAGTTAAAATGAGAGGATTTCTTTTCTTCTTCTTCAAGGGAAATCATAGAATGGGAACTGGAATTCCACGTGTACTGTGGTGGGTAAGACCCTAAGATACAACTGCATCCTATTTTTTTATTTTCACAGTGGATGATTTGGGCTTTTCCCTGGTCTGATCAAGTGGGTGATTCCGATGTGCGCGTTTGCTTTGCCTGTTCCCCTGTACCACCAATTCTGAGTGGAAGAGCCACGTTCCTTGTATCTGGTAAACAGTCTCCCCTAATGCATTACTTAGTTCTTTGTATTAATGAAATACTTGGAATCTCTAAAGCTCCAGTATTTAACTCATCTTCTCATCCTCTTAGTGGTATATATGCCATGAAGTAGTATTTCTGCTGTCTTTAGGAAGGCCAGGCAATTCACATGTCTCTTCTGTGTCAAGCTTTTTAACAGAAAGCTTAGCCAAAAATTAACTTGAGAGAAAAAAGAAACTATTTGGTTACAAAACAAAACTGATTGAAAATGGGATTATTGAGAAGTAAGTTATTTAAAAACTTGTGGATCTTCCTGCATTCTACTGGGTCTGTTTATCTGCAGGCAATTTATGGCTTTGAAAATGTCGAGGCGAGTAAAGGAAAAATGGCACATAGCTGCGGAATGAAGAGGTTCTTACCTTGTGAATCAGGAATGAGCTCAAGAGGGAGCAGAGGTATCCTACGGATGCTGCTGCTGCTTTTAGTTTTATGTTTGTAAAGACTACTGTTTGTAGGGAAAAGTTCAAGAATATTATACAAAAAGTAAAGTACACAGTGGGTATGTGAGTGTATTGCTACCTTCCCCTGCTAAATTACATTTTCCCAGAACCACCTAGAAAACATTGATTAACATACATGAATGGTTAATGTTATAATGCTCACTGTCTGTCAGATTTATCTTTGTGTTAGATGCCTGAGCTGGCTTTGGGAACAATACAGCTGGTTCCTGCTCTCGTACCCTCCAGGTCACTGTTTATGATTCTGTACCTCTCTGTTGGTATTTCATTAAACAGGAGACCTACCAGAACTGTGATAAAAGCCTATGGCTCAGCATTTTTGAAGAGCTTTGTTACATTCGTACCTTTGCCGTAGCACGAGTTGCTCATTCTAGCTATGGAATGGTGCCTATGGTCTGGTCTCTGGTTGTGGGCTGTGTTTTTGGGTTTGGTTTGTACACAAAATAATGTGTGGAAGTCACAAAGTGTGAATGTTAATGTGAGTGAGAGCCCCGGCTCCCTCCAGAGGGGTTAGGCCCTAAACGTGGGAGAGGAGCAAAGTCTCCTCGCTCAGAGGAGTAAGACAAGTGATGCTTGCAAGGAGCACTATGTTGTGCTGTTTGTTTGGTGTTTTTTGGTGTGGGTGGTGGTGTTTTTTAATCACCACCACCACCAGACAAGAACAACAAAAAACCCACGACAAAATAAAGCTCCATGTGTTCCCAGTAGCAATTTATGTTGAAATACTCTTATATACCGTTAATTCCAGATTATAAATGTAGCTACATTTAAAATAAAGATACTTAAATGTATACATATGACAAAGTTTGAAATTTTTATCTTGATAGTTATCTGATGTAACAGTAACTGTTTACTCTTCATCTAGTTCAGTAGATGTGACATTTTACATCTGTTTGCAGGAAGATTTAACTCCAAGTACAAATGTACAATTATTTGTAATTACAATCATACCTAAATTCAAATAGTCTCCTCATTGTATTTAATTAAAAGGATAATAATCTGTAATTTCAAGGAAACACAGGATTTCAGTAAAATGAAAATAGATTAATTGCTATATTTTTCAGTCGTAAATGGAAGGGAATACTGCAATGCTGTGGGTTTTTTCTTGCTAGTGTTTTAGCTGGTAGACCGAATAGATGTTTTGACAGACTGACATTGCATGAATATTTCAGTTTTATTACCAGTTTACATTGTCTGTATATTTTTTTTGTGCAATGCTGTCTTTTGATCTGTTTGTATTGTCTGCTGTAAAATGAGTTCAGGGCATATCAGGAGCTTTTCAGTACCTTGCCAGTTATGGGCTAGAGTTGGTAGTATTTTATCTAAGGCACCAGGGTTTCTTTTTACCTCCTTGCTAGAGTGACACCATTGATCTTGTAATTCCTATTGCCCTCCCTACCAGCTTCTCTCTTTCTTTGTCTCTGTGGAGTTACAGTGTCTTTTAGGATGCTGGTAGCTGTACCTGCCTGATGTGAAAGAGAATAAAAATTAAGTTTGGGTTTGGCTTTCTTCCCCATCACCCTGTGTTCCTTCCCTCTGTAGCATTCCCCTGCCTCTTCTGTGGGTGTGCTGGGAGTCCTCACGCTGCCCAGTCTGTGGAGATAGAACATAGCAGGCTGCAGAAGAATAAACTAGAAAAACATGACAGTGAACTCTTGGAGAATTCAGGCCCTCTGGAATAGCAAGGTGAATTAAAACAATATAGAAATAAATCTGTCCGTTCCTGTTATGTCTTTATAGTGTGGGTCCTTTGCATTTTATTCTCTGGTTGCTGTACCTTGGGAGGCGGTGCAAACGTGTGTAGTCTCTAAGAAAAAGGCAGCTGACTCCTTGCCTCTGCTGTGCTCCTTGCCAGGGTCCCTGCTGCTTCTCTCGTCTTAGCACCTGCGTTCCTGTTCCCATGCCGTCAATTGCTTTAATGAAAAACTAATCCCTTCAAGAAGAAAAGCAAAAAAAAACCAAACCACTTTCAGTGGGTTTAGTTCCTGGACAGTATAGTCATGGGAAAGCAAAACGAGTCTGTAGGTATGTTAAGAGGTTTAACAGTTTCACCATCTGATTCTTGAAATGAGTAGATTTCCCAGTTTCCCCTACAGGAACATATGAGAAGCTGGTCCCTGCCCTTCCAGACTTTGTCCCCAGTCTGTGCTGTGTGATTCCTAACCAGCAGAAAAAACATGGTATTGCTTTGCTTGGACAGCCAATGAGGTCATGTTTGTTGTCTGTTGGGTTTTGAGTTTGTCTTGGTGTTTGTTTGTTTTAATCTTAAGTCACAATTTCTACCATTACTGAATAAATGTTTGCAGTTAGAAGTGTGGCTGGGCTCATGTAGAAGAGTTTGCTGTACATAGTTGAGAGATCCGTCCTACTATACGAGTAAATCTGATACTGCTGGTTACCAGTGGACTACAGAGTAGGAGGACTGCCACTTCTTACTGGTGTGGTGGTGTAAGTGGATGGTGCTTATGCAAATCAGACTTGCCAAGGAATAATTATAGTGAGTGGGCAGTAATTGAACTGCAAGTCAATATTCCATTTTAGTGTTACACATCCATTATGTGGAGCAAATTGTCTTGCTCAAGACTGAGTCTGAAAAGCAATGGCTGCTGCAGTCTGAGATGTGACTTGAAAGTAGGCACAGATTATGGTTCAGAATTGTGTTCTGTGAACATGGGATTATTATTCATTATGTTTTCTTCTTTTGAACTCAATGGGGGAATATCAAGCATCTATGAATATAAACATGGAAAAGTTCCATAACATCTGCTTCTAATTTCTGCTAGATGAAAGTGGTAATTATGATGAATATTTTTTTTGTTGATGATGCTGATACATTGGCCTAAGTAAATTCACTTGCAGACTGTGAATATCTAATTGAAAATACATGATTGTATCACCAAATTGTTGACTTAATGTTCACTTAAATTTTTATGTGTTTTAATTTGGTGAGTTTATGGTTTACTATGTTAGAGAAAAAAATATCGCAACGAAATAGGGCATTGGTAATGCACTGAATGGTTAGAGACTAACTGTTTGCATGATTGGATTTTAGGACTGGGCTTTATTGCTCAACTATGAGAGTGGTACAATAAGCTTGTTTAAAAAGCTGTATCTTTCACACAAAACAGACTTCTCTGAGGCTTTGACCATGTCTGTTGCCATTGCAGATACCTGCTGTTCTCAGCGCTCTTTGTCCGTCTCGCTGTTCCCCGCACCGTTGTGGAGCACGCCTCAGACCTAAGGAAGAGCGAGGACAGTGACTGAGCCGCAGGAGGCTGTTCAGCCATTGAGTTCTGGGTGATGGGCTTTGTCAGGCAAATGGCTTCTCTGGAGAGACCAGCACTGTGCGCACAGGATACCTTTATTTTCTAGATTCTTGAGGATCATCCACAGGTTGCTATTTCACAGGATGCCTAGGATAAGAGACTAAAACATTTAAAACTATGTATGGCAAAATGGCTGTTCATCTTAATGTCACAGTTATATGCTTGTTCTGTCCTCATTTTCTTAGATACGGGTGATTTTTTCATAATGTGTTTCTGGCACTGAGTTCTCCTGTTTTTGCATTTTGTGGTCCCAGGGAGAACCTGGTTTTGGAAGCTGATGGTGAGATGGTGAAGACTTGGCTGGTCTTTGATGCTGTGTTCGTATAGGGTTTGTCTCGGGGTGCCTAACTAAGGGCTCCAATAGCTGTGCAGAAATGGGCTTGCAATAATTGCTACAGCAGTTATGTGGGGCAGCTCACTCCCTAACTAGACACATTTAGGCCTTGGTAGTGGGAGTTTGTGAAGCAATTGATGCCGTAGCTCACTCTCCACTGCCAGGCTGCTAATAGGCCAAGATGACAATGGGCTTTAAGGGGGTCGGTTTTCCGAATTCTTGTGGGACCAACTGCAGGCTCTCAGATGGGAGCTGGAAGGAGAACGGAAATCTGTCAGCAGTAAGAGGTGCGCTTCAGTTTCTGTGCGAACTGGAGCCAATTGGAAAGACAAGTTCCTGAACAAGAGTTCTTGATCACCTGATAGAGCTCTGCTTATCATAACAGGCAAATCACTTTTTCTCCCCAGATAGCATGATTTTCAAAGTGTTTGAATACTCCATTGTTATTTCAACAGCTCAATCTTCCACTGTTCTGGCGTATTGTACCCTGATGTTGCAGTTGACTGTAGGAGGTTGTTGTGGTGACACTGACAGACGTACTTGTGGAAACGCGGTAACGTGTTTGTTAGGTATACAGTGAAGTCTTTGCTTGCAAACCGAAGATGTCCCAAGCCATCGGCTCGTCTCTGTCATTGCTGTGCCCTGCGCAGCAGCGTGAGGATAGGGGTAAAAACATTCTGTGTTCCTCATCGTGGGAAACTGCTGGTTTACAGCAGGACATGCAGCTGTTGTCAGATAGTCCAAATCCTCCGAGAGAGCAAGGAAGTGGATGTTAAGTATCTATGTATCTTGCTTATTAGGAGTACGAGGAAAGGTGTGGCTGTGTAATCTGTTTTGTTATGTACATTTACAAACACTTCAACATCATAACAATTTTGAACTCACGGGCACTGACATTTTTAGAAAAGTGAAAGACTCTAGGAGGAAGTAAGTGACATGAGTACAGTTTCACTGATGACAACTTTCAGAATTGGGCTCTGTTTTTTATCATGGTGTCGACAGGGTACAGACCAGCTGCCTGTTCCATGGTTTGGCCTAGTTCTGGATCCTGTCCAGTATGCAAGCAGTAACTGTGATGTAATACAAAGACACCCAAGTTCAAACTGGTTGAAATCTCCACAGCAACATGAAGCACAGCATCAGCTGGGTTGCTCAAAGTGCATGCCAGGAGCATCTCTGCTTGGCAGAACATATCCAGGTATTGACAATGCTAGAGGTACAGTGTCAGCTGCTTAGAAGAAGAACCTTCCTTTGGTTCCTTATGTATGAAAGAGGAGCTGAGAAAAGAGAATAGATTACTTCCCTCATGCAGCAGGCTGAAAAGACACTCCTGGTGTTTGGAGGAGCTCATGTCAGGGACCACCATATGGAAAGACTGAGTTGGGTCAGAAATAACTGGAGAGAGATGCATTCGGTGAGATTCTTGTTGGGCAGAGAACGTATTTAGATAGCCTTGTAATAATCATTAGGCAGAAGGACGGTGATATGAGAGTGTGTATTTGATTTTTGGTTGTGTTTGTCCGGTTTGTGTGTGTTTTGGTTTGGTTTTTAAATTAGCAAAACCAGTGTGGAAATCCAGTAATAGTGAATCTTTAGCCTGGGTATTGAAGACAATTTAGGTATTAGAGGGATGCTCACTTTTGTTTTAATAGTGTGTGAAAGAGGAAATTTTAAGCGATGTCTTATGACAGAGCAATCTGAGTCTTGCTGCCTTTATGCAACTACTCATCGAGCCTGGAATACCATTCCAGAACTGTAAATATAAATTGGCTCCCCTTTTGATAGCATATCTGAGGATACTGCTACAGATGATTACCTGTGGCATTATCTTATGATATGTGTATTGCAGTGGTGTATCTGAACATGTGAATATTTTGAAGCAGATGCATGAATTTGCACAGTAACCTGATTAGTCTTCTATAAATCATGTTAAATAACACAGCAATATTGCCTCCTTTTACAATAATGTTAATAACTGGTACTCCCACGTAGTCAGTATTTACAATGTATGTTTTCAGAAGAAAATTAATGAATCATATCAGAAGAACAGCAGTTAGACATAAAGAAATATTTTGCTATCTGGTGACTAGTAGAATTTTCATGAAGCAGCTTGTATACAGAAAAGCTGGTAGGGCAATTTGTTTTACTTGGAGAATTGCTCACATGATGTGCTTAGAGAAGGCAGGCAAGAAAAGAGAAGCAAACAGGCCAGGACCTTGGTGTAACACTGTGTGTAATGGCTCCCTCATTATATTTTTTCAAATGGATGTTAAGCTTGACTTGGTATAAAATCTCCCATATGAAGTCCTCTATATATAGAACTGATCTGGTCTAAACCAAAGACTTGCCTTTTTTTTTTATTTTTAATACCCAAAATAATTGGCAGTTTGAGAGTGTCGTTGGTTTTTTTTTTTCTTTTGTTTTTGTTTGTTATTTTTTTTTGTTGTTGTTTGTTTTTTTTTTTTTTTTTCTTTTTTTTTTTTTTTTGTTTTGGGGTGGTATTTTTTGTTGTTGTTGTTTGGGGTTTTTTTGTTGTTTCTTTGTGGTTTTTGTTTGTTTTGACAGAGCTTTGGTTAAAATGTCAATGTGTTTTCACTTGCTTGAAATGTCATGCATTTTACTTTCCAATTTTCCTATGTTATCTTAGGGACAGTGCCTTGGATGATCTTGTATCTTTATGAAAATGTATGGAATAGTTGTTTACACTGAGGGCACTAGAAATGTTTCGTATCTCTTCTAGTCTAGTTTGCAAATGCAGAGATATTGCAGCTTGCTTTTTTCATATTTCATTTTTTCTTGTGGCATATCTTATTTTGAAAATCAAGTAAAATACCTTTACAAAAATATCCACGTTCCTACTGGTAGCCATAAGATAACTCCTTTCAAAGGCAGCTCAGCTGTATTTAGACTTGATGGGAGTAGTATAAAACCACAATGATTTAACGGAAGAGATTCACTGAAGTACTTAGTTCTGAGTGGTATCTAAACCTTTTTGTGTTGTAGCCTTTTCACATGTTGGTTAATGTAGCCAAGAGCTTGCAAAGTAGGATTGCATTGAAAGTGAATTGTTGCTGTTGCGACAACTCAGTTGCCCAGATGTTGAGCATTAAATTCTTATTCCTTAGCAGCATTTTTAGCTACTCTGTAATACCATGGAGACCGTGCTTTCTTATAGTCTATTTTTGAATGAAAATATCTGGGATTTTTTCTGGTGAGATGCAAGTGAAACCAGAACATTATAGCCTCTAGGAGTGTGAACTGTAACTGGAAATCTGAAGTTTAAGGGTTAAAAAAATGCTGAAACACAGATTGTTGTAAGCAAAGCCACTAGAAAATACATGTAATCAAAGGAGGAAGAAGAAATAGGAGCATTACTGCAAATCAACAAAACTGAGGAAACTTTGCTGAGGAAAGTCAACTTAGGAAATTTCAATACAGCATGTGAAAGATGTTTGAGATTTCTTGAAGCTCCTTTATTTACAGCCAAATGCTGGGTCAGTACATTTGGAAGGTTGCTCTTCCAAACTATTCTGATTTTGTAGCCTAGACTAGAATCTAAATTTAGCTTTTCAAATGATGTGATTTTGCTCTTCTGGACTTGCAGCAGCTTGAGACAGTCTGACATCTCTCTGATCTTTGTATTAACTGAGTTCCTCTGAACATCTTTAGGTATCACTAAACGTGTTCACCTCTAGTCGTGAAGTCTTTTGCCTTCCCACCTCCATGAAGAATGGTTTGCACTGGGACCTGGCTCACTCTGTGTGGAGCTCCAGATCTTGGAAAGCCCGGCTCCTGGTGAGCTGGGCCTGGCCTTGCGCGGAGCTGGGCCTTGCTGCTGGTTGTGGTACCTGAGCACACCTGGACTCGGAAGTCTTGCATTAGATACTACTTCATGAGCACTGCTGAGCTGTGCAGTTAAGTACTATCCTTCTTTTTTACACGGCAGTCTGGGCATCATGGTATTAAAGGATATTTCTCCTTACCAGGATGGTAACAAAAACTGAGATGGTTTTATGGCTCTCTTAAATAGCGTCATAGTATTTAAGTCATTGGGTTACAATGTCACTGAAGAAGTCTTTTCAACTTTTCACTGTTTTATATCCGGTATCTCTGACATAGTAGCCTTGATGGAGGGGAAAACTAGAAGTTATCAGGCAGAGTAAGATATCTGAAGCTGCTACTACATCAGTTCCCTGTGGAGGTGTGAGAAATAAAGGAGGCATTATCATCTGGCTATAACTCTACAGCCGAAAGAAAGCACATAAACTTTCTGAAGCTCAATGTGCATTCAAGTTCGGGGAAGTCACTTAAACACTCTGCTTTCGTTAGCCTTGCTTTGCACAGCGGGAAGCTGGAGATGGTTTACTCCTCACTCCTGTGATCTCTGCCAGCCCACAGAGCAGCGTCTGAGGCACAGGATAGAAGCCAAAGTGCGCTCTCTCGGCCACCGCAGAGCCACCCCTGCTCCTTTGCAGGGCCCCCGAAGGGTCCCTGTAAATCCACTCTCTTCAGACTGCCTCCCAGAGACCTGCAGAGAGCGATGTCCCGGGCACCCCAATGACAAATGAGTCTGGCCAGGCTGTGCCCTGCGAGCAGCCCAGACAGACCAGTGCAATTTAGGATTCCATTGCTCATGCACTTGATATTTCTTAGGGAGTATTTGTGGATGATTTAATGCCTCTTCTAGCTCTGGTCTGCAGGTCCTTTGCTGTCTCTAACCCTAAGTTTGCTGAAATAGCAAACCAGTGAAAATAGTTAAAGCTTCATGAAAGGAGGAAGGCAGACTTCCCTGTATTTTTAGTATGGTGAAAAATGGAGTCTTCTGTGTATAGTTAAAGAATCTTGGAATTGGCATAAAACAAATGTTGTTTACTGGAAGAAACAATGAAGAATTCTGTAGGATAAGTTTCTGATAGAAAGCCATGCAAGAACTGTATTTTTTGACAGTGAGATCCGGCAGGCGTGCAATAGGGAGCCATTTTTCATCAGTAAGAGTAAGCATAATTTTAAAGTTGTATTAATAAATTTCATAGTTTCAAACTTACAGACTGCCTGTCAAAATGTGTAGCAAAGTTAATTCTAAGTAAATCACTGTACTACAAATCACAGCTTCTATTATTGAATTCCTAAATCATTTTGGGTTGCATCCAGGTAAAGGAGAACCAAACTACATTATTACAAGAAATAGTGTATGAAGAAAAGTGTGTCAAAGGGTGACTTTGAGTACTTTCAAGTGGATATGAGATAAAATGCCACAGTTTAAGCCAACATATAGTCAGTGACTGTGTATGCATCTTGCCATAAGGTTATCTTCAGTTTTGCCTGAAGTTCATTCTTTCTTTCCCCTTTCTCCTCCTATCATTTGTAAGAATGATTTTTCATTCTCATAATGAGTGAGCCTCTTCCCATTTGTATTGTCTTCTGAGATGTCAATACATAAGTTATCATAGCAGTAGTCAGTGTAAAACTGAGCTTTAAGCGGTGTCTGTGGGCTGATTGGCAATTTCTGGAGTGAATTTGCTGACGTTTCTGTAATAGTAGTTATTCTGTTGTGAACTTCATGGAATACGGGGGGCAGGAGGGGAAGCATATTGTCCTGATCTTCACTGTGACAAAGAGTAAATACTCGGCTTTTGGTAAAATTCAGAGGATCTTCAGACCTTCAAATGCTGCCAGGTGGAGTAGTATATTAAATGGATGCTGGTAGTCAAAGCTGAGGATATGTGTCAGCTGGTTGAGTGGTAGCTTTGAAAATTATAATCCAGACTGCCTTTCTTGAAACTGACAAGCAGTTTAGAGCGTAAGTTTTGTGGATAGCAATAGGGGCATGATTCTTAAATGCCTGTTGCTTTTTTTGAAACAAACTTTTGCTCTGGAATTGCCTTTTGTAATTTTTTTTTTTCTTCTCTCAGCCTCTTAGTTCAGAAACCTAATATTTTACTACTTAAATTTCAAAGCTCTTTGTACATTATATTTTTTTAATTAACACACTTAGAAAAATAAAAACATTCTGAGGTGCTGTAAAAACGTAGGTCTACGATGGCACTTGTAGAATGGTATATGACAGCAGTAAAACATTTATAGTCACATTTTTAGTCCTTGTGATAGCGATATGTTGATTGTATACAACTACAAAGCAGTAAGAAAGGATCAAGGTGTCGTGAAGTACTTTGTTCACACAGCCCTCGGAGAACGCTCCCGTTACTCAAGAGCCCTGTTCGATGGGTGGTAGGGATTCCTGTGCGTGTCGTTTCCACGAGGTGAGGTGAGCTGGCTTCCTGCCCTGCCAGCCTCTGCGGGGAAAACTTGATCACTGCTGCCGGGGGAAGAAAAACAACCCTACCCGACAGGTGTCTGTATGTTCTTTTTTTGCTTGCTCAGAGCTGAGTGGCGTGTGCCTGAACAGGCTGATGTAACTTGGACCAGAGGCCCAGGCGGTTTGGTGCGTTCTGTGTAGGAGGCTTCGCCTTCAAAGGGAAGTCAGCAGTCGTGAAACGGAGAACTGTGGAAAACCTTTGCAAAGGAGAGCTTTCCTCCTGGCTCTTGTGAAACTTGAGGCCTCCTTACAGCCTAGAATGCTAGAAATTCTATCTTTTCCACAGGTAGATGACTTAAAAGTTACATGCTGTTGTAAATTCCCTGTTCTAACTTTGGATGTTTTCTGTAAAAAAAAGGTCTCTCTTGTGGAACTTTAACAAAAGTCTGATAGCTTGAGTCACTCAACTGAATTTTTGGGTGGACTTACAAGCACCTAAAGGTGATACACTGGTGTCTAAATTGAAAGGATAATCAAGGGAAGTAAGGGTGGTTAAATATGCCGTATTCTTGATAGGAGTCATGTCTAATGTTTCCCAGAGATAAAAATAGTAGTTATAAACTCAGAGTTTGAGAGGGCGTTTAAAATGAATTAATTTTATAGAGCATAAAAAGTACACATTGACACCTGTCAGTGAGTTGAAAACTATGGAAAATAGATATTTTGCAAAACTGGTAACAGTAGTTGTTCCGCTTCAAAGCGGTTCTTGGAGAACTGAGTTCCCAGCCAGATGTAGGAGATGCGAAGATCTGGGAGGCAACAGCGGGTGTGTAGGGCATCTGCTGATTTCAGAAGCCTTCAGCATAGCTAAGAAATTTGCCTTGTCATTTCAGCTTACCCACAAAACCTTCATTCCTTTGCAGACTTACGCAAAAGGACAATGTTACCAGGAAAATAAGATGGCAAGCACACACTCATGGAGTAGAACTACCAGGTACAGTCTGTAGAGACTACTTGCACAGTTTTTCAGTTTCCCTGCTGCCTCCTGGGCTCCAAGCAGGACCTGATTAGTGCTGCCAACTCCATTCTGCTGCTGCTCGGCAAATCTGTAAAAAGCAGCAGAAACACAAGCCATTCTGTTAGTATATGCTGGATGCTTGCTTTCCCCAGAGATTCTGTACTGCCAAAAAGAACAAAATAAGCTTAGAAAACCTTTGGAATTCGTGCTGCAGAAGTTGGTGTCTTCTGCTTCTCATCTGCTGGTGGCAACCAGGGAGATGGATTTCCCTCCAGTTTTAAAATACAAACGTAGAGATAAAATGTTAAACTAGATGAAGTTATTTACATTATGTTTTCAGGTAGCACATTTTCCTGGTATTTCTACAGTGTAATGGGATAACTGAGGCTCCTTAGTGAAATTGGAGAGACAATATTCCAATGTCAAGAGTATTAGGGTTTTGAATTAAGAAGTGCTGGATATTTTACAGGAGGTGTTCTTGAGGAATGGAGGCAGACGGGGCAATATTAGGGGCATAGAAATTTATGAAAAGCTAAACATCTGTTACTAAAAAACAAGTCAGAACAAACCACAGCAATGAATAAACTTGTGTTAATTCTCCCAGGAAAAAATTTGCTTCATTCCTAATATTTGGTTTATAGAAAGTTATTTGAAACTTTCTTCAGCCAATTGCATTGGCTCCAAAATAGTTATTTGTTTGTGTAGGTTTATTTATGTGTTTGAGTCTTTATAGCCAGGGGATCTTAACCAGTTTTGGTTGCACTGGTATTTATAATGAACTTCAAAAGAATCAGAGTGACTATTGATTTTTTTTTTTTTTAGTCGTTAAGTTTACAGAAAACTGTAACTATGGGAATTGCTATGCTTGCAAATAGGCAGAAATAAATGCTCAAATGAGTAAAAGGCAAATAGAGGGATGGTGATGACCTGTAACTTACATAAAGCATAAAAGAGTTCCAGGACATCTAATTACTAGATGAGCTCTCAGTTTTATCTTGTGATCTTCTTAAGTTTCACTATTATTCCGTTAAACATGATCAGCAGGGGAAGAGGCACAACAGAGCTCCCTGTCAATAGAAGCCTTTCAGATCACACTTAACATCAGATCCCACTGTAACAGTAGTACAAATGTAATAAGCTATGCCTTATTGTGGGTACTTAGTTTGTTACATTTATCTTTAAAATGTTCGCTTTTCACATGCTTCCAAAGATGCAGATAATGAAGTGATATTTAACCATAGATTTCAGATACCATTTGCCAGATAGGGGTGAATTGCTGCTCTTTGCTTTACTTCCCCCCGTTTTCACAGACTGAACAAATATTTTTGCTTAGTTTCTGAAATATCACATTTATTTCTATAATGCAGCAAAACTGGGGGAAGTTCTGTTCACAGTGGTATTTATAATTGCCAGTAATGGAGTAGAGAAATACTGCCATATGTGTATTGATTTTGCTAGCATGTGATTAACAATCTCAAATAATTAGGGCAAGAAAGCTCACTGAACAATTTTCTTGTATATTTTTCAGCTGACATTACTAGTAATATATGCCTTAGAGGGAAAAATCTTAAAGGAGAATAATCTGTTTTCAAAGATTCCTGCAGTGTTGTTTCATGATTGAAATTTCTTATATGAGAGAGAAAGCACTTTGTGGGGGGGGAACACAAACAAAAAATCCCCCACCAAAGAACTACAGAGAATGTATTCCAGGAACTCATCTGGTAAGTTACAATCGGCTTCTCCATGTTGATTAAAGAAAAGAGACCATGAAAGGAGTAAAAGCTGTATTTGGACTCTGACCTGATAATTTGGACAAGTGTGATGGCTTTTTCTTTTGGAGGTTCTTGTGTCTTGGTCCTGCTGTGAGCAAGGGATGAGGTAAAAGTCTCAAATAGAATGTTTAGTTCAGTTTAACTCAAATGTTGAGTGTCCAAATTGCATTGTTATGCTCAAAATCTTGTCTGCTAAAGGGAAACACACCTTATATCTAAAGCCAAGAATTTATTGCTAGTGTAATAGAAACCTTCACAGTCTAATTGAAGAAGCATTATTAGTCCACATCCATTTACTGCAGGAAAAATAAAACAAAATAAATGAGTGCTGCATACAGAAGTATATCCCAGTAAGAAATGATACAGGTAGAATTGTTACACACACACACTAACTAGTTTCAGTCCTTTTTCCTGGTGTTATACTCACCATTCCTCGCTGCTCAGATTATTAAAATCAAGAGCTTCATTGCAATGTTTGGAGGTAGGGGTGATGCACCCCTTTGCCCTGGAGTATTTTACGTAGATGATTTCTTTCTCCTTCCTCTCCTTTTCTTGTCCCTTTTAATTTGCATGAGACTATTTTTGTGTGTTCTAGCATGCTTTTGCATACACGTTCTATTTTTTTCATTGGTCTGCAACTCCACACTGCATCTGAATTTGTAGTATATGATGCATTTTACATGTTAAATACTACTTACTCCTGAAATCTGTTTTGGTCCAGGTCTGCCCCTGGGGCCCCATCTTTTATTATCCCCTGCTGCACTGCTCTGCCATGCATCCTGTCTCTACACTTCTCAAAGGCCTCTACAATCACACCAGACCTGTGTTTTTTGTGTACTACATCGCAGCGTTAGCTGTGAATATTTCTTTCTACACATAATAACTCCTCGCTGCTGTTGTCCATATAAAACTGCGGTGGTACCTCACAGAATAAAACAAGTTAGAGCTATCTGGTCAGAAGGAAAATGTTGCTTTTGCAACTAAGCAAGCCCAACCATGGCAGCAGGCAGACCTGATGGACTTCAGAGCAAGTCTAACAAGCCTCAGTGGCCTTGCAGACTTGGTAAATAGAAAGTCTGGTACTAGCACTGGCAGCAGTGTTCTTGGGCAACAGCACACATCGCTCCCTTCAGCTGGTTTGGGGAGTGCTCCGTACTCCTGAACCAGATGAGGAATGTCAAGTTCAGTCACTAAAAATGGGAGGACACAAGATCGGTGCATGTACTTGAATACTTCGTTCTTTATTTCTGCGTTCTTACTTCTCAAATGTCAAGTAGAGACAGATTTTTGTGAGATGTTTTGCAGTGTTTTGAATATCTCTGGATAAAAAGCATTGTAAAAATGCACAGTAGTCCATTCACCATTGCTTTGGATGCAGAAGATGTTCACAATAGAGCCATAACACATGCAAGTGATTCACCCCCTCCCTCTCTTTCTTTTTTCCCTTTCAAGTAGGCAAACTACATATGTGGTACAAAGAGCGAGCTTTTAAAGCAGACCCTTTGTCCATCTGTCACAACTTTCTGCCTGCTGGATTTCTCCTCTCTTGTGCAAACAAACATGATTGCTTTCCTCCACAGGAAACAGGGTCTTGTTGGGGTCTTTTTCAATTATGATCTTGCTTGGAATAGATTTCTTTTCTGGGTTAGGGACAAATTTCAGTTGAAAGTACATCAGAAGTCCTCAGGAGTGCAGAGATTTGTACATTATAACTTTTCTTGATGCCTACGTAATAAAACTTAAGAGGAAATCTTTGGGCTGGGTTGTATTTAACTTTTCAAGTGGTGTTTTGTTGTGGGACACTTCTGTTGTTGCTTGAAAAAGTGTCACGAGAGTGATGAGCTGTGGCTGTCACCTCTTGATGGTATCCGGAGAGTCTCTGTGGATCCTGAAGCACTGGCTGGGCTTAGGAGCTGGCTTTCTGTTTCTGCTGTTCAAAAGGGAATCTTGTGAAAATATCTATGTCTGGAAGGGAGATCTCCAAGGAAAAGAAGTCTACAGGAAAGAAAAGAGAGGCCTTGTTTCATAAAATAGGAGCCAGCAAAGGGAAAACCTGAAAAGGAGAACTGATGTTAAGAAGCAAACCACTTGTCTTTGGTGTATTGTACCGCTTGGTATTTATTTAGTAGCTGTTTTTTCCTCAGGCATGTTGAGTGTTCAGGGCCAAGCCAAAATGAAGCTCCTATTTCTTAAAAGAAAGGGGTTGAAAAGTGGGGATTTTCCTGGTGTGCCTGTGGTGCTGAACCACGTGAGGGTTCTGGAGCTTCCTGTGGTACTGGCAGGTGGTTTTTAGCCATCCCCCTGGCCCAGGCACAGTCTGGTTTAGTTGTTTTAATCCCCTGGTTGGACTTGAAAGAAGACTTTGTGTGAAAGCTGATTCATTTGTAAGCTTTTGGTTGCTTTCTGGAGTTGCAGTGTGCTGTGATGGGCTTCTCAAGTCAGAAGTGGTGGTGAGGGGGAGAAGGCTCACATGGCAGTTTGCAAAATATTACTTTGGTGCAAAATATTAATACCACTTTGGGAATAAGGTAGCCCCTTTGACTTCATGTGCTTGCCCCCTTGCACCTTTTCTAAATCCCAGAGACCCTACTTTTTAGCCAGCTGTAACCTCAAGTTAAAAGGTTATGACCCCAGGTGTAAAGAATATGACCAAGAGTGGAAACATTGTCTTTTTAGATTCTCAAAGGCTCAGTCATATATTATGGTCCTTGAAGTTATGCATCAACTGCCTCTCCACTGGCTGCTCCTTCCTAAAGGAATACAAGTTTACACCTGCCTAGGAAATTGGATTTTAGCTCTTACAGTCTTTTAGAGTAATCCAGCTTTCCTCCCTCCAGTTTAGATTAGCAAAGAGAGTTGGCTTGAATTGCTTATTTATTATAATGGAAATATCTTTGAGTTTCTTCAGAATTGCAAATCCAAGCTCCTTTTTCCTCTTCTGCTGCAACAGAGACTATCAGGAATCAGTAATATCAAATATGGCAGTGAAATCTCATGATTTCTCCCTGCTTTTGTTTTTTATTCTAGGGCTAGACTGAAACAAATAAAGATAAATTCTCCTTCCTTGTTTTCTATAATAAGATTATCTTTCCAAAGTACATGTGAGCTTCCCTTAGCAAACGTTTGCATTGGCTTTCTTGATCAGTACATTCTTGCTCTGGCTTTTTGGCAAGTCAAAACATTTTCAAGAGTTCAGTAAAACATTTAAAGACTTGACCAGAATAAAACCAAACCAAAACCACAAGAAAATCCCTGCCACAACAAACAAACAAACCCAGCAAAACAAACAAACTTGCCTTTTTTTTCCTTTGCTAATTTTCTTTGCATGTCCTTCCTTGCCGGGACAGGGCCTGGTGCTGGGCCGGGGCCCTCAGTAGGTCTCCTCAGGGTGGAGGGTGTCCCTTGGCAGGGGTGCTTGGGGTGCATCTGGGCGCCCGCCTCTTCCTCCTCAGGGTTTTATTTATTTATTCAGGTTATTTTTGGTGTTCGGTTGTTTATGGTTTGGGGCAATTTTGGCAGTTTCGGTCAAATTCTCAGTTGGCCTCATGTGCTGAGCCGGTGCTGAGGGCGCAGTGCTCTGTGAGAGGTGTCATGGTGCCGGGGAGCGGCGGGGGGAGCCGGCTGTGCCCACGCAGCCAGGAGAGCCAGGATTGTGCCAGGGACACTCGAGAGGAGGAGCAGGAGGGATGGCGGCCAAGGAGAGGTCAGTCGGGGCGGAGAGGAGGCGGTGGGGCTGACAGGCATGGAGCGGTGGGAGAGCCTGAGGAGGCAGCCCCGGCCCGACCTCACGGGGGTCTCAAATCTGACTCTCTTGTCAGCAAAATAGCTTTTAATATTTATTTATTTATTTTATTTTGTACTAAGCAAGATGGATGCCCCATGGAAAAAGCACATGGGATGAGTAACTAACATGTGCTCGTACATCACGCGTTGCAGAAGGGGTTTCTGTGTCTTCCAAAGTCGAACAGTCTTCTGCCTCTTCTCAGTGTTCATATTATGAACTCTTTTCCAGAACGCACATTAACACGTGATAGAAACAGTCTCTGGAATCCAGTAGTGTAAAATGCAAGATGCATTGCAGACTAACTGTGCATAGAATAAACAAAACAAAGCAAACCAAATCCTATTAACTCATAAGGAAGAGCTAAAATCACTTTAAACTCCGTGACTATTGTAGTACTCCGCCGGAACATTTCACCACCATTGTCGTAGCAGGATTACTGCTGGATAATAATCTTGGCAGGAGATTTTTTTTTAGCTGCTTTTTTATTGTAAATTAAATAAGTTGAAGTTAATCAGATTTATTTTTGTATTGCTTTTAACTGCAAGTTGTCTTCTTCCAGATCAAACATATTTTTACACATATAAAATATGTAATAGCATAATAAACCAGCCCTAATCTATGTATAAATTAGTTGATGAAGAATATTCTGTATGCAGAATATCTAATCAAGTGTAACAGCATTTATATTTTAAAAACTAAATACATGCTTTAATTACAGAAGTAGCTGCCAACTATTCCACTATAAAATTAGATGATGTAGCAATATTTTTGGAAAAAATGAAATTCTTGCTGCATCAGAAATCATCAGCTTATCTTTTTACTTAATTCAATTCTAGGAAATATAAGCCAACAATCAGTTCTGCAAAACAGAATAAGGAACTGCATATGCTTTCCTGCATTGTAGCTGTGTAGCAGTATCGCATTGGCAAAGGTCACTGTGCTGTCTCATTTGTAGTGCACCAAGCTCATCCTGGCAAAAACAGTAATTTCCAACAAGTAAAAAAGCCAACATACAGCCCAGAATAGCTGAGAAGACAGTTCTGCTATCAGTCATTCTTAAATGACCTGATAATCCATGAAGTTAATCTACTTTTACTTTTTTCTTATTATGTGATTCTCTTGCCTGTGCGTATGCTCATCTCTTACCTTTACAGGTACACAGTGTTTTGAAAGTACTGTATCTTCTGCAAAACCTTGTTCTGCAGTATCAGAAGTGATGGCCAGGCGTCTTAAACCATTGCCTCAACTAGAAGAGGTCAAAGTGGTTGCTCCATTCATTAGAAGTGTACAAGAAATACAGCAGGGTACCATTGAGCTTTAGAGCTGTAAGAACATTCTAAGAGAGAAAGATACCAACTTTCTCTCTACTGAACAGGCTCAGAAAAGTGTGTTTATTATGAAGAAAATGCCAGCTTTCTTGCTCTTTGATTTGAGTAATTGTATTAAAAATATTTTTTAAACAAATTGTTTCCTCAGCACTATTAAATGTAGTTTTGATTTGGTGGTCTGTATGATCTGAAAATCCTAGAACTGGTAAGTGGTGCAGGACTGACTCCAGCCAACAGATGCAGTGGTTCGCTTAGGCAGTGTCTGGTTGGCCAGGGATGTAAATGTCACCATCAAAATCACTTAACAGGTTGAGGTGAATGAATTGTGGTAACAAAGAGATTGTATGTCATACAGCTAGTGGGCTGAACACTTGCTCCAATTTTTTGTCAGCTTCCATAGTTTTCTGTGTGTTCGACCTTCTGAAAAATAACTCGGAATAGGAGCGTGCTTCCTGTGCTGCTGGCCAGCAAAGAGCAGTTGTTTAAACATGGTCCCCTGGTAAGTAATGCTGTCTGCTTGTTCATCTCTACAATGTAATAATGCATACAGCTTCCTGCAGCTTTAGTTCTCCTTCAACAATTCATTACTTGGCGCATGTGTATTTTGAATGTTTTTCTTCACGTAAGGTGTCGGTGCACTGGAACCATCCCTCAAAAGCATGGAAGTTACTACACTAATTTTAAGTTCAAAGTTTGAAACTAGGTAGGCAATTGTGGGTTATTAAAATAAATATGGGAAACAGTTACTGAATCTCAACAAAGAAATTCTTTGAACCTTCAGCAACTGTTATAGAATCTAATATTGTCTGCTTGCGTTGCTAAGGCTGTCTGCTGTCAATGAAAGACTGGCTGTTACACGCACAAAACTGATGTGCGGCGTAGCATAAGTTTGCACCAGACAAGAATGGCAGGACTCTGTTCACTGGAGTGGAAGCAAAAGCATCTTGTCAACTTATTTTAAAACAATTATCGGAGTTTTTCTTTATTTTTCTAAAACTTTTCATTGCGGTGATGGGGATTTTACACTGAACAGTTGTGTGCAATTATGCTGTGGCACTATCCAATTAACCACCCAAGGTAGCACAGCTCAGAAAGATAGCTAAATGACACATCTCAGCAGTCGTCCACATCGGGTAACCAGGGGGCTATAGCAATATTCTTTTGGAGTGGTGAATCCATTTTGTGGTGCCTGCATGCTGTTTTAAGGAGTACAGTTTTTCTTTGTGTCTGCGTGTTCGTTTAACAATTAGTATATATATGCCTAATTACTTCAGACTAGAAATTTTTTCCTGTCCCCTCCCTCCTTTTGGTTCCCACTTCTGCCCTGTCTGTCTTTATTCCTTCTTTCTGCCTAATGTGGAGGATGCGATTTCAGTTCTTTTTTCCTGCTGATCTGAAATGGAGCACTCTGCTGCTGAAACACTTTTCCAGTAGAGTAGCGAATGTTCTGTGCTGTTTGCTCTCCACCTACCTTGACCCAGGGCTTCCTCCTGCTTGTGTGGAGCTTGCAGTGCTTGCACTCAGTTGTCATTATTCCCAGTCTGTAATGCCCTGGCCATGAGAGAGGCGGTACGTGTGCAAGCCATTCATGTCTCAGGTAAAGTGTGTGTAGAGCTCCAACTCCAGAACTGTCCATTCAGGGATGGGATGTGTCCAGTTTTGACCCTTCAGTCTCATCTCTGGCAGCCCCAAAAACCTCTAGTGCAAATCTTTAGAACTGGGCAGGGAGACCACTGTCCTTTTTGTCTTTTTACAGCTGTGCTGCACCAAAACTTTCCTATGACTGTGGTTACGATCTCATAGTATCTGGGGTTGCCAGGGGGTCTTGTCAGGTAAGTGACGTTGCTCTTGCGAAAGCAGTTGCACAGGGCTGTGGACTGCTGTCAGCAAACACTGCAAGTTTGGTTTTCTGTGGGGCTGAGCAGCATCAGCTGGCTTTTGTCATTACTCCTGAAACCATTTGCAGGCTTCAAGGACAGTAGTGGCTGCATTCCAGTGCTGGCGCTGGAACAAGTCCCTGCTATGACACTTCTTCACTCATTCATCCTCACAAATGTGCTTTTCCAGCACTGGTAATTCAGCAGCAGAAGCACAATGCAACGTGCCCTCCCAACACTGCAGTTTTTCTTGGACAGCAGTATGGCGAGCAGCCCTTTCATGCTTCTCATTGCGGAAGATCTTACTGCAGAAATGTAAAAGAAATGCCATCCATCAGGGTGGTGCACCTCTGCATAACCAAGGGGAAGAGTAGATTTCTGGGGCCTGTTATTAGTCTGTTCTAGCTGATGGCAGGCACTGGAGCTTGGGCCCAGTCTTTCAAAGGCCGTCTCCCAGGGCTACCTGCTACCAGTGGTCATTAATCTTTAAACCCCACATCCTTTCCCTTCACCTGGGAGAACAAGGAACTGATTCACTGGGAAATCCCGGGGCCTTTCTGCAGCTCCTGTGGAGCACAGAAGAATACGTGCACGTTTCCCTCTGAAGAAGCTGAGTCCTAGCTCTGTCTGCCATCCCGTGCTGCCTTCTTACATCCCTGGGATTTTGCCTCATCCCATGCTGGAGCTGGTTCAGGCAGCGGGGCCGCGTTTGGGTTCGTGCTGTTCCGTGTTGAAGGAGCTGGATGGCTGGCCCTGTGCAGCCTGCTTTGGCAGGGACAGCCGCGCTAGGAAGGCTGGAACTGCCCCGAGACGGGGCTGTGGAGAGAACGGGCGACCTGGAGAAACTCCCTGCTCGCTTTCCCTTTGTTTCTGCCTGGCACACTGGTGAGACTTGCTTCCTTGGCAACGCTTCACATTACTGGGCAAACTGAATTCTGTTGTGGTCTTTCTTCTGTCTGGCCCCAGAGAAAATGTCGTGTTTATTGTGACAGATACATAGTTGACTTCCCACAGTACTTTCCAAGCTTTCTTTAAATTGGAGGACGTACTTAATGACTTAGTATTGTTGATGTACATTAAAAACTTAGTACAGCTTACATTAAAAATGAGATTGCTTTAATTGCATTGAAGGAAAAAAATCAATTTTTTTTTTTCCCCATCTCATCTCTCTTATTATTTACAGAGCAGGATCTTAGAGGCCATCTATTTCAGTTCCATAATTTTGCAACCAGCATCTATAAAAATGGCTTTGGAAAAAGCATTGTGGTTGAGTATCAGTTTGTGATACCTGAAATAATGGATTTTTAGGGGTCAGTGAAAAAAGGTTGTTATTGTGTGGGCTGCCTTTATTTTTTTTCCCCCATTTCCAAGTTATGGTTGATCTTGTCAACACAAGGTCATTTTTTTTTTCCTCTTTTTTTGGGAAAACGTTGAGCAATGGTAAACTATTGTGTGGTATTCAATCCAGCTTATCTCACCAGCCCCAAATCTGCAGAATCTGGTTCTCAGCATTCTGCCACGCTTTTGGAGGAACTCCAAGCTCATTCCCTTGTTCTCTTGGATCTGCATCTTGAGTTTTAATTTTTAAAGCAATTTTGTTCTGTTCACATACCCACACTTGAATAAATTTCAGAAAGTAATACTTGATGTTACTAGTTGACATGCAAAAAAATATTTTTGTTATAAAATAAGGTATCTTATAACGACAAATACATTAAGTAATTTTCCTTTGCTTTATTTTGATGTTTAACAGATGTAGTCTTCTTAAAAACAATCATTGATGTGATACATATCAGAGAAAGCACGTAACAGGGAAAGAAAGCACTGAATAAAATGAGGTGGTTAATTTATTAAAACTCAGGAAATTACCAATTGCATTTGTCGTGTGTGTGATAACACATCTCTAATTAGTTTGGAAAGAGTGTAGGAGCTCTAGCACGAAGTCGAGGAGTCAGACTTCATGTAAGTTGTAACTGGGAAGATATTCCTCTTTTCTTACAATGCCAATCACGTTTCCTTGTGAAAGCAAAAGAAGCTGGGGTTGTAAGCTCACTTCACTGTCTATGCAAACCATTTCTAAACATATGTAAGTTTCCTGACATGAAGATCTGTACTAAATGCTTTTGTAAGGGGGTCAATGTCATGTCAGCCTTATGAAATTATTGTCCCTTCTTTCTCTCTGTTTCAATTATGCTTGGATAGCTGGCCAGTCTCTTCTTAAAGGAGGTCAAAGCATGAATCAGAATACTGTTATTTCTCATTAATGATATAGTTAACCAAGCACTTTCTTTAGCAGAATACCTCTTACCAAAATGCATCTGTAAATACATCTTCTGTGTTTCAGCCAACAATATATACAATATTTTTTTTTTTAATATGTTGAACTTAAGTGCTGCTTTTCACGTCTAAAACTAAATCATTGTATATTGAAAGGGAAGACGTTATACTGAGTTCTAGCCATGTGTTCAGGATGATAAACCTCTTACAAAACTATTCCAGGGGTGAACAGCCTGTCTGTATTACTAAGTCTTTCTTGTATTGCAGTGTTTGATTACATACAGACCAGCACTTAATTCTGCTTTGGCCCGGCAATTAAGCTTCATATTTCCACCAGTTTTTTATCTCCAACTTTGGGATATTTGTGTTAGTTTTAAATCTGTTAGGTCTGCCTCTTAGAACCACTCTCTGCCATGAATATTTCATTTTATCCTCCTTCACTGCATTCAGCCCAGCAGTACCATCCGTTAATAAACTGAATTCAGAGGTGCTTTGTATTGGATCCTGTAAGAGGACTTGACAATGGCAGTCTGTAGAGACGGCGCACAATTCCAGCATCAAAGGATGCAGTCAACCAAATGCTGATTTTTTTTTTTTTTTTTTTTGAAACTTGCAATGTACTGTATATAAAAATGGATCGGTTTTGAGCATTAGTCAGATCAGACTAAGACCAGAACGCCCAATTTTCCTTGCCTTTTGCCAAGTTTTCTTCTGACACGTCACTATAAAACTGTTAGAGAAAACCACAGGTTTGCTTCAGCGGAAGTTTATCACTCTGGTTCTAGCAGAAGGCTGGCACACTCAGCAGGGAGGCAGGGACAAGCAAGGAAATCTCTCTTTCTCAGTGTTCTTGAGGCACCTTATTTTATATACTGATTATCTATAAACATAGATATTTTAAAGTTTCATGTAGCGATAGAAAACCCCTTTTTGTTGGAATGCTTTTGCTGTTTGATATCTGCCTAAATACATTTTAGTTGGACTGTCTTTGGTTAGCTCATTGTTAACCAAAACACTCCAACAGTCCAAGTGGTCTGCCTTACAGAAAAGCATTTATTGAGTTGTCATTTCTAACCAAAAAGGTTCATGTAGCCTTTTAATGGTGATAGGTTCAGTATGTCACCAGACTTGGAATGCAACTGGTTTGTAGGCTTAGCTTTTTATTCTTTCTTTCCAAAACTCAAAAAAATCTCAGTGAGGTCAGCAATGCGCCTTGCTTATTCTTCAGAGGTGTGTAATAAACACAAACTAGGAGCATGGGCACTATGCTAATAACTAATCCTTCATTTTGGATTTTTTTAGACTGGTACCTCTTCTTTAATGGCTTGGTGTTTTTGAATGGCATTACCAAGTAGAAACTGTTTTTATAAGTACTATCTATTACTTAAGAAAATGGTTAAAATAACTGCTCTATCTGGAAGTGTTTTATTGAGCTTTCACATGAGAATCATGACTGTTTTGTGGTATCTAAAACAGGTGCCTATAGCTTCTGCTGCCCTCAGGTCAATTCCGGAGTAATTTCTAATTGGTTAAAATTCTGGCAGTTTAAAATTGTCTGTTAGAACATGTGTTGATCTTTGATAGCAGACTTAAAATACACAAAAAGCCTAAAAAGTGTATTTAGGTTCTAAAGCCGTTAGAAGGTATTTTTGTAGGAATACATCAGTATCTACTCATAGCAATTTGCTGAGATTATTCATGTATTGAAATTATAGTCTCAAATCATTAGGTATTTATCTGGAAAGCAGTGGGGGGACAGGGAGGAGAACACTCCTTATAAGCCCGAGTTTTTGTAGCATTCGCAGTCCATTAGTTAGAAGATGCATTACTCATTTTTTCAGTAGTGGAAGATTTATGTGCTCCAGTTAATTGCTCATGCTTGTGATGTTAAAGGCATATAGAGTATTCACTTGAGAGTGAGTACTCCGATAGAGAGAGAAAGAGATATTTTTTTTAAATTGTAGTTAAAAATAGTCTTATAAAGGATTTAATTTCAAAATATGAAGGAAGAAAAACGATGGTCTGCTTCTACAGTGGCTGTAGTTACTAAATGGGAGAGAAAACAGAAAGAAAAACTTGCACAAATGCAGAAGTTGTTATGGAGCTAAGGAAAAGAACAATCTTGTTTAGGGACAGATACAGTCAGTCATCCCTTTTTGTGTAAGATATTAATATACAGCAGATGTATACTGCATTTAAAATTTTAAAATACATTAAAAAGTTTAAATCGGGGGGTGGGGGGAACAACCACAAAAAACCCCCCCATATTTTGAAGAGCAGTTAGAGCTGGAGTAATTTCTGTTTGTGCTTCTGGAAATTTCTTCTCCAAAGACAAAGTACAAAAACTATCAAGACTTAGTTACTTTGGGAGTAATTACGTCAAAATGTGAAGGCACGTATTTTTTTTTGGCTTGCTATATTTTTCTTTCCAGAGATAGTTATAGCATTTTTTTCCTTCCAGCTTACTGTTTCTCCTTCATGGTAGTGCAGTTTGGAAAAAGCTGTAAGGTGGTCATAAATTGTGTGGTTTGAGAGCTGTGAGATTTGTGGTTCTTGTGAATCTCTGTCAAGAGCCGAGTTCCACAGGCTTTGAGGGGCTGGCCAGTGCAGCTCTGCCTCGCGGCTCTCGTGGCTTTCCTCTGAGTTTGGCAGGGCAGATTTTCCAAGAAGAAGGTTGCCCAAGCCAAATTATTCTATGAGGAAAAAAATTAAGTGTTTTTTTTTGGTCAGGGCAAAGTAATTATTGAGAGATAAAGCACTTTGTGATTTAAAAGCGGTGCAGTAGTCTGGGCAAAGCCAGTGTTATGGAGTAGAAACAGAGCACTACGTGTTTCTTTGTATTGATTTGAGGGAAAACTCCTTTGGATTTGCCACAGTGCTCTGCACAACTAGTTGTGGGGCACTGGAGCTTGTGCAGAGAAACACATGTACAAAGAAAAGCAGGAAAACAAAACCGGTGGAAATGGAAGTCATCTGGAGTGTAGTGATAACCTTATCCATGCCTTCACCTCTGGAAGCATCTGGAAAGCCCTATTTGGTCAATATGCCTTTGGTGTGATTCCTCACCACAAATGCTTTTGTCTGTCATGAGCAAACCTGATGGTTCGTAAATCACAGTCTGGGAGAAAGGGTTACTTCTGAAACATGTTTTCAAAAGTAAACTGTTCCATTAAAAGGTCTTTTTCCTGTAAAGTAAGCTTGTCTGCAGAAAATTATTCATCTCCCCTCCTTTCCTGCCCCTCACCCCATGTTTGAAATAAAATAAAAATATTTCAAGATGATAGTAGGCTCATTTAACCTGGTTTTTGTTTCCTCCTGTCCCTTTGCTAGGTGGGTAGGGTTCCTTCCTCAGTGCTCGTGATGTGCTGGAGAGGATCTTTTGCATAAATTACTGTGAAAGTGGGGGAAACCCCATAGGGCAGGTCCTGTGCGAAGGGGGAGGAGGGGAGCATGAAGTGCCTGTTCTACAGGTCAGCAGTCTTTAAAAAGCAATGTACTTTAGCTTTTTTTCCATTTTTGTTTTTAAACTAAGAGACTCTTTTTCTTAAATCAGTTTCAGGTCCAGTTGAAATTTAACATGCAAAATCCACATCTGATAACTTGCTGTTGTTTTACCCGCACTTCAGTGCTTTAAAACTTAGTGTAGAAAGCTGCCTTAGAAAACTGCTGTTCTGTGAAATGTTTTCACTGTTACATATACTGGTAAATCAACATACAAAAATCCCACATAACAAAACACCCAACTGCTTTTAGCAGATTTCAGAGATTTGTAAAGGATGTGAAGCCTTGAAGACTTTGTTACTGGGAGCTGATTATAATTCTCTAAAGCACCTGGGTGGGTTGTGCATGTGAGCTTTCCCAGAGAAACCCTGATTTGGGCTCAGCTTGGCTGAGCTAGTTTCAATTCAGAAGTCTTCCCATTTCTGTGTGGTGCAAGGGCTGGGTAGGAGCTATTTAAATGAGCCAGTGGTAACTTTTCACTTCTTTCACGTTTTGCCTTTAAGGTGCACAGGCTCGATTCTCCGCTGTGTCAGGAAACTTCCTCGTAACCCTTTTTATTGTGCAGGGGAGACTTTTCCCTTTAAGTTAAATAAATATCTATTGAAATGTCATACCGTCAAATGTCAGGACTTGAGAAATAGAGCCAGAATCTAGATGGGGCAGCAGAAACAATATTTTAGTATTATAAACCTCAGAGACTTTTCCTACTCTGCCGGAATCTTGTGGCCTCTGAGAGGCTGCCAGTGACTCTGGGTTTGCTGAATTTTTTCATTGATGGCTTGAAGCTTTGATCCGCCTTAGCATAATTCGTGTACACACAAAGGGGGGAAAACACAAAATAAGGTATTTTCCTGAAATTATTACTAACAGCTTTCTTGCTCAGAAACTTCTGGACCTTTCAGCTGTGTGCTGTAAAAAAAAACATCTAATATTTGTTTTCTGTCGAGACCAGGTTCTTAACACTGACACTGTGCTTCCTCTGACAAATACCCTTTGTGGTATATTTGCAGAGCTCCACTTCTGCCCTAGTTGTCTGCTGCTGTTGCACTAAAGGGCTTTGTGGCTCTTGTTGGGGAGGGAAAAGAAGTGTAATTGGCACAACCACAGGCTTTATTGTAGTGTTAAGATTGCCTCTGGATCCTGGGCTCCCTTGATGGCAGCCATTAACACCTTCCAATATAGCATCATTAGGGTACTAATAATGATTGTAATCCCTTGTTGAGCTTTACAGAAC
Source organism: Pampusana beccarii (assembly GCA_013399365.1). Classification (NCBI taxonomy): domain Eukaryota; kingdom Metazoa; phylum Chordata; class Aves; order Columbiformes; family Columbidae; genus Pampusana; species Pampusana beccarii. Next base: position 252,358 of record VWYH01010183.1, on the reverse strand, counting down.
CTGTTTTCAGATGTCGTGGGAAATCAAACAAACTCTGTAGATTACAGTTTCTGCTGTGATCGTTGTAGTTTGCTGTGGTGTTCTTTTGAATATTTTAGGGAACTGTTTTATATGAGGCATGTATAAGGAATTTTGTGTTGGAATACATCTTCATATATGATACCTCTCATTTTGATGGATGGCCCAGTGGCACATACTGGAGAGTTTCAAGGAAGTCTGGTCAAGAGTGATTATTGCCGATTGAGCCTGAATTTAGCACAGGAATAAGGAAATGTACTTGGCAGAGTGATTAATTACATCTGATAAGAATCAATAATCCTCTGTCAGTTTATCTGTACATCCTCTTCAAAATGGTTGATCTGCAGTAGGCATCCAATATTTTATAGTGGTCATTAGTGTTATGTGTGGAAATGAAAAAGGGTACATGTATGTGAATGTGGTGTGAAAAACTTAGAGAAGCAATGTGATCGTATAACTAAGAATTAGTTAATCATGCTGGTGACAGGTAATTGCATCATTCTTCACAGAATAAAGAATTATATTCCCAAAAGACATTCATTAAGTTTGAACTCAGAATAGCAAAAAAGTAACAGCAATAGCATAATCATCTATATTTTTGCCATTTTTTTTTTCCTAAATAACATGGTTAATTAAATGTGTAACTGATTTTTTTGATTAATGGACTACTGATGAAAACGGAGGAAGGTATCTCTAATGATAACTAGTTTCAAACCTTGGCATCTATAATTCATAATTACTGTTACACTGAATGCAGTTGTTTTAATTACTTAAGAATTTGAGATGGATGTATTTTTATACTTGTTCAGCTGACCTTCAAAAGTAGAAATACTGTTTCAGGATTTTAGGAGGGAGAAAGAAGTTAATGATATACTTTTTGTAAGTATTGTGCTTTGCTTTTTGTTAAAAAGTTACCAATGGACATGTGCACCATCAAATTCTGCCTTGCTATGTGAATGATGAATCCCCCTGAAAGAAACTTTCTCTGGATATTTTTAAACTAGGTCTCTATTTTCAGTCCTGGTGTTGTAACTTTGTTTTTGCATCTTACTTCAACCCAGTGTTGCCTAAACTCCTTCCAAAAAGAGCACACTGAAGAGATATGTAGAGCCTTAGAAATGGGATTTAAATTTATTTGTGCAGTCACGGGCAGAACGTGGGTATGACAGGGGGCATGCGAAAAGAAGATCCTCGTGTTAAAATTCTGCCTCTAAACTGGAAAAAAATTGCTTGATGGATTTTTTGGCTCTGCCTGAACTCTTCCATCTCCCTGCATGCAGCATCAGCAGCCTGCTAGGGATCACTTGTTCTGAAGAGCGAGAATGTTCTTCTCAAGAGTGGATTTCCCATGAAGAGCTCTTAGACATTGGTAGCCTGGCAGGATTGTTGTTCTCCTACGTTATCAAGATAATTTTTCATCAGAGGACATTGCCAAGCAACTAGTAGCACAGTAGCAGTTAAGAAGGTTTGTGACTTTTGTGAAAGCTTTGTGTTTTCTAGCCAACCTCCCCTACCCCCAAATCTTCTGTGTTATATGTTCCTAATTTCATAGCTGAAGCTGTATAGCGCTTAGATCTGTTTCAAAGGTATTCTACAAAAGCCTTGTGCTATGTAAAATACTTTTTCTCTCCAAGTTGATAGGGCTACCATGTATGTTCTGGTATGGGTGGTTCTCATAAGCAGATTAACACTATTTGGTGGATACAATTGTCCTTACTAATAAAATTGAGTTTTAAGGTAGAAATTGTAACTCTGACTTAACAAGAGGGTGGTTTTTTTTCCTGTTGTTTCTGTCGTTTTTTGGTGATCTAAATGGCAGTGGTCTGCAGGATGATACAGCTCTCACCTGTTCGCAGACCTCATCTACTGATTTAAACTGTCCCACAGCTGGCAATATGTGCTCAGAGTGTAATATCCATAATTGATGGAGATCTTTGGAAAGATTTAAATGGTGACATAAGGTGCAGGGTATTGGAGAACTACAATATGGATTCTGAAATTTGCCTTTTAAAATTCATCTGCATATTAACTGCTTGATGTTCTTGTTGCCTGTCAGAAAGTAGGTTATAAATACCCGTGGCTCCTGAGTGGTGGGACAGATTTCTTTTGATTCCCTGTTCCCTGAGGTCAATCCTGATTTACATGGGTGGAACTGTCAGGTGCTGTTATTCCACTCCTGGAATCTTTTCTCCATATCAGATGTGTTTCTACTTGGGACATGGCATTTGAGATTCCTGCGCAGGCAATAATTCTGTCTAAATATGAAGACAATTTAGAAGGCTTACTGGTTATTTGTTTCTCACTTCTGACAACAATGATTTGTTCATCCTTTCTTCAGTGTATGTTTGTTACTTGAATCTTTTTTCCCCCCTTCTCATTTAGTAATGCAGGAATTTAAATGCCAGGAATGCCCCAAATCCTTAAATATTTATTACTTTTTACTCCTTTTACCAAGGTTTTCCTCTAGAATTTTTTAATCATTTGCACATTTTAGATTTTTTTTTTTTTCTCAGTGTTATTTGTTCTTGGTGTTATCTTCCCACTTTACTAACTTAAAGTACACTTTAATCATCACACTGCAGGATTTCTATTATTTTGGACTTTTTTTTTTTAATAGTATTATTCTCCCCTAGCTCCCTAATACTTAATCATATTGAATTAGTCCTGGAAGATAGAATAATGTTAAATGTGGCGGGGCAGGAATCTCCCATCCTGTGTTTTTAATCCTTTACAGCTTTTAAAATGTGGTTGTCTCTGAGATGCAGGAGGAGATGTGTAGGCAGATGGATAGTTTAATGGCCTCGTAGACTTTTGGAAGTCAATATGCAAACTGTATTAACCCCCTGTTGCTAGCAGGCACTTCAAACTCAATCAGTTAAACTTCAAAGCAATTGTGACATGAGAAAAGCAAATAAAAGATGTGGTCTTGGCTAGATTTGTATGAGAGTAGCAACTTTGAAAAAATGTATTAGCAATACTAGATTTTAGGGCTCTCATTTTCAAAAGGTTACTCACAGAGCTATTGTGTTATTTCAGAACAACAGCTTGTTGAAGACAAGAATGCTGTACTAAATCTACCTAGCGTAATAGGTCTGGATGGAAATGCTGCTAAAATAAGATCGATGATTTACTTGCACTTCCTTCGGTCTGTTCTTCTGAACTTTCAGACAGATTCAGCAAAATCTCCAGAGAGAAATGAATAGGAAAAATAATTGTGCTAAAAAGCAGAAGTTGAACAATCAGAAAAAAATTAGAAAGTTGAATTCATTGGGCTGTTACTTCTTCAAGAAGAAGAATACCAGGTAAAGAAAAGCAGGAACTAATTTGGTTTTGGTGCAAGTGTAGCAAGCATACAAAGCAAAACTGCAGAATAGGAAATGGGTTTTGCACTTGAAGAGAATTGTAGTTGGGGTAAATGAAGCCTGTTAGGTAAAGAAGCGGGGTAGGGTATTGAAACACCAAGACAAAGCATTGAGAAAGCAAGATTTCAGAGAATAGGTGGCAAAGTAACGTCTGTCCTAGGTCTCACACTGCTGCCGAGCCAAAAAGTGACTCTGCAGATCTGCGTATTTTGTGGTTTCTGTGGTGTGTCCCCAGCAGCACAGGAGGGTGATGTGTTTTAATTACGCTATAGGAGTGGCAGGAGGTCAATAATATCTGTAATATGAGCATTTGTGACAAATGAATTGTATAATGAAAGTGATTATAACATCATTAGAAGTCTGATAACCCAATAACTTTGTGATAATTACTTCTCAGTTACAGGGAATAATTTACCACAGGAGGTGCTGGAATATTAGATATGAGTGCTAATAGCTGTAGTCATACCTGAGGCATATGTGCTGTTTAATATCAAATTTTCTATCAGTTGAACATCGGTTGAACATCGTAGGCTTTTCACAAGCAAGGGATGGATTTGGAAAGGTAGTTACATATATACGTGTGTCTTCGCGTCCCTGAGTAACTTGAGAAATACGAATTTAGTATCCCCTTAAATAGAAAGATGATGGGGGTTGTTCTGAAATTTGGGTTTGCGTTTTGTGTCTGATGAGCGTGCTCCCCAGGCCCAATGCAGCGGGAGGGCTGCAAACCAGGGGTCACAGCACAGAACGAGAATCCACTTTGTGACAGCATTTAGCAAGGGCGCTGGGTTAGATCCATTGTGAAACTGTAGCACGTTTCACTTCTGCCAATTAGCTTCTACTCCTAATTAACTTCTGAGATATTCCCCCTTTGCCTCCATACCTGTGTGTTTGTTTAAACTATGTAGCTGATTAAACTAATTCCTGGGAACTGTGACTGTGAAGCAATTAGTAGGTTGTGCTCTAAGACTAATCTGATAATATGATGTATTACTTATGAAACTGTCCTGTGTAAAGAAAGGACAATCATTGCATTTCAGAGAAGTTCTTAAGCTAGACAATGGGCTATCATAAACAAAAAATAAATTTTCAGTTCTACAAATTTAGTACTGTCATTGCTAGCATTTTCTATCCTATTTATCATGATATAAACTTTTTTAAAAATGGATATGGTGCTCAAAACAAAGTACGGAAAGAACAATTTGCCTGCATTGTTTCTGAACCTGAGGAGGGAAATTGGTGTGCGTTCATGTGGCTTTTTATTCAGTCTAATCATTCCACTGGCACTTGGTCTCAGAGGTGCACAGACATTGTGCTTTTTCTTGGTACTTGGTAGATTTATAAAGGGTTGTTTTGGAGATGCTTAAAATGCTGACCGTGACCCTCTTCAAACTAGATATTTTAAAGTGTAATAGTAAGAGAGAACAATAATTTTGGGAAAGAAGTAACAGAATTTTGACTTATGGGGGGTTTTAATTATCTTCAACTGATTTTATGTTGTAACTTTTTGTAAATACACTTTCCCAGCCCTCGGGAACGTACTTGATGAAGAGAAGGAATTGCTGGTTGTCACAGAGTCTGGCACATTGACTGGAGTGTCATGACACAGGGGTGTTTCATTGCATTGCATTCCTCACTAAGGTGAGGAACTTGGATTCATAAAAAAATGAATCCAATCTCCATGGCAACATGTTAATCCTTTTGTGTAAACAGTGTGCTTCCCCCTTGCGTGTTTGTTACCCTGAGGAAGAACATCCCTTTCTATATGCGTGTGTGTGCATTTAGATTAGTGCACTTGTGTAAGCGTAGTAACCATTTAAAATCAAACGTTTTAAAGAATTGAAGTTGATATTCTGTAAGAAGACAAAATACAGAAAAAAAGCAAGACTAAAGCTGTCAGAGCTACCACTGCTGTCCTGTGACTCAGTAATTCAGAAAGAATCCTTCTCCCAGCATTCTGTGTGCCGAAATGTTTGCCTGTGCTTACATGTAGTGTTGTTCAAGTGCATATTGCACTGGATTCTGCTGGTTTGGTCCTTGTGCATCCATGCTTACCATTTTCTTGGTCTCATCTCAGATTTTATTAGTTATTTTTTCCCATCAGGTGGCTAATTGTAAAAAATAAATTGTTAAAAGACCGTAGAGCCTGCAGGAACCCATTAAAAACTCTGCTCTCCTGATGAGGATTTTCTGCTTAGACTTTCAACTGAGGTTTGTCAGTTAATGAGCTTTTGATTTGATTAGCATGTGACATGTATTGACTTTGTTTCATTCGAGGTTCTCAGGCAACTGTTCAGGAAGTACTAGGTGTAATTTATCCACATAAAATTCTAAGCACATCAAGTAATTTTCTTTTTAATACAAACTTTTAATCTCATCAGGTTATTTGAGATACGTTTTCCATAAACATATCCAGGTTGGCATTAATTATATTACCATCCTTTAATTCTTTGTTTATGAAGATATAACTAGATTGTAGTTTATTTGTGTGAACTGTTTCATAGACTGGAGAAATACTAATGAAGTTGAGGCTTGTGCAAATAAATCAGTTTCAGTCTGGTTTCAAAGTGACTCAGGTTTGGGGTATGGATTTTTTTAGCATCTGCTGTCACTGAATCAAATGTCTGAATGTTAAAGGGTACTAGTGATGTTGCACTTGGCTTTAAATGGGATTGGCGATAGGCATGAATGGGAGTTTTTTTGTGAATTGCCCTCTCAGTGAATGCTTTTGTATTTTTTGCAGGAGGCAGAAAACTGTTCACAGGAGTTGCAGGGCACAGTCTGGAGCTCTGGCACCTGAGCTGAGGTAGGAGGTTTGTCTTTCCCTCCGTTTCGTTGCTCTAGCTGTGAAATGTTAGTTTAGACAAAAATGAATGTGTAATTTCCTTACGGTAGTACTGAACAGAGAGATTTCTACTTGTTTTTCCGAGTTCTGTGACAGGAGATTTGAAAGAGATAGATAAACGGCATTCCTTGGTAACTTATCCCTGTCTATAGCACTGAACAAATTCAAATAAAAACTTACAAATTTTAGATAACCAAAAGCTATTTGCCATTTGTCTCCTCCCCAGCCTGTTTATGTGAATGTGATTTATTTGTTTACCTTCCCTAGAACAAGAAAGAAGTTGTTTTATCTACGTCTCTTGTATAACAACATAACTTTTTACATTAATCAGTGTTGTAAAACTGTAGTGAGTTTTTATAACTGTAAGCACTACTTGGATCAAAAAGTAATCAGAGAATCGTAGAGAAAAGTAATTGATTATGTAGAGCAGGTTGACTATGTAAAATTGGCTGTGTAAAAGGCAGATTTTGAAGATATTTAGGCAAACAGAAGTCTTGAGTCTTCTTGGCTGGCCTAAGTGAAGTTGGTGGAAAGAGGGTATGGCTTTTTAACATGCTTGAAGGAAAACTGCATTTTGGAGGCTCCTAGGTGTGTTTCACATTAGTTTCCTCCTAAAATTTTGAAGAAACATAAAGACGCTGTCACTGTGCGTTTGTGTAAATTAAAACGGAAAGTGATCCTGTTCTTTTTAGGTAAATGAACAGTACTTTGCTAGACAAGTGATGTGAACATCTTGGTTTCAATAAGAAATTGAGTATGGGCTCATGCTTAGATAGTCCTTCACGTGTGCTATGGTGGTTTCTTTTCGCCGCTGTGTGTTGGCAAATGGTTAGTTTGCTTTGTTAGTGGTTTGTTGCTTTGAGCTCTCAGCCCAATGTCCGATACTGGTAGGGGACATTCTGAAATCTGCCCTTCTTCCCCCCCATCTGGAGAGGCTCTGGAGCGAAACATGTGGTTTCTACCTGTAGGATGATTTTTGCACAATCTTTGTCTGCCAAGAGGTTAAAAGCCACATGTAGCACCTACTTATTATCTAATTCCTGATGTGTTTCTTGTTTCATAATGTTAACATTGGGCACATGAGATTCTAGAAGCACAAACTGGCATTAGCAGTTCAATTTTATATAGTATTAGACAGCTCAAATAATTCTCTTACTACAGTAATACAGTTCTATGTTTTGATTTTATTGCTAGTCCATCTTTCAGCTTGTCTTTTTATGACTACAGGCTAATTTACTGTCTGCTTGCACTGCTATTAGATTTCAAAAGACAATGCACCAGGGAAAGCTATTGCAAAAATAAAGTATTTATGTTTTGAATTAAATGACAGTGGTATAAAATGTGAAGCTTTTAAATTAAGGATAAGTAATGAAGGCTTCGTGGATTTTTCTCTTTTTCCTTTTTTTCCCCTTACTATTATTTTTTATTTTTAATTTTTTTTTGTTAAGAAATTTTAAATCCAGTATGTGTGATTCCCTAAGTTAGCCCCTCGCCTTTCCCACAACCCCGCAGGAGTGCCCTCTCTTTTAGTGTTTCTGAAACGGAGGTCTCAAGCATGTAATTGCTTGGAACCGAAACAACCACTACCACTTTCTGAAGTTATTTTCGGAAAAAATGACAGGAACCTTTCTACAAATAGATTTAAAAAATGTATTACTTTCTATTTCTACTTCCTATTCTAAAATTCACTTAAAATTCCCACTATTTATTCATGTTTCTGTGTTTAAAATATTTTTCCATTCCTCTTCTGTTGAAGAGAAGGGGTATGTGAGCCTGAATGAGGCTGGGGCAAGCCTTGAAATGAGAGGGCAAACGCGCAGCTTCTATAGAACCGTGGAATGATGTAGACTCTAAGGTCTCTCTAGAAATTATTTTCTCCAGTTCTGCCCTCACGCACAAGCCAATTTCTAACGTGTTGCTTGGTAAAGTCACTGTTCAGCCTCATGGTTTCCGTGTTTCTCTTTACTTTTTGACATGGGTTTTGTTGTAATCAAAATTGTTTGGGAAGAAGAATTATGCTTCAGTCAGAGAAACCTGCCCACCCTTTGAAACCCAGGTATTCATCACCCAGCCTAGTCACAATACTCAACAGCAAGCCAACAGAGCTGTGCCATCTCATTTGCTGTACTGCCCAAGGGACAGCTGCCCCCTTTATTTTGTGTTTGGCTCCTCTTCCATCACCCATAGAGCCCTAAGGTTGATGACCAGGCTGGAAGTTGGTGCATTGCAATCAGACATCAGCATACAAAGTTCTCACTGAGAGATGTCCCCAGTCCATTTTTCTCATTTAGGTGCACCGGGAGCTGTTTCATACAGTTGCTATAGCAATCCACCTATCTGTTCTCTGCTGGTCTACCTTACGCTTTATCAAAATTTTATTATATACAGTACACTATTAATAAATACTAGGTGTGGTATATTTCAGGATTTAAAGTTAGGTTGTGTAATTTACACAAGTGTTGGACTAAGAGTAGTTACGTATTATCTTCTTCGCTCAGACCATTCTCGATTCAAACAACACATGATGTTTAGGCAAAGCAATCCCGATAGCCTGCAGTTTTTACCGGAGACTGATGGCTGGGTCAGAAGGGCCACTCTGCCCATGAATTCCACAGGGATACGGTTTTGCTGTGGGACATGTGCACCATCAATTTGGACAACTGAAGGAAATCCACTGTTGCTGTTTATTCATCCTCACTGTGTCAAGTACCCTTCTCATTTCCTTAGTAATCATTGCACGGTCTCCATTTTCTTAATGGGCGATTTAAAACTGTCTAGCATTTAGTGCAGTGTAAGTGTTGTACCTCTCAAGCTAAGAAAATGTAACCAGCAAAGTAGAGAATTTAGGTGTGGACCAAAGATGATGTGGTCAATATTTCTATTAAAGGCTTATGGCATGTTATTTACAACTACTTTGGATGTTAATAGAAGGTATCGAAAGGACATTCTCTTTGACAAACTTATTTAGGATAATTGAGCAATAGCCAACCTCCACTTAAAAAACCATCAATTTATTAACTTAGTTATGGTCAATAGGAGCCATATCTAGCAGTTTCAGAAATTAGGTCAGTGACCTTTATTCAGTGCAGTAACTTAGTCTAGTTAATGTCAATACAACAATTTTGTTTATTTATCTAGAGCAAGTCACTAGTTAGAATTTCTTTCAAGCTGCAAGTCATTTGGATGAGTGATCCAGTCCTGCGTATAAGAGCGGTGAACAAGTGCAAAATTTACAAGTAGCAGAGTTCACAGTTCTCTCTTACACTACCGAATTTTGTTAACCATGTTCGCAGTAAACTGTACAAACTGAAAATACGGGGCAAAGGAAATGTTGGAGCTAATCTGCATGCAGAATTTCTTCTCGTTTCAAGCTATGACTTGCAGAAATTAAATCCTTGTCGTGGGCAGGCAGAGAGACAAAACTAATTACACTGGTATCAGTGAAAAAGAAACAATTCTAAATCCACATGGATAAAGAAGCCATAGTAGTAGCAGCATTCTTGGCTGAAAAGTTTTCATCTTTCCACACTTTTTAGCATTTTTAATATGGTATCATAAGACTTCTTATCTGGTTAATGTTATATGTGAACAGCAATTTTGACATGAGAGCTTGAGAATGAATTATTCGTAACTGAGGAGAAGAGACCGAGAAGAAAGTTCAGCACAAGGCGATGGGAAATGCGGCCTGTTAGGAAGGGAAGAGGAGATCCAGGTGCTGTTCCTGGCCTGCTCTGTGACCTTGGGCAAGTAGCTTTATCTCCAGCTTTCTCTGTTGTTTCTCCTCTTGTTTGCCTGTGCTGGCTATTTAACCCGTGAGCGCTCTGAGGCAAGTGCTGTGCTTTACCCCTGTTACACAGCACACTAGGGCCCTCATTTTAGTTGAGGCTCCTGCGTATGACTGTAAAACAGGGAGGAACTAACACAGCTTGTGTACATCTGTGGGAAGAAGTTTGGAAGATGAGAGAAGTGAAGTAAAATAAAATGGTTACAGCAGCAGGTTATCCTGCATCACAGGAGCATGGACGTATACCTAAGACTGACACAGGAGAATGAACGCCCTTTGTACTTGCTTTAGACTGTGACATTAATGGACTGCTAAAATTGTAATAATGTATTTCTTTAAAAGAGTCCTTCTGGCAATCTGACAAACCACCATTTAGCTCTAACAATCAGTTTGATCCTCATCCTGAGCAATAGGCTTGTTGATTGCTTTGAGAAGACTGGAGTTGTCAATGTGTGAGACTCGAATAAATTAAGGAATTCAACTGCAGAGAGGTAGCACAGGGTGATGAGAGGTTACTGTTTCCAAGCTTTTTTCTGACTGAGGAGGTTTGCACCCTTCTTTTCTGCCATCTAGTTGTGTTTTTTTTTTCATATCTTTCTTTTGCATGTCGTCTCTATGGTCCTGGTAAAACTTTGAGCTTTGTCTGCCCACTTGCCCAGCTCCCACACAGACACCTTGTGCTTCTTCCCCTTGGCATCCTTTGCACAGGACAGCTCTCCTGAACTAACTCCTGTCAGCTTGCTTCATATTCCAGTTTCTCACAAAAATGCAGCTGTTGAACACATGTTGGGAACGAACTGGTTTATATTTACAAATTTGGACTTCTGCTCAGGAGAACAACTAAAAATCTTATGTAAGTTACATTCTTACAGAAATAGGGACTTATTTCCAGGAAGAGCCCTTAAGAGGCAATTAATTAAAATGTATTACAATCTGTGTCGTATATTTAAAAATATAACCAAACGAAAAACAACAATAACAAAACCAACCAACTGTATAACTCCTCTGACCATCTTTGTCTCCTGTGTGGAAATTTGCTGTTTAGCAGATGCTTTAACCTTTTCTCTTTGTCTGTAACCTCTAAAGAATTTAGAGTGTAGACCTTTTCTCCTCTTCTGTTAGAAGCATTGACAGAGCACACCAAGCATGTTTGTGCCCCATGCTCCTTTACTCCTGCTATGCTTCTATTGTCACTTGTGTTTGTGCAAATGTTTATATACAAGAACTCTTAAGAATAGAATTACTTATTCTGAACTTTATTCAAGGCAAAAGATGGAATGAATAATCATCAGTTCAGGGCAGAGACACTGTGCATGAAAACAGTTTTCTTAGAGCTGGGCTCAGAACAAAACTGGCAAACTGGAAATGTAGTTTGTATGTTTTTGTTAAGAATCTCTGCAATTTTGTGAAAGAGAGAAAATCCTCACTTTCAGTCAAAGCAGTTAGATGAACTCTTTTAATGGAGTAACTATGTATGTTTCTGTGGAGGTAGGAACATACTGGGGAGAAGGCTAACTTCTTTTATCTATAAATTTCAGATTAGATACAGGGATAAATTCGAGAGTTTGCAGTATACCAGTCCACTTCTTTCCATATCCCCCAGTGAAATAAGTTCATTTTACAGCAGTTTCCTGCCATTTCTACGGAACTGTTAGGTTGGTGTTTCTCCTGAGTGAAGAAAATTCATGATGTAATTCCTTCATATGCACTTCATACCAATTCCTACTGTGGAACAAACTCTTACTACACTCTGTTCTTACATTGCTTCTTGCCAGCTGTGCCAGAAGGTGGACTTATCTTAACTCTTTGTCCATAGAGCTAACATTATTTTCAGTGTTTGGAAAAAGAGCAGGTAGAAAATGAGCAATTTACATCCTATTATGAGATGCAATTGAGTTAAATTTCATTTGTTTAAGGGTGTTTATTGAAATTAATCTTCATACTTAAAAAAAAAAAAAAGAGATAGATGTGTTATGTGGGAGGAAAGAAGAATTAGAACCTATTAGAAATCTAATACATTGTCAATAAACCTTATTTGAGCTTTAGTTATGGTCTTTTTATGGACGGAATGTAGGCCAAAAGTGGTTTTTAGCTTGGGTTAAATCTCTTGGACTGTATGAAGTACAGGTTATAGCAAGAACTTTCAGTTATGATGTGAGGATGCCATGGGGTGTGTTTCTGTGTTGAGCCATCAGTTACTACTGAGTGCTGTTTCCACATAATTCTTCTTGTCCCTCTGATAGTATGTACACATCTGTTTGTAAAGCATATTAGTGGAAAGAGAACTTGGCTCTTTTCCGTTCAAAACTGTTTTGTTTCCTATGCTGAAGTGCAGGAGGTGGGGCAATTTGACTTCAACATGGATTTGGAAATCACTATAATTGTTACTGTCTGCAAACAACAATTGTTTACAAGAGAACTATGTTTTCATGTCAAATGGAAGGTGGGTGTACTGGCATTTAGAGAGACTAATTTAGAATGAAAAAAATTGCTCACAGGACACAAGAATTCTGTAAAGTATCATTGTTATTCCTTTGGGCTTAATCAGCCTTCGCTGTAGCTCATGACTTTGAATTTTTGACATCTGTGCCAGGATCTAAACTGAACTAATACTGAATAAAAACACAAAAGCCCTCATGATGCTTATTCCACTTTGGCTTGAGGAATTAATTTTTCAGGATAAATATTGTCAAACTACTTCAGGAAACTTTTTATAAAAAACAGTTAAAGTTACACAGGTTGTCACTCATGTTGCCCAGGAAGAGCTGTTTTCAGTTATTCTGACGAAAGAATTTGCGTTTCTGTCTGTTGGACTTGAGTGGAATGTAAAGATTAGGACTTGGCGTCCAGTGGGAAGTAGGAATTTTCAATTCATTTGCCCATGTATACCTGAGGAAAATGAAAACGTGGTAGAGATCTGTCTCTATTCTGCTTAGCGTATGCTAATGTATTCTTTTCAGTGTAATCTTTTACCTTGCCCAAATAAACTTTTAAATGCATATTTCTCTCAAGGTGCTCATAGAAGTTTACGTTAGTCTGCAGTGTGCAGCAATTCCCAGAAAAATAATACCAGGAGAAGTCACTGTGAATTGTGTTATCATAAAAGCTAGAATCACTTATTTCCCTTTACAATTTAAAACATTGCACAAGACTCTCCAGGGTAGAAATAACATCTCCAGCTGGCCTGATTTGTATTACTAAAGTAACACCACCAAAAAAGGTACGGCTCTTTTATAATTTAAAATCAAATATGTACCTTATTACCAAAGTAGGAGGAATGCATTTCACTGTAGCTCTTATCGCAATGTCCATCAGGAGGAAAAGAACAACCACCAACCAACCTCCACCACACACACACACACAAAACAAAAAAACCCCAACCAAACAAAGAAACCCACAACCAAACAAAAACAAACCCACAAAGCACACACCTCATCACAGAACATCCTGGATCATAAACATTTGAAAATGAGAATTCAGTGATAATTCACTTGAAATGTTTCAGTTAAAAGCACTTGTGGAGGCTGAGTGTATGATCCAGCTTCTCAAAAATCAGTCTAAAAGTTCTACCTATTTTGACATTCTGAATTCACTTTGTAGCTTCTTTGTCTCTCTGAACTGCTTTAATTGTCTCTTGCTAAACAGACGTGACAATATAAATCAGCTGGAAGTTATGAATAAAGGAAAAGTTCTGCAAATGCCGGAGTCTGGGTTAGCGGGTTTGTGCTTGTGCAGCGATGCTTCACGTGGATGTGTGAGGGGTGTCTGAAGTAGCCCAGTCGCTGCGGGACTGTGGCCGGCATGTTGCGGGTGTCTTTGCAAATGTGAAGTGCAAGGAGAAGCAAACACTGTTAGGGGAATGTACCCTGCAGGGCTGCAGGTCCCTGGCAGTAGGGCAGTACCTCCAGTGAGTTGTATGAAATCCTGGATGCTGTTATGGGTGAACATCCATCAGCATTTAAGTGTCAGAAGTGACCTGAATGAGAGCAGAGTTAGCTCAGCTGGTTAAAAGTTAATGTAAAAGGATCAGAAAAAGGAATAGATGTTACATGGCAGTTGTCTCACAGAATGGAGAGCAGGATCTGTGTGCATTATTATTTGTGACCCTTCTGGGGTTGTCAACAGGTAGGCCTGACGAATCTAGTAGTTATGGCTTGGACTGTTACCTCTGATAACTACTGCGCTATTGCACCTTTCGGTCAGGGTTGCTGGGCCCCCTGCAGTGACGGGAGATCCGTGTTGCATTCCAATTGAATTGCCTTAGGATCCTCTGAAGTCTCTTGGCCGCTTCAGCAAAGTTCAGGCACACACACGTTTTCTTCAGCCACCACTGCTATGGGGCTGCAGTGCCTGGCAGAGAGGTGGACCAGGCAGCGCTTGAAGCTTCCACAAAGTGTGGGGGTTTTTGTCGTTGTGCAAGAGCGAGAAGCCTTCAATTAATTTGCTGTCTTAATTGGTCTGAATTAATCCATGGTGCAACTCCATTAACTTCAACTGACCCTGCAGCATCATTAAAATGATAGAAAGGTATTGATCTTTCCCTAATGCAGCCAATAGATAGCTTACTTTCTGGTTTGTATATATATCAAACTCGTTGATTCGTTTGTAAAAGTCTGTTAAAAGCTGGAGGTTGGCTTGCAGTTTAGGTAGATGAGAAAGAGAAAAGGTAGATGAACTGAGGGCACAGTATATGCTCTCAAACATAGCTCAGAAACAGTAATGTTGCAGTGACAAGCTAAAAAGTGGGTGTATTTGCCTGTTTGAAGTAGACAAAAATGTAAATAATGTTTTGCCCAGATTAGAATGGGTTTCCTGTTTACCTATAGCTGCAATGGTTGTGCCAAGGGGAGCTGTTTATGTAGAATTTTGACAATGTTTTGGAACTACTATTACTATCAAAATTACTATCAAAAGGAAAGTCTAATGTGCTTGCTGATGAGAACACATTTTGCTTTCTCTGTCCTATGCTGAAAAATGAGAGAACCCAGCTGGTTTTGGTATCTGAACTCCCTTACATTTATTTGTATTATTTTTTTTTTCTTCAATAAATACTCATTCAGCACGATTAGACTTGAGTTTTCAGTGGACTTATTATATTTTTGCTAAGATTTTTGTTGTTGTTGTTAATTTTCCTTTCTTTAAAAGATGGTCTGCTTGAGCTATCCCTAGACTGCTCGGTTCTGCTGAACTCCTGTGTCCCTTGCTGGGCCAGTTGCACTTTCCCGCCCACCCCCTGAGATCCGTGCGGCAGCTGCGCATCCCGCTCCCACACCTGGGCCCTCAATGGCAGTTAACGGCTCTTCGTGTGGACCCACAGCCGGTGGGCGGGGCCGTCAGCAGAGGCGGGGCCGAGCTGCCCACAGCCCGGAGAAGCCGAGAAGCTTCTGGAATGGCCACAGCCAGATCTGAGCTGACTGTAAATGGGGTTCCTGCCAAAGGCCCCTTTGTGTGGTCTTCTCGGAGCTGCGGGTCTGCCGTGCTGCCNATGATTCTTATTTCACTGCACCCCAAATAATCTCCTAACCTAATATCCGAACCTGTATCTTATGTTATTGGAGTGCTAACTAATTGTATAAACTCCATTTCCAGTTGGTTTATCAGCGGTACTTTTCCGGCCAGAATAGAGTTTGCTTTGAACCTTGTTGTCCGCCTAAACTTATTTTTGGGGTGCCTCCGTGACACTTGCAAACTGCTGCTTCTGCTTCTGATAGGAAGAAAGGCTTTAAGTCTGGGATATTGTCTGGCTTTTCCAGGAATACCAGTTGGTCTAGTGAAAGATACTACTACCTAAGACACTTTTCCTGCCTGTGTGGTTACTCTGTTACAGCTGTTGTAAAATGTACTGCAGCAAAATATTTTGGCGCTATTGCTACTAGAATCAGTTTACAAACTGGCCATGTAATTGCTTATTGTTTTTTTTTTCCAAGGAATCTCTGTTTTCCTAAAATGATCTGCGCTGTGGTAAACCTGAACCCTATATAAGGATCCTGAATGATGAATCTATATTAATTCTACTGAAAAAAATATTCTTTAGTTGCCAAAAAAATATTTTGAGCCATGTTCATTCATTGAGCATCCTTTTAGTTTGGTGATAGTTTCCTTGACATCATCCTTCAGGTCTGTCTTTTCTTGGGTATCGGCCTGACACTGTGTCTGCGTACAGCCCTGGAGTAAAGCGGACTCTTTGAAAAAGAAATGTAAGAAACAACTTTTGAAGTGGATATTTCCAAAATAACAGCACAGCTGGGTATTTTTTTCTTAACTCTGCAGACCTTGGTGCTGGCTTAGCTGTGTAGAGTTGAATGCAGCAAAAACAGGAGAAGCAACAAATGGCATTTTGCCTGAGGCTAGCAGTCTTTTTAAAGAGGATCTTGGGGCACGCTCAGTCACTTTAAGTAGTGATATTAGTGAAATGAAGAGGTTAGTGGGTCTCCACTAACTCCTATATGAAGATGTTTCTTGAGCTGTCACAGCCTCAGACAGTTCCTGTCCAGAATCTGTGAGTTAGCTGTAAAACTGTGCCTGACTTCTCAAATTCCAGGATGTATATGATATTTTATTCTATTTCCCCCTTCTTTTTTAAGTCAGATAGCTGGATGAGGGGAATGCATCGCCTAATCATAGAATTGAGGAAAAACTACCAGGAAACAAGGCGTTTAGGAAAGGAAACTGCATTTAGGACTAGATTAGCCGCTGTAAGTTGCAGTCCTCTATATTCCTCTGTGCCAAATGCAACTAGGCAAATTCCTGGTTTAGGACCTCAGATGTCAAGGACGTGCCACTGCTACTTGCCTGAAATGCTGATTCCTTTTTGCCTCTTTCTGTCTGGAGGCAGTGGAACCAGCGATGTTAGCCCAGCGCCCAGCAGCGGAAGGATGCATCTAAGGTAACACTTATTACCAGCTCTCTTGCTGGCATCTGAAAGAGGGTGTTGTGTTGTGTCTGGTGCTTGTGATGCCCCCATTCCGGGCTTTGCTGCAAAGGTACTTGGGGTGTTTCTTCAGGATAGCTTGTCCTGTACTGTGAGATTTGTTCCTGTCCTATCAGCGAACATGAAGAGGCTTTTATCCAGCAATGATTTCTTGCAGAACATGCCCTGAAAATGACAAGGGTAGCACACCAGTCTGTAGAAGGACCTTTGAGCTTCAGGAGGGAAAATAGGAGGCTGCTGGGAGGAATGTCATTCATTAATTCCACTTTCAGTTGAGAAACAGGAAACATTGGTTAAAGACCTGTCTCGCTTGCTTCCTTTTCTTAAGTGCTTCAGGCCAAATAATAATGAAAAATCAACTATTCTCTTGCATTCTTCTTCACTTTTGTTGTTTACAGAAAAAATATTAGTCAGTTCAGTATGAAGTCTGCAAATTTATTTCCACCTGATTTATCTGAGATCCTTCTTTTTCTTTTCTAATTTTCTTTTTATTTTATTTTTTTCTGCTTAACTGGCAATGTAGAAAATGCTTTGATGGAAAAATCAAGACAACTGTTCCTCCTGCCAGTCTGCAAATGATGCACGACAAGTGGGCATAGATATTTAGATTTCTAATACATTTCTGTGAATATATAGCTATTACAGACTCTGCTTCTCTCTGCTTATTATAGATGACATATTTGTCCCCAGAAGCTGTATTCCAACTGTTCTGTGAATTCATTTGGTTTTCTGCAAATACTTGTTTTAATTATGTCAACAGAATCAAAGCATCAATGGCTATCGCTGGTTGTGTTGCATGTATAAGAATAGGGGAAAAAACATTCCATAAAAAGAGAAATCCGTTTGGTTTTGTTGCATCATAAGATCATAGGAGGGGACTCCCAATTGCTGTAGTACAACCTACTACTAGAAGTAGCAAGGAGACTGCAGAACCTGTGTGGGTAACCTCTTGCAGTGCCTGACTGTCCTTGGGGGTGGGGAAAGTCCGAACCACTCTTGTTCCAACTTCATTGCACTGTGTGATATAATAAATTATCTCTTTCTTAAACCTACTGCTTGTATTTGAAAGTAACAGTGAGGATATGTATTGGAAATACAATGCTGTATTTGTTGCTGCTGCAGCTGGAGATTGTCACAATAAGAACCGACTGTAAACTGTATGTGGACCCACCTTATACTGTGAATAAGTGGAAGGCTGCTGAAACAGTTCTGGTGTTGTGGTTACTGGTTGTTGTCCTCCTTTTTTTCTGGAAAGAACACAGAGATGTATGAGTGCACCTGATAGATGATATCAGTGAACTGATGCAGTTCAGAAATAGGGAAATGTTTCACTATGATCTGTTTGTTTGGCTGACAACATGAGGAAGCAGGGATAGAAAAAAGGAACTCCCAATTGGCTTTTCTATCAGTAAAGAGATAGAAGGAACTGTAGCTAGAGGCTGGAGATCTGTAAAGAGTCTAAAGAGAGACAAAAGCTTTGCAAGCATAATGCACAAGGTGAAAGTGTGGCTGAGTGCAGCTCTGTTCTTAGGATAGCTCTCAAACTGGCTGGCCGACCAACCTCGATTGCAATGCCAGCTTAGGAACAACTGCGTTCTTTGGGAAAGGAACCAACACTCGAGTTTTCATGACTGCTCTGAGCAGTTAATTCTCTGAGATTGTGGTAGAGACAGCACTAGCATAAAACTCAGTTTTGTTTGCAGATACTTATCATCATGGTACAAATTTAATTCACAGATAACTTCTGTTTATGGATTCTGATGAGTCTTCGAACAAGAAAGAAAAATGAGCTGGAGGTAGTACTGTGAAGCTGAATTAACGATCTCTGTCCCTTCTCAGTATTTCTGTATGAGACTTACCAAGGTTTAAATCATGGGCCTCATAAATGAGGCTCAAAACATGAAAAGCTTCAGACCAGGTTCAGACTTCTCACTCTGTCATCACTGATCTGAATCCCTATTGAAAAGATTTTGGTGCATTTCTGACTATAAGTGAATAATTACTGATACAATGATCTGAGATATGACCTCATTACTTCTGCAGTATGTGAAACTAGCAAGAATGCATTTTGATCCTAGAAATCATTTGCACAAAGCAATGACTGCTGTGGTTGAGAATATGTGGCTCATTAAATGGAATAAATTTTTTTTTTCCCAAAAAATGGAAAAGGGTCTACAGGAAACTAGTAAGCTAGGACAGAGGAGAATGCCGAACAAACACTCCCAGTGCAGCCTGGATAGTGGGGTTCTAAGTTACTGGGAATGCTTAATCTGAGGACAAGCAGCTTGGCAATGATTTAATATTGGTATGTGCTGCTCTAGGGTCATTTGGTGAGTCCTTGTGCGTTTCTGCAACAGAGTAATCTGTTTACTTTGCCTGAAATGCAAGTGGAAGAATGGTATGGAAATACTTTTACTAGAATAGAATAACAGATGGTATAATCCTAGCGTTGTTTTAGCTGAATAGTATAGGATTGTCTTCCAGTTACTTGTTGCTTTTATTTTGTTTTTCACACAAACACTTTTCTGTTTAGCTTGAGAGTCGAAATCTTCCTTAGTTATATAGATCAGCTGTGCTGTTCTCTTGTTACTTCTGTGCACAAAAGAATGGAGAACAGGAACTGCTTTTCATTACAGTTCTTGAAGACAGTGCAATCTTGTCATGATGGAAATTAGTATTAGTTTCTGAAAAAGCTGTGTGCTGTGGGTATGAAATCAGTGCAACATGTGAATTTCTCCATGGCTAGTTACTCTATGACTAATTTACAATGACTGTTTTTAGTGTATAGTAATAACTGCACGAGATAGTGAGAACAATGCACTAGATAGGCATTTAGAAGTCAGTCATATGTTACACTTGCTTAATAATGTAAATTTGACAGATTAAATGTAGTAATCAAAAAGAAGAATCCATTTTCAATTCCCCATGGTATCAGATGTGTCAGTACTTGTGCCTTAGCTGGCCGTACCGGAACTGGGGACTTGCAAATTGGATGAGCAAATTTGCTGTGAAGCAAAATGTCATTTATATGGGGTTATACTTCTGGTCATGTTCACAGAATTATAAAAGCGAATGTGATGGCTTTGGAAGGTAGTTGGAGGGGACGCTCGCTGTCTGCACCGTGCGAGGGGCACGTTGGACTCCCCAGGCTGCTGCGGTAAGGGCAGATCCACCGCTCTGCATTTTACCAAGGAGAGGTTCACATTTCTCAGCTACGAGCAGTGTGCTTCAGCATCTTGTCTGCTGCAGGACCTGCTGTACAAACCAACATCTGCATCCCATATATTGTGTTGTGGAATTGGAGGAAAGCTGCCTTTTGCAATGTATTATAATGATGTGAGTTAGTGCCGAGGCACAGTGGGAGGTGCAGGCTAATGATCATAATCCTCTGTGCCTCCCACTTGTAATCTGCATCTGATTTGGCTTGGCCACACCGGTGGTTCTAGCAGGATAGTTGGAAGCTTCTGCTTCACAAATGAAATGCATCTTCCCTGATGCTTTGAAGCCATCAGGAATCATAGCACGACACAGGAAAACAAACACTAAACCATTCTGAGCGCACTCTGAATCTAGAGCAGCCATGGGACAGTCATCCCTGGGTGAAAGAAACTGTGGTTTCACAGAGAAGACTCTAGAATGCGACATGGAGTTACAGCAAAGGAATAATACTGCAAAGAGTTGAATACAGATGAGTGAATATGTTGACCATTTCACATCAGGCTGTTAGACAGACAGAACTGAATTGCGATGCTGAAGTCATTTACAGAGCATTTTATGTTCGGAGGAGCTACAGTCTCGCTTTTGACTACAGAGAGTGGTATCAATTACATTTACCTAGAACATTGTTTATTTATATATTTACCAGGTTGTAGAAGACTTGTGGAAGAAAATTGTACTGCAGTAAAGTTCAAGATTTTTTTTTTTTCCTTTTACCTGGGAAAGCAGCAGAGCAGAGTCTGAAATTGCATCCTCTTTAACTTCCCCCTCTTCCTTGTTCCTGAAGTTAAGTAATCTCTTCAGAATAGATCTTGAAGAAAGTGTTAGAGAGGCAAGTTGATATTAGATCTTATGATATCTTTCATTTTGGTTCAGTTTGCAGTATTATAATACTTGAATCTCTTGGTTCCTTTTCTCATGTGACTGTAGCATGCAAACGTGTGTAGGTTTGGGAATGTACTGTGCACTTGAGTAATGTGCATGATGAGGTGTAACCATTGCTGAATAGTAGGAAACAAGGCTGTCCTTTGTAATTGATAGACCAGGTAATGGGAAGATGCAAGGAAAATAAACATAGTGGTTATATATTTGCTGGAGATGGTCCCTATCCTTTCCTGCCACCATGACAATGTTGGATATGTGGGTTTATAAATTATAATGCTAGCAGAAGTGAACTGAGCATATAATATCACCATGTATATTAATTTAAAGAGAACAAAAGTGGATTTTTTTTTTCTGCTAAATCCCTGGAATGCATTACATCAGTGTATTATCTGTCCCATCAGAGAGCCTGTAAATTGTGACATACATCATCAAAACACTCTTCCTCTAATGATTCATAATGAAAACGGTGTATTAGAGGTAATCCATTTTAAAATTGCCGCGAGCTGCCAGAACACATTACACTATTTTTTTTCTGCAGAAGGAAGGGCAAACCTGCATACATTTTGTACTATATAGAACTTATACCGAAGTTCACAGTGTTAATGTGTATTTTTATGTTGCAAAATGTGTTCATGTGTTAAGTACACATTGTACAAGTGGTGAGTAGTGTAAAGCTGCCTTTGCTGCAGAACTCTTAAAACTATTTTGTTCATAAAATCTGTTTGGGTAGATACTGCTTGGGTACTAACCCAATCATTATGCCTAGGGTTATTTGATTTTTATGTGACAGAGTAATAAACAAACGTAGTTTGATTAACGTCATTACTAATTTGTCCAGTCATGTGGTCACAGAATATTTGAGAGAGAATCCAAAAGTTTTCCATCTCCCCCTCTGCTGTCTTGTGTTTCACTTTGGTGACATAGTTTGCTCAAAATCCTGTGATCAGTTCATTTTCTCCTTGCAAGAAGGAGAAAGCTGGGTGCACTCTGCCCACTCATGGAGACAGACATTTCTGTGGGTAACCAGGCAAGCAGGCCAGTGAGGAACCTTAAAGCACAATTGTGTCTTTTGTAGAAGCTTCTGTTAACAGTAGCATTCTGGAACAAAAGATGTTTGGACAGCTTTGTTCTGAAGTGTTGGGGCAAAGGTAGATCTTTCCCTGCAAACAAAGCAATTTCTTTTGCATACGTTAGCTTTGGTGCAACTGCTCAGAAACCTATCTGAACATCAGGGCTATGTAGAGCAGATTTGAGGACTAAGGAAAAGGAAAAGTAGGGTTGGGAATTTGGAGTCACCTGAAAAAAAGGTGAAAGATGTTTACTTTGAAGGAGTCTGAGGTTTCAGCAAAAAGATCATTGCTAGAACAGTGAGATTTGGAATGGTAAGAACTCTGTTTAGAATCCCTGGTAAATTCTGGGCTGCATAAGGAGTGGGGTGGGGAGGTTGAGGGTCCTTTTACTTCTACTGCAGTTTACTGTGAATTGGTTTTTGGTTTGGTTTGTTTTACTTCTAACTACTTAAAAACATCAACTGATTATTTAGTCATGTAAATGCTGCCTTCTGTACTTCCATTCTATTATGGCAACTTACTTTCTAGGAGCTGCTTAGAACAATTTTGTCAACTGAGTCGTCTTTAACTGTGCGCTTACTGACTCCTTCAGAGAATTCCCATAGGTTTGTGTGGTATGACCTCCTTTTACACAATCTGTGTTGACCCTTTCCCAATATATCACACCCATCTATGGGCTCAGAAATTATCTTTATTGTAGTTTCTACCAGTTCTCCATCTACAGACATCAGATCTAGTAGTCTGTACTTCCATCTCTCTCCTGGAATGGTTTTTCAAAATGCGTATCTTATGTATAACCTTCTAGAAAATCTTGTCATCAGGCACATGTAAGCAAGAGGTTATGCAGCACAGTTAACTCCTCAGTTATTTCATTGCAGATTTTGTCCAGAATGTCACAGGCGAACACCACCTGAGCTCAGTGACTTGTTATTGTTTAGAGTGTTCAGAGTACGAGTTCTTATTATAATGTCTTCCAGCAGCCCTTTGATTTGAAGCGGGGGGAAACATAATCTTCTGGTATGCCTTTTAGTAGATTCAGTAAGGGAAGCTCTTTAAGATGCCCTACTGTAAAAATGAATTTTAAAAAATTTACTTGATTTTTATCTAATGCAATAACTTTCACTTCCCTGAGCACTGCTTTTATACCTTGAACAGTAATTACTTCTACAGATGCCCAGACAGGTATTCAGTTCCAAATACACTTGGAAAAGGATGTATTACCAGGTTTTATGATTGTTATAAGCTGATCCTAAACCACTTTGTGTCATTTTTCTTTGCCTATGTTCTTGTATCTTATGATCCTTTCAGTTTCCTTTGGACAAACCTTCAGTTTTCTGAAGGATGTTCTCTCACTTTTTAGCCATTGTTTAGCCACATCTGCTTTTGTGCGATGTTTCCAACAGCTTTTTGGTTTCGAAGGCAGGAACTTACCTTGAAGCCTCCATGACAGTGTCTGTTTTTACTATCTGTGTGGGGAAAAGTACTTTGTGGTTTTGTGTGTGTGAGAATTTAATTAAAATTAAGCTAGAACCAAACCCGGAAGCTTTGGTGTTGTGATAATAACACTCCAATATTATATTTAGGATAGATTTTAAAAAGAAGTAAAATACATAAAAGGATTAAATCCAGGAAGGGTATTTACCTCAATAAAGAAAATCTACATCATTCAAACCCCACACAATTAATTAATGCAACATTGCATTCCATGGCAGTTGAAAGGAATGAAGAACAAAACTTCTTGATCCGCATCCGTTCTTGATCTCTCTAGTAGGCCTGCTGAAGATTACAAGACTAGTTCTCAAGTACACTAAAATTTATGTTGTGTTAAACTATTAGCATTTCAGTGTAAAAGCATTAAGCGGAACAGGGTTACGAAACAGTGGCTGTGGTCGTGGCAAGATCTCCTATTTCGTTTTTATATTTGGGTTAGTCCTGTAGGAAATACTGAAAAAAGTAGAAGTGACATTTGCAGGATTTTAATGAAGGATGTCTGGGAAAAACATTCTCACCAGATCAGCCTGGAGAAAAGTGTTGTATACCATAATTAATTAAAGGATTAACAGCAAATGGCTATGGCATCTAGGGAGAGAACCTTGAATATTTTAATGGCTTGGCAGGAAAGTCATCTAGGCCAGGTGCATTATTTGAATATGTTTTTAAAAGTGTTTCTGTTCTTAAGTGAAATGTGTTTTTTCTCACCCTCTGAAATGGGACGAGTTAAAAGTTCAATGGCTGAAAATTCATGATAACACTCCGTCCATGTAATTTGAATTAGTATATTAATTGATACATTAATTCAGGTAACTGTGAACTTCTCTAATATTCTGGGCTGGATTTTAGTATGTGAACTATTTGAGATTATAAAGGAGAAACTTTCCCTGGTTTCTCATCTTCATTGAACTTGTGAAAAACTTAGTTTTGTCACCACTGTGTTGCTTTTGCTTCATTTGGTATGGTGTTTATGTGCATATGAGTCATTAACACATAGTTTAGGTTGTGGAAAACAAACCCAGTCTTGCCTGTTCTGCACATACCTCCTTGCTCTGTAAGAACCAACTTCAGGAACCTGTTTGGCAAAATGTCTTGAGAGCAAAGAACTCAGGCTACATGAAGCTGATAGATGTCTAGTGAGCTGTCCTAGAAAAAGCACATTTCTTCTGTTTGTGTCTATGTAGATAAGGTTCTTGCTCATTTTGCTTTTCCTGCGTCAGGGTTTGGCAAAAGAGCACTTAGAAGCACATATTGTACAAAGATGACCAAGAACACTATGGAACGGTCTTTTTAATAAATTGTGACTAATAACCATACCATTCTACATCTTCTTTGGAGCAGTTCAGTATCATGACTTGCAGGTAATGTTATTTGCCATCTTATCTTTACTGATCAGGAATAGATCTAATTTGGAACAGATCCTCAGGACCCCTAGTGCTCTCAAACAACATAAAGGCAGTGCAGTAGTTTGGGAATTTGCCATTCAAGTAGAAGTACTTCTCCATCACTTGAATAAGATGTTCTTACTTTCATAGATGATATTTTGAACTAGCAATGCTGTTTTCCAAATCTGTTATGTCATTTGACAGATGCTTGTAAACTTTTCTGTAATACTCAATAATAACTTAAATAATTGTGTAGAAAATGAGTGCAAAACAAATTTGCAACATTATATTTTAAAGTTATTACAATAATATCCTATTTTTTATGCTCTTTAGCATTAGATGGCACTGTTTTCCAAGCTTACCTTTCACAAGTGAGTCTGAGAATTTGAAAGCTGAAATTGAAATGCTGTCAAGTAATGGAGGTTTTAGTATATTTACTATAAGATAATTTAATTAAAATGTGGCAGTGGAAATTGGAAATGTATTGACCACTCTGAGTTGGAAGTATAGAGACTTTCTAAGTTAATGCTGTTACAGTTTCAGATTAATAAAGCGTTCCATCAATACACTAAATTTCTTACCACTCTAATACAGCCTATTAGTGGGACCTTTGGATTTACCTTGCTGTACTTGTGGCTGGTAGCGGTGAGATGGACTCTAAACCAGTGAATAGTTCACCTGCAGTTATACTTGGTTCACCTGTTCAATTTGTTTAGTTGTGTGTGGTTTGGTTTTGTTGAGTGTTGGGTTTTATGTGTGTGATTTTTATTTGGTTTTGGTTTTCCTCTCTGGTTTCCTGTCCTTGCAGTCCTTAGGGTTCCCTGTAGCAGCTTTGCTCCTTTCAAGTGAAGCTCACCTGCACTGTCTTAAAATGATTTGCCTGACAACTGCTGCATGAATTGAAATGAGAGTTCAGCAACAGGAGGAGGACAGATGTCCTGCGGCCCTTGCTGAGGGAGCTGAGTGCCTCTGAGGATGCATACACAGGCAATGTCTCTGATTGCTCTTTGAGGGTGTCCTCACCCCTTTCTCTTTTCTGGCTGGGCAAAGCAGGGAAGTTCATCAGCCACCTTGGCCACAGCAGGAACCCTCAGGTGTATGTTACCGTCGGGCTGGCTGCAGGAATGGATAGATGGAAGGATTGTGATGGGTCAAGGAGTGAAGCTGGCAAAATATTTCTGAGCTTCCCAACACTGGCGTCTGCTTTGAAGGCTTCTAGATCCAAACTCCATGTGCCGTCTGTTGCTTAGCAAGGCACAACCAAACCTAAACAGACATGAATATAAAAGTGTTTAGCAGTGCAGTGCTGTCTCCAGCAGAAGGGAGCTGTGAGCATCCAGAATGTACGTTCTGCTGGTCTGAACCAGGATTTGCTGCCTCCAGAGTCATCCTCTTCTGAGCTCCACAGGATTACCTGCCTCTTGGTAGAATTTGGACACATCCTCACATGTAGGCCATGCTATTGGTGTCTTAGCAAACAGAACTTTTTGTGGATATTTAAAAATAGCATCAGCAGTAATAATGTCCGTGTGTGGCTTAAGTATTTAATGAGAATAATTTGCGTGTTAATGCAAATTCAAGTACTACTCTTTTAAGAACATACTAATTCAATAGCATGAGTTAGAAAAGCAACGATTTCTTTCATTTTATTATTCAAAAAAGTTTAAAAGCAGAACAGGAAGGATAACTTTTTCGCTCAAAACTCTGGCTTTACCTTTGTGATTATTAATTTATATATTTTCCTCCTTTTTTGAGCTCTCCAACTTTCTGATTTAAGTCACTAGAGAACTGTATTTTTGTAGCGGCTTATATTGCAAATGTTTATAAAAAGGTCCAGAATGCTTGTGTTGAGACCTGGGTGGTTAAAGAGAAGCGATGTCACTGCAGACAAATCACTGCTTTTCTTTCCAAGCCTCAACAGTGTTTAAATTAATCAATGGAACCACACAGGAGTGTGAACAGTCTCTTTTACTGTGAACAGCATGGCAAGGGTGCCATGCTCAGGAACTGCCTGGAGGTTTAAGGGGTTTATTTCCTTTGGGGCAATAGCCTGTATCCCTCTGCTTTTCCACTGTGGCCATCTTCTTATGCCCCTTTTCAGGTGAGTAACAGCTTTGGTACAAATTCAGGCAGTATCTTAAGTTCTGATATCATTTGGGGATAATGACAAAGTTAATCAACCACCTTTCACAAGATGTGGTATCTCTTAAGGGCAATGAGCAATACAAAGAAAATGAACGTTGAGTCAAGAAGCAGCTGAGGTGTGCTGGTCCACATTGAAAAGAATTGTTTGTGAGGGTAACTGAATGAATATACCCAGTGTGGGGGCAATAGAAGAGACACAGTCCATTAATCTTGGGCTAGACTGTCACCCTTGCTGGGTCATGCATGGCTCGCTTCTGCCATGGAGCATTCACGTGGTTTACTTGTATCTGCTTGCAAGGCACAAAAGAAGGGCATCCCTTGATACTCAAGTTTATCAGTTTGTTCTTATTTTGAATCAGTAAGCATCTGCAACAGGGGTTGTCCATTAATTCAGATCATCATCTGTGTTTTAACTGACTTTCTTTGGTTCAGGAGGTCTGTTTCCCCATGCAGGGGTAAGAATTCAACAGTCCTGTCACTTGCTTCTGTAATTTGTATTAGTTAGCTTCTCCTTTTCCCCTCAGACTCTAGTTTTCACAGAGAATTAACTCTGAGCACAAGTACAGATGACTGTGATCCTCATTATGCTCAATATTAAAAAAAATTTAGGGTATCAGAGACCTCTCAGTGTATTTGTCATGTGAATGCTCTTAAGACTCTATTACAGTAGTTATCTTAGGGTAATAATACAGTGTTAAACTAGGGTTAGGGTTTAGGGTTAGGGTCAATATTAAAAAAAAATTAGGGTATCAGAGACTTCTCAGTGTGTTTGTCACGTGAATGCTCTTAAGACTCTCATACAGTAGTTATCTTAAGGTAATAGTATAGTGTTAAACTTTTATTTTTTAATATATGCATGTTTATTCACTGAAGTACATTTCAGTTACTCAGCTGTTTATGTGGTACACCATCCTTTTTGCAACCTAATCTGTGTATGTGTATGGCTTTTATTGCATGCCCTGCTCAGTAGAAGATCTCAAAGTACACTGAAGTATTTGGAATGTACTGTCCTAGTTTACTTCATGAGTATTAGTTTTACAGTTGGCAGTTAGGTACAAAATAAAGTGGGGAGAAATAATGTTCGGTGTAAGCTGTGGTCTAGTAAATACTTGAGAATTGTTAACAGAAAATACTGATAAAAGAAAACACCCAAAGATGTGGCGAACAAAAAAGCTTCAGAGAGTTTCTCTGAGTTGTGGAAGTCACAGCAGTCTTACCGTTGTTTTCTGATGTGGTATCCTGAGGAAATAAGACATCTGCAGTCAATCCTTTATCTGAAAGAAAACGGTCTATAGTTACTCAAGAAGGCTTTACCTGCACTGTAAAATTAATGTCATGTTGGTTTCAAAAAGGTTTTCCTGTCACAGCATGTCAGTGCACAGCACTGTGAGGAATGTATTTAACTGAATCTCCTGAGTAAAAGTAAATAAAATCTCCTGGCCCTGAGCTTTGGAAAAATGGCAGAGTTGTGCTAGAAAATACAAGAAGACTAGAGTCCTATGGTACTTGCTTCATAGAGGCCAGAAAACCAGCTAACTTAAATTCATCACTCCACCTACACACGTAATATTTTTGTCTACCCCAACTTGGTTGGTGGGTAAGAGAACAGTTGCTGTGGAGGTCATGCATGAGGATACTGAGAGCATGTGTAAAAGTTCCGTATCTGCTCATCTTCAAACCTGTTTAAGATGAGGGATAACTCTGCAGTTTCTAATTGTGTCTGTCTGCTGTATATTTGAAGAAAATCTGTGGAATTAACTTTAGCTGTGGTAGCCAAACGTTCATCAGTGAGGATGGCCTTCGAAAAAAATACAGACACCATCCCAAATCAGAGGAGTTCACTGGGTATTTCAGTAGACAAACATCTTTATTCATTCAGTTGTGATTAACATTTAACCTTTAAAATGGCATTCCCAAACTTTCTTTTTTTTAATTGAACTCACTGCTAATTATCTTTTAATCTGTTATATGACATATGAGTACACACATTTTATAATTATGTGGAGCAACTGAATGTGGGTCAAAAATAATTTAATACACTCTTCTCTAAAGCCTTCACATATCAAAATGAATAGAGAATCTAAATTTACAAACAACTTGGGAAGGCATTCTTTGAGCATTGAAAAAACATACAGAAGAAAAGAAAATCATGTTAAGTTGCTTCTGTTTTATTCTTTTCTACAGATTGGTATGTTTTATTATACATGTCTAAAAATTGAGTGGTAAAGGTGCAGGTCGAATTGTATCTCAGGAAAACCTCTACAAATTTCTGTGGAATTTCTCTAGAGGGTAAATGACTAACCAGGAAACTTGGATATAGAGCTGAAATTTCCTAACATCCAGATGTATTTCACATCTGTCTAACCTGGGATCTTGAAACTCGTTTGTTTTGGTTTTGTGTTGTGGTTTGTGTGTGGTGTGTGGGCTTCTTGTGTTTTGGCTTTTGTTTTTGTTTGTGGTTGGTTGTTTGGTTTGGTTTTTTTCTCCTTACAGAATTAATGACAATTGTCATAAAAATACAAGTCTTTGTTTGGCTTTTTAAAAGGAAAATTTGTGCTAAAAATCCTGAAATTTCATTTCATTGCAAAGGTGATTCTATTGTCTTGTGATGTACAGATGAGTTAGAAATGTACAATTTACTTAATTCTAGTCATCTTTCTTGGGAGTAAGAACAAATGTACAAAACTTGAAGGTATTGAACAGTAGAGGCTGGAAAAGTTCCGTAGGAGTATAGTTACTGCTTTGGAAGAAATCCATGCACACTAAGTTGTATTAATACTGTATTGCTGATGTGTAGTCTTAAACAAATTGTAAGATAAGTCTGCACGGACAGGTATATCATCATGACTTGCTTTAACCATGTTTAGGATTCTGCAAATTGCTTTACAAATCAGTAGAACTGGGATCTAATTTGTACTCTACCATGGTATTGGTAGCGCTGAGGTCAGATCCTCCCTCCATACACGTGCTCACAAGTCAAATAAAAGCTTTTATATAAGGGCAAAATTAAACTTTGTGTAAAGACTACTTTTTCTATTTTTGTCACTTCCGTTTTTCTTCACAGATTCAGGCGTATTTCTGTTGCAGTATGTTGAGAAGAAACTGTGTTTTAAGCTACTTAGCTTGCAGTAATGAACTTACCCAGATCAGAAGTATATTCAGGGTGATGGTACCTACCTGTAACTGATTTTTAGGTCGTAAGTTTGTACAACATCAGCGAACTGAGTCCATAGTGCTGTGTCTGCAGATAGGTGAAGCTGTCATGAACAGTCTGGTGTTGCTTATACAGAGGGTAACGTCATCTAGGAAACTGCTGGTGTGCAGAACAACAAAAACCAACCCTCTGCATTTCAGAACTGGTGGAAATTAGTATCTGGTCAAACATTTTAAGTGCAAATGTAATAGTTCCGATATTTAAGTAGGTTCCCTGTCTCTTCCTATTAAACTCAATTTTGAGCAGAAAAAACCATCATTAAATTGATCTAATCATGTCTAATAATTTTCATCATGTGCTGTTCAGTTTTCTGGAGTACAATGGTCTTACTCCTTTTCCCTTCCTTGCTATGCCTTATGGTTTTCATCCAAATGAGATTTTAAAAAATTAACAATGCTAGAATTGTTTTTTAGTAGTTTCTACGCCGCTGTTCACCTTGATGAAAAAGGTGAAATGTTTTAATCTCACAGCATTTACTTACACAGTTATGCAGACATTGCTTGCTCATATATGAACTGGAGTCCAAATTTCAGAGGCTGAACAGTTGTTTTTGTGGTCAATGAACTGTAACTTTTCTTGTAGGGTGAAATTATTGAAGTAAGGTTAATTCTGCATGAGCTGAGTAGGGTTAGAAGTATTTCATTTGTCATGTGCCTGGGATTTTGTGGGTAATTCTGAGATGTTCCATCTAGTGAGTCTTTGCTTGGCCAGCTCTCTGGAGGTGGTGGTGCTCATAGTTGTCTGTTAACACCATCTAGATCCATTCTGGATAAATGCATTGGGAGAAGCTTCTGCTAAGCTGTGGAGTTCCTTGCCACAGAATGCTGTGATAAGGTCCCACATGGTTGCATAAAATGGTTGGGCAAATTCATGTCAGGAAAATTCACCAAGGCTTTTTAAATACAAACACACCACTTCTGGCTTAGGGCGTCCCTGAATTACAAATGGCAATTGCAGGGTTTTATCTGTTCTTGCAGTGTTCCGCAGGACTCTACCAGAGACAGAGTACTGTGCTACGGGAACCTTTATTCTGATCAGATACTTTTTTTTTTCTAGATGATACTTACAGTACATTCTTCTTGCACATTGCTCTTGAAAAATTTGGGGAGCTATCTATTAATAAAATGACTGTGACTAGACAAGAAGTATTTTTGCTAAAACAAATGCCAGCTATTACTAGAGGGTGAAAATATTATTTGGTTTTGTCTAGCCACAACTTTACCAAAACCAGCTGCCTCCCATGAATTGTACAACTGCTGGAGAACTGAATGAAAACACAATATATAATACTCACTTTGCTTTGTTTGCTGTGTATTCTAGTGCTGAAAACGATGATTTGTGTAGGGTCAGCTGTTCTCAAAGCAGCTGTGCTGTGGGTACCTGTGTGTCTGTACTGTAAGGAGAGCTGTTGAAGTACTGTGACATGTGCTGGTGTTGCACGCTAATGGAAACCTGCTATGTTGGTGTGTATAGAGATGCCTAATACTCAACTTTTCCCTGTTAAAAGATTACAGGATAGTTATCTTTAATTGCCAGTATAAACTAATAGGCATCTTTCCCACTCATCTTTGGAAAAAAATCTGGTAGCACTGGGTATCCTGGGATCTTGTACCTCTGGCTGCTGAGTGTGTGCCTTTGGTAGCTCTAGAAATGAACTGACATTGCAGGAATCTGGTGTAGTTTCATTGTCAAAATGCTTTAATAATAAATGATTGAAGTAGTACATATTATAGTTCAGGATATGTATTTACATTTGTCACTAGGGAGTGTCGATGCTGTTCTACCTTAAGGGGGGACAAATTCAAAGCTTCACAACTTGGTTCATATTTGTTGTTCTTTGTTCCTCCTGTATGCAAGCTCAGGCTCTTCAATATCAAGTGGTTTTGTTACCGAGTGCTTTTAGCTGCAAAGCGTTCCAGTGTACTGTACTCCACTGATGTTTCTGTCCGATAGCTTAACCTGCTTCTTTCCACGCACTCCACAGGCAGCCAGATGGTTCCATAATGTACGTCAGTACTCAGGCATAAAACTCACTTCAGTAGCGCTCTACAGTTTTCACACTGGCAGATCCCAGTGCGGTGTGTTCAGAATATTGATTACTTCAAAGGAAGCCAGTTGGACAGAATGTATTTCATGAAGGAGGTGATAGTTTAGTTGATGGATATACATAAAATTGTAGGACTGTTTTCCTTTTTGTACAAGAAAACAGGTCAGTTAACCTCTCATAACAAAAATTGCACTCCAGAAGTTCCCTGTTCCCCCAGAGCTTTAGATGTGATGATTCTAGTGCTCTGGTTGAGCTGTGTATTTATTGCAGTGATACACACAGACACATTTGGAGGATAGTGTGAACTCAGGGCAGAGGTTCCAAATCGATGGTCTTATTGCAGGGCTGCTGTCTAGTGATCAGTACTCGGGGTGAGGAAGATGGGAAAAGCGTGGTTAGAATGATTGAGTCATTCAAGTCAGTGACTGGCTGGAGTGTTACAGGGCAAGCATGTATTTTTTTCCTTATGGGAGACAGGATTTTTCTAAGGAACTCGGCTCCAAGAGAATAATGGGAACATCAAGAACTGAAATATTGTTTGTGAGGTACAATATCAGTATTTTTCCTAATCAAAATAATTCCTTCTCTTCCCCTTGATTAAAAGCCTTTCTTCCTGCCTTTTAAAAGTTAAAATTTAAAGTGCATTGAACACCTTTTGAAGGCAGTTATAAATAGGCAGTCTGGAAATAAAATGGATATGGCTTAGATGTATTGAGTAACAGCCATTGAAGTATGGAATATGTTTCCATCCATCTGCCTAAGAAATGGGAAAGACAACATCTGTAAGATACATAAACAAAGTAAGGATGCTGATTTAGCATAATTATACAATGTATTTTTTCATTGAGTATAAGGAAAGGTGGTTTGTTCTGTGGTGTTTAAATGTAAAGCTTAAATTAAGAAAAAAACATTTTTAACTTATGATGGGGCTTTGCTGATTTGGGAACAAAGGCAGGCAAACAGCCCCTGGTCTACGGTATTGCTCATAGCAGCACTGCGCCTGCCCAGCATCCTGCTTTCTCTTCCCTCCCCATACCAGCGTAAAGGAAATACAAAAATGTTTCCATGAATCTTAGTTGTCTTTACCAAGTGAGTGTCTGAAAAGCACCAGTACTTCAGTAATATAGTGCACCTGAGAGCTGGGTGAATCAATGGTAATAAAATACTGCTTTAAATGACAATATAACTTTTTAGACAGTTCAAATGTACTATGCCTTTTTTTATCTACACAGACAGAATAATGGTTCTAAATTAAATGACAAAATAGCCTGTATTCTTAAAACCTACTTATCATAGATATTTTGCATCCGATCTTACGTTCTCTGTGTGGGTGTTGTGTATTTGTGGTTTGTGGTTTTGGTTTGTTGGGTGTTGTGGCTTTTTTGCTGTGGTCTGGGGTTTTGTTTCTTTTTTTTTTCCCTTTTCCCTTTCCTTTTTTTTTTTCCCCTTTTCCATTTGTAGTGGGAGTTTGGCCTGGGAAAATATTTAGGTTTGGACTTCTTTGTGATCATCAGCTAATGACTTCTGATTTGTTACCCAAAGGAATAGAGGAGGAAAATTTAGGCCATTATAACTTGGACTTGTAAATTTAAGCAGGGGGAAATGACAGATTCCTGTTACTTGAATGGAGTGAGTGAAGTACCTGTGAAACTCTCCTGTGGTTATATTGTAAAACAGGTAAGGTGGAAGTGAGAAAAGGCACAGAATTTGAAACACATCTGAAAGGCCTATCTCTAGCAGCTTCTTTTAGATACCTCTCATAGGTGTTTTGAGAAATAATGAACAGAGTTGCCAGTGACAGCACCCAGTAGCTCTCATTCCAAATTAGAAAGTCAGGGTATGTCCTGCTTTGAGCAATATAACTGGTTTTAATAACCTAATTTTAGCTGTAACTTAGTTTTTAACAGATTAAGTTGAACTGGGAGTTTTACTGTGTGAATTTAGGATTATGAGGCCATTTATTGACTGAGCACAAGCTGCCAGCTGTGAAATGAATGGTCAGTTAAAAGGTTTATGTTTCCAACGTAGAACATAACATAAAACAGTAGCAGTGATGTGAACGAAACAGAGCCTCAAAAGAGAGGTGTAGCATGGGCTACTAGTAGATTTTCAGGAGCCTGCTCCTTTTGTGCTTTGTTGTCTCTTACCTTAGCCTTACTTGACACCGTTGTTGTCAATTCAAAGCATTGATGATTACTTTCCAAAGTTACCCCACATGAGGAGTCCAAAATATTGGTCCCTTTGTGGGATGTAAGACAAGTATTTCATCTTTGGCAGGTTCTGCATAGGAACTTCTACCATTCTGCAGTTTTCTGTGTCCTTTGCAAGCAGAACAACATTTTTGGTGTTAGTACAAAATAGGAAAAACCTCCAAGTGATAGGTCTTGGCCTGTGGCATTCCACTAAAATATGTTTTTTTCCTGAGGCTATGTCCACTTTGTGCAGAGAACGGATACAGGTGTGAGGATGGACTGCTCTGTTGCAGTTTCTCATATAGAAAATTCCATATAGACCCCAAAACACTACATGAAGTCTAGTATATAGTATACTTTTTTATTTATGTTGGGAATGTTTCTGTCTCCTTTCTACTAACAGCACAGTTTGTAACTTATTACAGAGCAGGGAGATCCAGACTGAACCCACATCGCTTTAGTCAGCAACATGAGCTGCTTGCTTTTGGAGTAGAATTGCTAGTCTGCTGGTAGTGCCAGGAGAAAGAAAGAAGCGAATGTGTTTCAGTTCAGAACGTTGTCCAGTTCAACTTCAAAACCGTTTGACACCTGGTTTGATTTTAATCAATATTTTAATGTTAACTTTCCTCCTACTGGAAATATGTCTTATTTTTAATAACAAGATCAGGAATGTTGCTTGAAGTTTTTTTTCTTGACAGCATTGTCTCCTGCTGCTAACACCTGGTGAAGACATTAGTTCAGGAACATCTTCATTGAATTACCTCTGCTTAGAGCAGGTAGAAGGCAGCTTTTTAAAGTACAACTCTCGTTTGAGTCTGAGGACAAGTACAGACCGTGTTCATACAGTAGTAGGTTTCTTTTTCGTCACCTTGATTTGCCTTTGTGTGGTTGTTGAGGCAATACCTCTGCAAGGAATGTGAATCCATACGATTGAATTACGCATCAGGTTTAGCTAATACTTACAGATCACTCATTTTTCCTAAAGCTGTACAGTAAAAGCACATTCCCCATAAGAGAATACATAATCTATATTTTCAGTAAAAGAAATAAACGGTTAAATTATCCAGACAGTTTTAAAATCCTTTGTCACATGCTTTGGCATAACCATTCAGCCTTTTCTTTCTCTGTCCTTTCTTGCTGTAAAGGAAATATATTGTTGGTTGTATACAGCTGATTTTATGTATTGTTTATTAAATGTGCAGTAGAAATTCTGAAAGGAATATAGTGCTAGGGTACATTAAGTTGCAGTTTTAAATTCTCTTAAAGTGCAAAGTTTTGGTGGAATAAACTGTTTTCATTAAGACAAATGATTGCTCTCTAGTGTTTAAATGATGGTTATATAGTACTGAAGACTCACTCATGTTTATGTACCTGTGCACCTTTTGTGTTTGTCACAATTTTACTATATTGTGGAATAACAACTACTTTTCAGTAGGTGACACTGTAATGTATATTTGAAGTTGGATACGTGACTAGGAAACACAATCTTGCAGTATCTCAAGAAATTGTTTTGTTCTGTTTTGGCATGTTTTAAGAAAGGAATATTGGTTCTGGACATCTGATATAAATGAAGGGCAGAAATATGTGGAAAAAGGACTGCCTCGCCTGGAAGGACTTTTGGACATGTCCAGATTTCCTAAGCTCTGTGGTTTAAAAGGAGCTGTGATATTTATTTCAAATCTTGGTCTTTTAAAGTTATGACCTGTTCACTGGAGAGTGTTCTTAGTGATGTTAAATGAGTTCTAAAAATTAAATTGGACTGGTTTTTGTGAGATCTACCAGGAGCCATAGGTTGGAGTATAGAGGATGGCCGTAAGTATCATCATCTTTCTGTTTGCAGATAGTTGCATCGCACAGTCATAAACGTCTTTTGCTCTGTGCCTGTGCAGTATAACCGCACTCTCGAAGCTGTACTGTTCAGACACAGACTGAAACTGTGTGTGTCTTGTACATGCATCTGGTGGAACAGGATGTAAAAGCAGTAGAACGGAGCAGGCATTCTGGTGTCTTTCCGCTCCTCAACTTATACACGAAGATAATCGGCAGTGTGTTGGAAGGATCCATTCTCTTTGCAAAACTGGGGAAGTGTGGTGTGAAAATCAAGATTAAATCTTGAATATTCTCATTTACAGCATTGTTGCTACAGATACGCAGTTTCTGAGGCTTTATTATTTATATTTTAGGAAGTATTAAATAAAGGTGATGTTTAGTGCATTAAATTAAACTTAGGTGATTTAGTTCACTTTTCGCAAGCCTTGACTTGCAGTAAGCAAACCAGTTGCTGCAACACTTAAGGTAGCTGATGGGGAGTGAGGAGCAGATTTTTATTGCTGTTGATAATGGAAGTTTCTGGATACTTACAATGATGCTTTCTATCTTATCATGATGCGATCAAAGAATATGGCATTTGGTAATGCTTTCAATGGCTTATGAATACAGAAATCTGGATGTGTTTCTTGTTTAGATAGATGAAGGCAAAATTATCTATCATTTGCGTTCCTAAAACTACCCTTGAGATAGCTTTTGTATCAGATGCAGGTATGCAATACTAGCAATATCAGTAATGAGGCATTACGAAGAAAAGTAATTTCCCTGTTACTGTGCTATTGCATTATCTTTAATGTTGCACAGAAATTTTTGGAGATGATAGCCAAATACAATTTTAGGGATAAAGAGGAATGACTTCCTACAAGCGGGCCTGATTTTTCATTGTAGCTTAACAAAACGGTAGGCATGATGGTGCTGGATGTGTGGCAACGTAGTGTTGTACCTGATAAATTATGAGAACCCAAGATACAAGATGGTACAGTGCACAAAATTAACATGAAATATAAGTGAAAGGTATTGCAATTATTGCAATTAATGTAAACAACTGAGTAAGTTTGAGAGGGAAGTTATGTTGCCCTTCTTTTCTATTGTTTGCAAAAACTGAAAAAAATGTTTGCAAGCCTCAGAAATCTTTTCTAAGTGAGTTTCCTATATTCTTGAAGGTAGGTAAGTTCTAAATGCAAGGTGGGAGACATTTATATTGTGTATTGATTTAGAATTAGAATCAATTCTACGGAGTTCAAGTTTGAAATATGCCACAACTTGGATAGTATTTCTAAATATGAGTTGTTTACATGTGAAAAGACGTTGTCAGGCTGTACTACAAGGTATTTTGTGACTTTCCTATATGTGGTATAACAAATACAACACTTGATACCTAGTATGACATGCAGGACTTGAGCAACAAATGTATTTGAAGTCGGTAAGATGGGGGAAGGAGACTGGATTGTCCATGGTATAACAGTATGTCGAGCAAGAACAGAAACTCCTGCTCACATACGACATATATGTCAGAATTTTGCCCCGATCTGCTTAAATATTACTTTTCCATATGCAGAGTTTTGTCATGTGATTATCTATGCTCCCTCACTCACCTACTGGCTTTGATTATATCTCTGGGTTAACATTCCTTGACTATTTAGAACCAGATTTGCATAGCTGAAAAATAATCTATGTGTGAAACGGTAGGTGATTATGTCCACAGCCTTTCCAGAAGGCCATTTATCAGTGGCATTTAATAGATTATTCGTAGTGGATTAAGCAAAGGTAAATTCTGTCTTGAAAACTGAGTAGGCCCCCAGCGAAGCCTTATTTCACAGTCCTTTTAAACTGTTCCTAAGCATGGAAATGTGATTGCCGTCTTTGTTCTGGTACATCCTGTTCATTCAAACAAAATGTTTTAAAGTAGTTCATAAACTTCCTTTTGATATGTAGCTTGTCTTGTCTGTGTGAAGTGTCTAATTATTTCTCCTAATGATATGATTTAATGGTTAAATGTTTCAATATTAATCTCCTGCCATAAAAAGATTTCTCACCCCCGCTCAGGCTCTCAGTTGACTTTCATGAACTAAAATTAAAAATTAATTCACATGGAATATCAACAAAAGCAGCTGTCACTGACTTCTCTTCTGCATCTTTTAATGACTAAGCTGATTTCCTTATCAGACATCATCTTTCATGTGCATAAAATCTTGAAATCTCCAGTACTTAAGTAGTTCTAGAGTCAAATAACAAGGTTCTTAGCAGCTGTGGACTGTTCAAGGGCTGAGGCGGATAATGAAGACGTCTTGATCCCAGTTGTCTGAGACCCTTCTCCGCAGCCCGGCTCTAGTTGGACGGAGCAGAGGAGCTGGTGCACACTCTTATTTCCTAGCTGTGTAGCATACAGCGGGTAAAAATTCACTCAAAACATCACGCAACTTCTCTAAGTGTCAGTGTCATCAGCTTCAGCAGAAAAGCTAAAAGCTGAATGAAAATTCAGACTGTGGTTTTCTTTCAGATTAGTTTTTTCTAATATATCACTGAGCCACGCAGCTGAGGGGACAAATAGCAAGAATATGTGGTTATCTGCCACTTGAAAGCTGCTGGTTTATGAATTCTGCACCTTTCTAAGCACTCAATAAATTAATTGTATAAAACTAATTGTATAATGAATAAATATGTTTCCAAGGTGCAATGAAATGAAGTGGATTAGATTTTTTTTTTTTCTGGGACTGTTTCTCTGATGGAACCTGTAAGGAATGTTTGACACTGAAAAGATGATTCAAAACTGTCAGGAATGTGTGTTCGTAAATACATATATTTGTGTATATACACCAAAAATAGTGCATGAAAGCTGATCCATTGTTATAAAAGTACTTACTGCTGCTTTTTTTCTGCAGCCAGAGTTTTCAAACATTTTCTATAATTCAAACTTTTTATTCCTTAGTATATGCTGAGTCAGTGAACAGAACCTGGTGTAGGAGTAGAGCCTGAAAGTGTATTTGTGTGAATAATCTCAACAACAAGACTACGTGAGCTTGAATTGGTTGATAGAAACTAGGTGTTTATCAGCTTTCAAACTAAAACCTGTTTTTGTAAATCTTTGCCAAGACATAAGAAACGACGTCATTATAAAAAGCTATTACGTTTTGGATGATTTCAGGAGATTTAGCCTTATATGACAAGAGATGTCAAGGGCATCGTTTAAACTAGTTGCCATGTAAATTTGTTAAAATATCTAGTGGTTCTGTCCAACTACCAATGCCAAAACAACTGGACTTTGAGGCAAGGGGATAAGAATAACATTATCTGTGTCTCCTAGTCTCATATTATTTCTAGGCTGTGGGCTGATTTTGGACGAAGGCTGACTGGATGTGTCAGTTTGAACTCAGCCGAACTCACATCTGTCTCGACATCACTAACAGAATCATAACGTTCTGCATTTCCATAGAACTCCGCAGACGCTCCGTTCGGTGGTTATCGTGCACAGGGTGGCTATCTCTGAGTTGCTTGTGAAATCCTGAGTCTGGCACTTTGAGCTGCTTGACTTCACAAGCTTGTCAGTGTTCCTTTAATATGAGCACTTCAGCTGAAGAACTGTACAAGCAGCAGTTCAGTGTGTTATAGCTGGATATTGGTGCTTCTTTTTAGTTCTTGGAAGAAACACCAGGTCTAAATTATAAATACTTATGCTCATAAATGTGAAAATACTTTTTGGTGTTCTTTATTAGACTGTTAATTCCTAAACTTAGTCTTTGTGGCATTTGATAATTGCACACTTGCAATCGTGGTAAGCCTTGTGGTTGATGAACATTAAATAGGTTTGTCATTGACTTGATTCCATGATGCACTGATTATAGTGGGGAAATTCCTTCTTTAGGTCTCAGTGCTGTCAGGCAGCCACCCAAATTCTCAGGCTGTTGGAAGCAAATTTCTAGTTATTTAATCTGAGAGAAATGAAATTAATCAGTAATAGTTTTTGAAGGGGGGAGAATTAGGAAGAATTCAGATTTTTGAAGTCTGGCTTTACAGAGATTTTTCTGTAATCAGAGCACTATTAGGAGGGGAAAAAAAAAAGTTGGGGCCTAGGGATGGCACATCCTGTATGAACATTTAATAACTTCTAATAGTCCCCAGGGAAAGTCTTTTCTGTTACGCCATCTTTTACTTTTCATTTGTCTTTATGTTCAGCATTTTAAACTCCTTTTACTAGTAATCTGTTGCGACTGGAAGTTTCTGCTGTGCACTGTTAAGGAATAAACGCTCCATCCATTCATCCATCTTTCTGTAAGACGCAGAAACCTCCTGTAGCTTCGTTGCTTCCGACACCTCTGCTTCATACAAGAAAAAGAGACATGGATTCTTTGCTGGAAATTCTGGTTTGATACTGGAAACTAACTGGAGGAGGTTGGTAGTGCCCATCTTTCTCTTTTAGAGTCATATGAATTTGAATGCAGTTGTTATTGTATGGAACCACATTAGTTTCCAGGATCCATATCTCATATACAAAGACTGCATTTCTCTCTGTGAATCAGGTACTAATTATATGAAACAACAAAATTAAGGCTAAGCTTACAGAATTACATTGGTAGTTTACAGTCAGAGTGCAGTAGCAGAACGTAGTTTAAGAAGAGATTGTGTTTAAACTGCTGTGAACTATTTTAGCTTTCACTTCGTATATACTGGTTGTTACCCACCTTGTCTGTCTTTTAATTCATCATGATCATGTTCATATATGTATATATATACACATTGACCCTTAAAAATAATTGGTTTCTATGCATATTCATTGTCTTAATAACTGAATTGCAGTAGAGAATATTTTTGTGCACATTATTGGAAGCTGTTTGAAATTAATACTGTAATTTGATATAGCAAATGTGGTGAAAGTTATTGAATAGATATA
Organism: Pampusana beccarii; assembly: GCA_013399365.1. Lineage (NCBI taxonomy): Eukaryota > Metazoa > Chordata > Aves > Columbiformes > Columbidae > Pampusana > Pampusana beccarii. The sequence goes on along the minus strand of VWYH01010183.1, from coordinate 211,058 downwards.
TTTGTCTTTAGCAGAATCTTTTGTTGTTGTTATTTTTCATGGATTATGTCTCTGTAACTGACATATCCATAGTTCATTGATCCTTGGAATGGAGCAGCAAAGAGAACAGCTGTTGGATTTCGTATTTGTTTCAAAAGGAAGTAGTTTATTTATAATTCAATTATTTGAAGCTTTCTCCTCTGGCAGGGTGGAAGAGAGGCGTCACATAGAGGACTGCACACATCTTGTTCACAAGATCCTGCCTTTGACTGTACTGTGCTGAAGTGCAGCGTGGGTGGGGAAAGGAAGGCACGTAGCTGTGTATGTAGCCTTGAGGTTTATGATGTTGTAGTGCTGTCAAAGAACTACTGTAAAGCGCTGCTGAGTTCGTTAAAAAATTAACTAGTTACTGATTGCTTATTAATGTTCTTCATATCCAAGATACAGCAGTTCATGTTTATTCAGCAGATAAAATAACTAGTCCCTCTTTTCTCTCCCAGTTGAATTGTGTGTAATTTTCAAATACAAAAGTATAATGTTTTGCCATATATGATCACTTATTCAGGCTCTTTTGCAAATAAACGTTTCAGTATCTGTTAAGCCTTAATTACACACTACCTTTCTGTCTTTTCAGGGTGTTTAACGTGGGATCTTGGTGAGAATGTTTTTATGTGGAGATGGTTCTCAAGCTTTGCTGAATAGCGTTGCACATCGGGTTTTAGCTGATGGTACTAACAGCTTTCGGGTGTTCACAAACACGGGAAAGAGCAGTTGCTTGGTCAATCGTCACTTATTGGCATTGCTGGTACACATAACTTCTTTTATTATCCCACATGCTTTAGGTGACATGTTTGGCCTACTGTGCAAACAGTTCAGCTTCCTTCCAGTCTGAAGCCCCAAAAAGATTAGTATTTGACATTTGCAAAGGAAACAGCATCTGGTTTAGTTCATGACATTTTTTTAAATAATTCCTCTTTTGATGTGATTTTTAGTTTACTTTGCTGAAAATTCTGCCTAGTCTTCATTTATATTATTTCAAATATTGAAATGAACTTTAGCTTTCAAATAGCAGATTGTTGGAAACTTTAGTGGTTGAGAAAGTATGAGAAATTAACTCATAGCTCAATAGAAAGGTTACTGCTTTCTATTTCCAGTTAGAAAAACTCATATGATTAACCCAGCTTTGTGGTTGCGAAGGTTCCTAGTTGCCTATATTTCCATGTTCTATCTTGTTTAATGAGTCAGCTCCCTCTTGCAGGGAATCTCTTACACACTGAGGGTTCCATGCAGCGTAGTCAGGCTATGAAAATTAAAACAAACAAACCCCAGATCAAAACATCCCAAACAACACAAAACCTGACAAAACTTCATAACCTTTATATTATCAGTAATATGTAACAGAGCTAGTGCTATGCCAGGTGTGTTAGTTCTGTGCTTTTAACAACACTGTATTTGTTATTGCACTTCAGAAAGTATAAAGCTAATGTAATACATTTCCTGTAAATGCTTGTGCAATACAGTAGAATAGGAAAAATTAAATCACTGCCTTTGCTGTTGCTTTTAAACAATTGAAGCTTGTCAGACTGTCACACAGCCTCTAGGTCCCTCACACACTCACTTCGTGTGCTTTATAGTAGGGGCTTTGGCTTCGCCTTGCCTAATATTGCACTTCAGCAGAACTTCTGTGGTCATTTGACACAGCATCTATGGCACATGGCTATTGTCCTTTGGCACTCATCTAATTAAATAAAGACTGCAATTGTGCTGATGGAGTTTGCAAAATCAAAATCCTAGTAATTTGATTCCATGCCCATCTTTATTGGAAACAACAGTGTTGCAGTAGGGAATGTTTGAATAAAAAGACAATATTGATAGTTATCTCTAAATTAAGCCTGTTTGCAGGCTTAATTTACTCAGATTTTTACTCAGAGTTGGCTCATGATGGCTTAGCAGTATTTATAGACAGCAATACCTAACTGAAAATGTATCTTTAATAAAAATCTCAAAAGAATAATTAAAAAAAAAATCAGGTATCTAAGCAGTGTCTGTGTTCTATGCAGTAATGAGGGGAGTTGACTTTCTGCAAGGTAGAAAGATGGATAAACCAAGACTATGAAAGAATAAATAGTTAATTTATATTTATTTAACCTCTCCACTACACTTAAGTATTTCTTCATATTTTTGTCAGTATCATACCATATTGTGTAGTAAACAGTGTTTTTATTTCATGGATGTTATGGTGGCTGTATTGTTTAGTATATTGGCACGGTCCTAAGAAAGCATGCTAAGAATTAGCAAACATAAGAAACAAGAAAAAAAATGACACTGAGGACAGTTTGGTTTTAACTTCTGTTTAATAACGCATTTGGATATTCAGCCAATGCTGTATATTTTTATGAAGTAGCCCTGTTGTAGCAAAAGTGTTGGGATACTGTTTGGTAATGAAGCAGTACACAAGTAGAAAGAGATATTTGAGAACTCAGCTTTCAGCTTAGTGAAGAGGGAGCTGGGAATGCTGTACTGCTCCTGTCCACCTTCCCCTTTCTATAGGTTTCTGTAGTAGAAACAGTTGCACTTGGTCAGCCCATTTGAATTTGGCTAAACATCTTCAGTGGGATCATCCTCCCTCTCTTTAGACATTCAGAATATGAATGTGAGGATGTGAGCTAATCATCTCTTACTCCTCTGCTGGTCAGTGAAGAGAAATAGGCTTTTCCTGAGGGTTGTGTATTTGACCAAACTGGGATGAATCACAGCCGTGACAGGGATTTTCCTCCTGTCAGACTATTTTGAGTAGTCAGAAAGATCTTCAGGTGTTGTCAGGTTCCTTCTGAAATGCTTCGAGTTGGTCTTTGGGAGTGCTTATTTCCCACCAGTACACAGAGAACCTGTGCACATGTTTTCACATCAGTGGTAGCCCGACTTAGGCCTGTTGCTGAGATACGTAGTCCAGAGTCTGTGGTTGATTCCCACCAATGTGTAGAAACTCAGCAGTTCCAGAGTCAGTAATTTCGCTGATCAAGGCCACACTCCCTCCAAAAACCCACAAGTTTTCTGGCAGATCATCTGAGTAATTGCGCTTGCCCTGCAGCCAGCTGATCTTTAGCTGGGATGGCAGGCTGGGAGCGGGACAGCCTCCCACTGCAGGTGGCAGACAGGTGTAGTTAGATGAGGTGATGGTGGGAAAATGTATCCTCAGGCTCCTGAGTTCAGTCCTCAGTGTTGCAGCCAAGCACGTGTGCAACAGATGGTAGGCTCATTGAATTTGTTTAATGTGCAAGTATTATATTTTGTATGCGCTAAGTAAGAGATTGAGTGGGTTGGCACCAGAAGGGAAGGTTCATTTTTGTATTATCTTGCTTCTTGTGTTCTGGATTTTGAAGCGTCTGTGTGTGTCTGGGGCAGTGGAATGCACAGACTGAAAGGACGCTTGCGACTTGGCTGGCACATGCCTGAAAAAAGCAAGGAGCCTGTGTGCTGATGAGAACTGGACCAAAATTCCAGGCTTGGGAAATGGAAAGGGCCCTTTCTAGGAGCCAGAACTGTTGGGGCAGGAAGGTGAAGCTGGAGAGAGGACAATGGAAGGAACCACAGGCTCTGCAGGTTGTGGGTTTTGAAAGAAATATGTGAAGAGCTGCACTGGAACCACATGTTGCGTTAAATGTGGTATTTTGTTTAGTTCTGCCTTCCCTCTGAGCACAGGGGCTTTTTGTCTTTTTTACTGCTCTTGTGGTTTTACTGATGTGTTGTCCTAATGGGGGGTTTCAGAGGCTTTTGGAGTGCCTTTTTTTGTTTTAAATACAGGGTTGCTTCAAACTGAAGTTTTTGTTGATTTGCAGTCACATTCCCTCTTCTGGAAAAGGAGGCTAGCACTGGGTTAGTTCTTGGCCTATAGCATATTGTATCAAATTTCAAAAATACTCACAGGATTTTATATTTCTTGAGAGCAGTAATTAGAGTTACTGTTTTCTCCACGCATTTTTTATAAAGGTATCTGTTTTTTTCTTTGTTAAAACCATTAAGAAAAACACCTGAAATTGTGTTATGCTTGGTGAACAATTTTATAGTTTCCAGTGCTGCAGAATTTACAACTTGTTCTATACTTTGCCCTTTTGTAGAATAGGTTGTTGAAGCTGTGCAAAGCATGCCATCTGTATTAGGTAACAAGCTTTGCAACAGCTTTGTAAGGTTATACGTAAGGTTCATTCCATTCACTGTTTCATTAAGCTGAGGTTAGCCCATCACAATTTAAAATATCTGTCCTAAAGATTAACTCATTGGCAAATTCCACAATGCTACTGTTACAGGCTTTGAAAACACCAGCCCTCCTGTCAACTCCAGGCAGCTGGGAGTCTGATCTTGGCACTGGATTTGGATTCATATCTATCCAATTTTTCCAGTTCTTTTGAGGACAAATGAGTGTCTCATTACTGAAAAGAGCAACTTGACACCTGGCTGCATTTATATCACAAATCTGGCCACTGGAGTCATATACATGGGATTTTTTTGAGGGCACTGAACAGTGGCATCATTCAAAGTCACCCACAGCTGATGTTTCTATTCTTCATGTAACAGAACTGTCAGCTGGAAACCTTGTAAGTTCAGGAAGAGGGCTAACTGGAATAGTTAAAACTCGATATAGACAGCAATGAACACTTTCATCATCCTAAAACCCCAATAGATCATTTTTCTCTGAGCATTAAATGAATTAAGTATACAACTGAAAGTTGGCAGGATCTGTTAACAGCAGAAAAACTGGAAAGGCCTCCATTGACTTTTCACAATTTTGTTAGCAAGTATTTGTATTAGATACCAAGTTCTAGACCGTTTATTTCAGATACTTGTAAAGGTTGCTGTATTGACCCAAGTGAAAACTAGTCTTCTGCATATGTTGCCTCTTGACAATCTCTTTATTCTCTTGGAGAAATCATCTTTGATAATAACAATAATTTGATCTCTCTTCTCATTTGGAAGTTTGGTCTCTGATCTGTAAACTAGTTTTGTCAGTAGTTCTGTGATGATGCACCTGTCGGTAAGGAGAGCTGTAGAAAAACTCAATATGGATATTTTTGGACAGAAGTAAAATACTTGCAAAAGAATTCCTGTTGGGCTATTTTTGTTTTCGTTTGTTTCTTATCAGAGTTTTAAACCAAAATATATTTCAGCTTTTAAAATCAAAACATGGACTTCTTAAAAAGCGTGAGGGAGACTGTCTGTGAAATAGGCTGTTCTGAAGCTTACTCATGTAGAATTAAAGAATGATGGAGTTTGAAAAGGACCTATGCATGTCATCCGGTCTAGCTCCCCACTCGGATTTCCTACATTTATGGAATGTAAACTGTTGTACAGCTTGTACAGATTTGAATTGGTTTCTGATAAAGTTTGATTACTAATTTCTAGAGTCAATTTATTCTTATTATGTCCATACCATCTTTCTTATCCTCTATGTCTCCAGCTTATACCTGCTTCCTCAGTGACAGTGGGTGATACACCCATCATGGCTGTTGTTCCAGCTCCCAGCCCATCTCCTGCCTTTCAGACTTGCTCGCTTCTGTTTTTTTTGGAAACAAACTCTTGAACAGACTTTAGGATGAGGAAGTGTCTTGACTTAGCACTATGGCTTTTCTCTGCTACAGTAATGCAAATAAGGTATAGATTGTTTGCAAAGGTTAGCTTGGTCATGAATCAATTATCTGTGAATAGACTGTTCCTGAAAGCTGGTTGCTAAGATGCATGTACTCCTATGGCTGGGCTTTGTAACAAAGAGCTGAGTTTATGTAACAAATGTCTCATCTCTGGTTTGGCTTCTGCTTCCCTGGCAGATTGATTATGCAATTAGAAACTCATTAATAATCATATAAAATCACACAGGTAGTCCCAGATGAGCGATTTGTTCTTGATGTGTGAGAATAACAAGTGACCTCTGAAATAAGAAAACTGCAGCTGCTTTTACCTGCAGACGACTTCAAGGCTTGGCTCCGTGTCCACAAGGAGCACCACTGGGAATTGCCATCTAACAGTTTGGCATCAAAAACATTGATGTGAAACCCCGAATGGTTCCCAAGCTGGTTGTTCCAGTGACAAAAGCAACCAAGGTTGCTTTATTTTCTCCCCTTTCAATTACTATGGGGTTTTAAAATATAAACAGTTTATGTTTGCTGTAAGCTCGTAGAACCTAGAAGAAAAATAAAGAGGCAAGCCTTGCCCCCATACCCTAAGTAAAAATGTTTGGTTGCTTTCTTAATTCATATTTATAACCATAAGGAAATGGGGCAGGGAGATTAAATTAAATTTCTAAGTGATTTCAAGCATGGAATGTGAAATAATTGAAAACTTGAAATGTTTTTCCATATTTTCTAGTAAAAAGATCAATTTCATTAGAGAGCTAATTGCGTATTTTCCATCAATATAATTTTTGTTTAAAAAATGCAGACTTGGGAAAAAAAAAAGGCGCCCAATAAATTTTGTCAAAAATCTACTTATTTTGACACAAATAAAACAACAGTGTGCCAGGTCCAGGATAGATTGTAGCTAGAGGGAGAAAGAAATACCAGCATGCTCAGTACTACTGATATGAAGTACTGGTGTTAACTTTGAGACTAAAAAGGTACATAAACTTGATGTTACTTACTCAGGAATAAGCTTTTTAATACGAGTATCTGTTAGTATACGGATTCAGTCCTCATAATCTGTTTCATAGATTCATGCCTTTTCCATTGGAATCCTGGAAAGTGAAAAGTGAGCTACAGAACTTTGTTATATTAGGAAAAAAAAAAGTTTTGGCTGTAGCTTAGTGATGAAAGGGAATCCTCTAAAAATATCTGATTTTTTTGGCAGGAGATTCAGAGATTCACTTTGGGCAGATTTCAGATATATTCTGCAACTAGATAGTAACTGAAGGAAATACATCAGGAGAAACAGAAGGTACACAAATCCCACGTGGAAGACGCCACTGGCAGAGGAGTAACTTGGGGTGTCTTAGCATGAAATGTTGATGATCCGGGCTAACAAAATAAAACAAACATATTAATAATAAAATGTGAAGTTCTGAATCGGCTGTATCTACACCAGGCAGGGGGTTGGCACACACAATTATTTTGCCTAGTGCTGACAGTTTGCCAAGATGTGGGTGATGCTCTGGGCACAGCTGGCACGGGTGTGAGGGCAGTCTGTCTGTCCGGGCACTCGGGACAGGTGTGAGGGCAGTCTGTCTGTCCGGGCGCTCGGGGCAGGTGTGAAGGCAGTCTGTCTGTCCAGGCACTCGGGGCAGGTGTGAGGGCAGTCTGTNTAAAATGTGAAGTTCTGAATCGGCTGTATCTACACCAGGCAGGGGGTTGGCACACACAATTATTTTGCCTAGTGCTGACAGTTTGCCAAGATGTGGGTGATGCTCTGAGCACAGCTGGCACGGGTGTGAGGGCAGTCTGTCTGTCCGGGCACTCGGGGCAGGTATGAGGGCAGTCTGTCTGTCCGGGCACTCGGGGCAGGTGTGAAGGCAGTCTGTCTGTCGGGGCACTCGGGGCAGGTGTGAAGGCAGTCTGTCTGTTGGGGCAGGTATGAGGGCAGTCTGTCTGTCCGGGCACTTGGGGCAGGTGTGAAGGCAGTCTGTCTGTCTGGGCACTCGGGGCAGCTGCCCAGATGTGCTGCCCCAGTCCCTGCTGCTGCTTTAGTCCTGCCTGTCCAGCTGCAGTTCCACCTGCACCATGGACTGACATGTTGGAACTGAGATATTTTGTGTCTAAATAACTGTTTTTCCAGTTTCATGACCAACCTAAGCATAGTATCTTATTATGTAATGATGCAACAAGAAACGGTCCAGTAAGTAAAAACATCTATACTAGGGTGAAATGCAAACTTGCTCTGAAGGGACTGTGAAAGATTAAAACACTGATAGAGATGAATGAGTAAGACAAATTAGTATTACAAGCCAGGTCCAGCATAGTTTGTATTTTTCTCACAAAGCAAAAAAATCCAGAGAGCATCATAAATTCTTCTGGCCAAAGGCCCTGTCTTTAGTGTGAGTAGCACAATGTTTGCAATTTAAATAAAGATGAAAAAATGAGAGGCTCATGTTGGTCTCCTCCAGAACACTTTCATTTATCACTTCAGATCATTGTGTTTGTTTATGACTGAAAGTAAAACAAACATATTATGAAATCCTGCAACTTAACATGGATATTGACTATACTGTACTCCTAATTAAAATAGAAGGAATACCCCAGAAAACAAAAAATGCTTTGAAAAAAACCAACTTATTGTATAGGAAAATGCTCATATTTCAATGTGAATTAAGATTTATTTTGACCTTTTTAGTCAGGGAAGAGATGAAGACAGAGACTCTTTAGGGTATTTAAATAAATATTTGGAAATGGTATGTGCGGTCCCATTTGGCATGCATTTGCCAGTATTATTCTACTTAAAGACTCCTCTGACAAAGCAGTGTTGTATCTTTCCCTAATAATTTTAAATCAACAAGACAACACAGTAAATAGACACTGGAAAATTAGTTCTGAATTTAAATCAATTTGGTAAAAACTTAATTTTTATTAGCCATCTGTTTTCCAGCGGCCTGTATTTGTCTGTGTCCCTCAGATGCGGCCTGTAGGCTTGAGGCCTCCTCAGCCCTGAGCCGGGCCACTTCCCCAGTGCATTACACTTATATGAAGTATTCAGATGAGGAGTCGTGTCTAAATATGGCTAAGATACTTCAGAAATTGTTGTGGTAGGCGTATTCAAACTTCACCTCCTTGAGTGGGTTCTTATTTATTTTTTTCCCTCATAAAACTTAATGTATTGTGACCTTCCAAAAAATACCTTCAAAACTGTGGTATGATCTTCATACTTCGAGCAGAAACCTTGATGGCAGATGGTGGTGGGATTCCTCTTCTTTGTCCTTTGGGCCAACGCAGGCAAGTTGTGACGCGTGAAAACAATTCCGTCTGTCGCAACTCATTGTATCCCTGTGGAAATTGCGTCTTTGTGTTCTGACAGACTCTCATTCATCATCACAATATGTTAGGTTATCAGTATCATATGTAGGAGGCTCTTATTGGCATGTATTCTGTACTTATTCAGGAAAGACCCATTAAAATAATGAAATAAATTTAAATGCAGGAGGTTGCCAATCTAAAATAATCAGTCCAAGTTATTTTTTCTTAATTTCATATCCAGGTACACTATTATATCTGAAGACTAATGTTGGAAGCCTGCATGTAACTGGATGAGGAAATAAACTTTTCATTTACTTGGATATCCCATTTAGATGTTTATTTTTAAACATTATCAGATATCAACTTTTCATAGTAGAAAGCTTACAGGAGGTATTGGTTGAAAAGACAGAATCAGATTCAACATTATTCTAAAGGTTCATTCTTATGAAACTACTGCAAATTGTAGTTTGAGACAGTGTTATATAAATGTTCATTTTCGCACTTCAAACCCTGATGATCTGTGTCAAATTTATTTCTCTTTTTTTATTACCAAGCACCCAGAATAAGGTACTCTTGAAGTAAATTAAATCAATTAGTTGAAGTGCATCTACATTTAGATAGTGATTTGCAAAATTTTGCCATTTTTTCTTATTTCTGATATACATAAGATGGTAGCTATTTTTGGACAATAGTAAAATAGATCTAACTGGACTCTGCAGGTTTTTAATAAAGATCTCAAATAAAACACTTGGAATAATTAGGGAGAACACTTGTCTGTGACTTTTGGTTTAGAGGCACGCACTAATATCCCGGTGTGTTTGAGTGCAGTTATCAGTGTCGATAAGCACTTAATCAAGATCATATTATTAATACTTGGCTGCTAATAAAGGAGCAAAATCACGATACACTGTTTTATTGAAAACCCTGCATAAAAGCTGTGTAATTCATGGATAATACCATAGATTGCTGGTAGACTTTTTAGAAAGAAAACCTACTTAAAGTTTACCCCGTGTTTGTACTGAGGTGCATTTCTGCACTGGGTTCTGGGTTTGTGAGCATGAGGCACATTTGGATCCCTGTTTTGTAGAACAAGATGCTGACAAACCTGCCCTCTATGTGTTGATGTTTGATCATGACAAGTTTTAGGACTTACAGAACATACCTAGGGCATGATGAGGGCATTTTAATCTATATACAGAGAATGGAGGAGTAAATGAAGAAAAGGCGGGGGGGGGAGGTTAATATTTTTAATGCCCAACACTAATCACTTTGATGTAAAAAGGTAATATGCAGATTGAATTCCCTTCTATTTGCATTTCCTTTCAAAGAAGTGATGTGGGTTCTGACTCTTGCCACCACATTTTATTACTATTCAAGTATGAGGGACAAGGTATGATACTCATTTTTCCAAAGACACCAGGGAGATAGCGTGGCTAGTTTAGCGTTATTTGCTGACTCTTGTTCCATGATATATCAGAGTTACAAGTCAAATACTTTTGCTAATGAATTGGCTATTCCAGCCCTTGTTCTTTGTCTCTCCTCTCGCTTTTGTGGGGATCAGAAGAACCTCTTTTTCTTGGTACCCTTGAAGTTGTCTGTTCTTATTGGTGGCTTATACATACACGCTCACAATTTTGCAGTGAGTGTGCTGTGGTAGCCGGCAAGCAGCCCTGGCTGCTACACCGTGGGGTGAGATGCTGAAGAGCTGCCTCTCGGCTCCTGGAGTTTTCTGCAGAACCCGTGGGCCCTGTGGGCTCTGCTGGAAAGATGCGGCCCCTCCACGCTCGGGCGCGGGGAGACTTTGGGGCTAACCAGTCTTGGAACAGCGGGGCGGTTTGGAGCTGCTGTCCAGTCTTTGTGAGGAAACCCAAACAACAATGTGAATGACTTTATAACACTGTTTTGTAATGCTGGTTAGAGTTTAAATATAAAACCGAGAGACATTGTAAGAGCATAGGAAGAAGCTGATAAGCCGGTCAGGAAGAAGTCAAGAGTTTTGAAGGTTTGTATTTTTGCTGTCCAAAAGAGAAGCATGCCTTCACGTAAGCCTTTTGAAATAGAATTAAGAAATTTCACGTTTAAGTTCTGTTCGGTTGGATAATTTTTTTGTATGATTTTTCCTCTAGAAACTTACAACAGCAAGTCAGTAAACTTGAGATTTTTAACATAGAGGAAAAAGACACTTCTGTTTTTGATGGTACAAATGCTATAACCCTCTCAGCCTACCCAAACACTGTAGAATTTTATGGAAAAGCCCATCCAACCATATGGACTCTGTGACAGGCAAAATTTTGACCTCAAAAAGAACACTAATTAATAAGGTGTTAACTTTACAGATACAACTAAAAATCACACCCTGGATCACACTGTTGCCAGTCTGAAGTGTTAAAAATCATTACTGCCTTGGAGTGATGAGCGTGTTCTTTTTTAAACTAGCACCTGTTTTATTTGCTGTCTCTATGTAGGCTTTCTAGCCTTGTGGAATGGAAATTTCACTTTAGTGTCTATGCTAATTCAATGTATTGATCTCATGAATATGAGGATCAGAAATTTTAAAATAACAATTTGAAATAATGTGCAATTACATAGTTACTGGCTGTGCTGAGCTAACTGAAAGCAAACAATTTACCATGAACAGGAAAGGAGAGAAAGCCTCAGATGTGTGTGTTGCTATTTTGAGAAATTTTGTTGTATTTCTCTTGTCCTGCATCCCGGTATGCCGATCTCTGTATTGTAGCACCTTGCAAATGAGGTATTGTTTTTCGTATAATGATATATTAGCATGTGAACTCAGATTTACTGTTTGTTTCTGTATAGCTTGATGATACAGTTAAAGGGCATTAAACTTGGGTTAGTGAGAAGCTATACTTGTGAAAAGTGAACGTAAATTAATTTTCTCCAGTATTTTTCCAATGAATAGATAATACTCGGAAAACACAAATGTAAGTTTCCAGACATGACCTTATTTTGTTTGTTTAACCGTGGAAAGGATCCATTATTGCGTCTGCTGGGACAACCAACTGTGGGACGGGGAGCATTGTGCTGGTGCTTTGGTATTTTAAGTGTGCTAAGAGGCATAATTAGCATACATTCAAATCTATTTGTGGGGTTAATTTTTCAATGATAAATCTCACGGAAATGATCCTATTCTCTGTTGGAAGTTTAGTATCTCGATTACATTTGCACCTTTAAACAAACATATTCATTATTTCTTTAGATTTAGTGTATTGTTGAATGCTGATTTGAATAAACTTTTTTTGTAACAGGCTATTTATGTGTCTTTATGACAACTTGCTATTTTTTTCATATGTGTCAAGAATATTTTTAGTGTATTGACATTTCTTTGCAGTCCAAAAGAATCGCTTTGAAAGGCATCTTTCATAAGATTCTTAAGCAAATGAAAAGATTGAGCACAAGCAAAGAAACGTATTAAGCTCCTTATTTTAATCCATCCTAAATCATTTATATGTACGTATATTTGCATGTGAAAGCTTCTGTATTATCATTCTGGTGGAACTGTTGATATAAATAATGCCAGTCACTGTCTAACTTCTATTTTAATTTTAGCTGGAGAAGCCTCTCTGGAGAAACACCAATTCCTATTTAATTACCTTAGGATTTTACAAATGAAGACGAAGCCATTAATGAATCACACGTTGCTGTGAACAGATAGGATTGCTGAAATGCCATATAGTCTAAAATTGCCATCTTAGAAAATAAGATTCAAAAGTTTGCAGTTTACAAGTATAGTGGCTACATATATATAAAAAACTTGTGTTGAAAACCTTTATTTGTTGGAGAATAACAGTGGCACTTCGGTACTGTTGTGTTTACTTGTGTGGTTATGTACCATAACACAGCTTTGCCAATTATAGGCTGCAATGCTGGGAAAGCTGGTCATGTTTTCCGACTTGTTGAAGAAGTGGTGGGACAGCCTTGCACAGGGAGATTGAGACGTTTGCTGCTTTGAGCAAAGGGGGACATCCAGATGTTCTCAGGCTGATACCAAGGAGATGCACTGAGGCCTCAGTTTGGACAGGAGGATGGGAGGTTGCCAGCAGGCAGATTCATGAGTTATTCCCAGAGGTGCTGCAGCTCAATGAGTGTTTAGAGATGGGTATAAATAGGGGAGGAAGGGGAAGGGCAAAGGGCAGCACCTGGCTGGAAAATGAATGAGAAACAATCTTCAAAGAACAATTTAAAGAGCAGAAAAAATTGGACGCTTTAGAGCATCCCAATTCTACAGGATGCAGTTCCTAAATATGGGAAATTGAGAGAATCTCATCTAACTTTCAGATCTTGATTTAAATCTCCATTTACAATGTGCAGACCAGAAATTAAAAATCTCCTGGCTAACAGTTGTATAACCGCCTCTGTCAGATGTACCAAAGCGCTCTTATTTATTTTGTAATGTTAGAACTTGCCAAAAATTATCAATGATAAAGAACTGCTTATAGTTAATCATCATTCCTGTAATCCATTTCCAGTTCTTGATTTGCACACGTAAGCAAAAATTTAACTCGCCAGCTCAGTTAGATGGATTTCTGGGTTAAGTGGCTTTTCTTTTTTCTGCAGTAGACTTCAGACTTCTATGCTGATGCTCTTAAGTACATCACAGAGCAGGAAAACAGTCAGGCCTTGAGTTGTGAGGAACTCCGAGGTGGAAATTGTACCCCTGATGACCAGGTTGCCACTTCAAAAGCTGACGTGTCCACAGCAGATGAATCCATCTGGGGAGGGCTAAGTGGTGACAGGGGTAGCTATACATGTGCAGGCTGCTCTGCTGAGGGCTCAGCATCAGGCCTAGTACGGTAAAAGGAGAGACCCAAGTCAGAAAGAGGAAGGAAACTCTTTAAAATCATTGTCCAACAGCAGCTCTCCAAATAGTGTTTCTGCACCTTCCTGAAAGATGATGCCAGCTTGAATTGAGGAAGGACAGAGAAGCTTAGTTACTTGGCTTTCACCACTTACCGAAACCGCAGTTTGATGCTCTGACCTGTTCTGCATGCAGGTGTAGCCAAGATCAAGTATCCCTGTCCCAATGGGTGAGACCTCTTCAAGTCGTGTTATAGCCAAGGGTTTGTGGTGCAAGGAACTGCCTTGTCATGAACTCCACTTTGATGGGGTTTGGTTGCGATGGTCAGGTTGTAATAATCCTGGACCCCAAAAATTTCAAAATCAATGTTGTGTATGAAGAGAGATGGTCACACAATTCTGCCAGAACCTTCTACCAAGGTTTTAGCAACATTATCTCCTTTCTCCCCCCACTCCCCATGTGAATAAAATAGCTTGGCAGCTCTGTGACTGATCTATCTGGTGTGCTGAAATTGTATGCCATGTTGTCCGTATAAACAACTCCAATTTTTGATAGTAAACCATGGACCATATGATCTACTAGATGTTCAGATACCGCTGGAAACCAAGCTGCATTTCTCAGAAGCCAAAGTTTCTATTATTACAGTGATTTCTGAAATCCTAGTCAAATGCAAATGTTGTGTGTGCATTAACTAGGCAATTAGACTTAGAAATATAATCCCTAAAAATACAGCTCTCTTTTTATTGATAGGTATAATTACAAGAAACAGTTGTTTTGTCTGGAATTTTTTTCATGGGTATCTTACACTGAAGAAAGAATTTAAGACTCTACAGATGGTAAAGTCACATCTAAAATCAACATGGGCTACTTAAGGATTTTTTTTTTTAAATTTGAAAGAATAAATCTTAGCAAAGGCATTGACAATAAAATAGTACATTGGTTTCCAGACTGTCTGCATATGCTTACATTCCATCTTCTCCATTTCTGTATTTTTGTCTGTATGGTGTTCATTTTTTTTCTCCTTCTTTTTCGTCTGGTAAATTTTCTTTCAACATTTGCAGTTTGGTGTTTATCAAAGAAGCGCAACCCCCACTTTATTTAGAATTATGTCAGCAAATACTTTTGGTAAAAACCTCTATGTAGCCAAGAAGCCCCACAACTGTTACAAACCATCATTTCTCCCTCCTGTCTCTTGCTTTGCTATGCCCAATCAGCTCTAATATGCTTTTAGAAAAATTTATGTGTTCCTTTTATGTCCTGTTTTGACTGGAAAATGAAAGTATTTATATTTTTGTGATCTAAAGTTTTGGGATTGTTTTAAGTAATGAACCATTTATGTAAGGAATTATTATGTGACATTTAAAATTAGTTTTTTTAACCTGCTGAATGAATTAGTATTGCACGTTCTTTTTGTATTTGTAATTTTGTTCGCTAGTCATATTCGTATTCCATCAGAGTAGGGTAAGTTTAAACTAAACTTCGTGTTGATCAGTAGATCTGCCTTGTATGTGTTTCCCTGATATAATCAGTCAGAAACTGTGTGATTATGGTCAGTGTTATTGGTGTCTTGAAATTAGTTCATTTAATCTAAGATACATAATTGCAGTATTGAGAGAGTACTTAGATGATGATTTGGCAAAAAAGAACCAAACAAAATCCTTAAACTACTGCAAATCAGTTGTATACAGTAGTTCCCCATGGAATGTTATTGTGAGTTCTGTTTTTCATTCTTTCTTTCAGGCTCCTCACTTGTATTCAATGAGGGAAAAGAAGTTCAACCTATCCCACCCAAGAAAAAGGTAAGGGCATGGTCTTGTATGGCTTGCTGCTTTTTGTTTCTTGGCTATTTGTGTTTTTCTAGATTGGATGTTTGACACTGATCTGCAGAGTGCCTCAGTAGTGTGGTTTATCTGTCCAAATTTCAATAAATACAACTTGTTTTGATGTGCAATTTTTAGTACTTTCTACAGTGAGAATAATTATCAAGGCTCGCTGTTAGATTGTGTGTATTGCATTTTCCTTTTTGCTGAAGTTAGTGTTGCGTTTTCCGGATCAGTCTTTGTAGGTGGAACTAAACAAGATGAAATTTGAAACGTGTTCTTAAGTATTCATAATGTAATTAAATAAGCATATAATTTTTACAGATTATATTTTGTATTAACACTATGTATGTCCATGATTTCTTTGGTCATGGTTGAAATAGTTTAGTAATTACTTCCCTTCCTATTGAGTACTTGAGCAATTAGTTGAATAATCATGAAAGTAATTACTTTCGTTGACTAAGAGCAATCTTGATAGTGAAAATCCCTACATGTTAGCAAATCAAAATGTGAGAGCTTTTCTGGTACAGAACTGGTTCACCAGACAAAATTTAAGGGGTTATTTGGTGGCATGGATTGAATCATGTTGTAGGAAGATCGGGCACTTGTGTCCCCAAATGCATTTTGAAATTTAATGTTTCAAACTGTGTGTTGTGTTATTTATTTGTGTTGAGGTCAGGGGTAAGACATTAAGTATCTGTTCTTTTTAAAGAGAAATATTGATGAATACTGCAGTAGTTGAGCTCTTCTTCACTTGTGGTAGCATCTCACTGTCCGTACATTTCTTGCATATGTGAAATTAAACATTGAGAAAGACTCAACAGTATCTTCATATTTTACTTATAATGCCTATACATCTGATATATATATAAATGTGAAGTATTATACACTAAAGAAAAACTAATTCATCGGTGCAGCAGACTACACACAAATATCTGAGCAGTGCACGTACTACCTGGAATTTGTTGAGCTGTGTCAGCCTCGTGCCCTGTGCTCCACAAAGATGCATTCAGTCATCTGTCTTTGTGGTTCCCTGCAGCAGACGCTGTTGTGTTTACTTCTCCGAATATTGCTTGACTCAGGTCAGGTGTAAAGAAAAGGCAAATGCCTTGAGCTGGGCAGCCTCGTAATTTACCATAATTAGCAGCTCTTACACCATAGATATTGGATAATTCTCCAGAGTAAGACAAGCCTGAGTGCTGAAAATGTTGAGCCTGTGAGGCTCATGCAGACTTAGCCCAATGGGTTTCTGTGAGAGATTTGCTCATAAATTAGTACACGACAACTACTAATACTCAAAACTTACACCTTGATTTCAGTAGAGGTCTTCCGTGTAAGCTTACGTGATTTGGTGACCTGGGGCTACAGTGCAGAAAGGCAAACTGTTGTCAGTGGAGCACGGCTTTCACGTCTGCGCGATGGTACCTTTTTGTCCACGGGCTTGAATTATGATTGTAGGAAAACGAAAACCCTATTTCTGACTGCCAGGTGTACTTACAAAACAGCAAAATTTAGCTAATGACATTCCCCATCCCACGAGTTTAATGTTTTAATTTGAATAATGCTATCAGCATTTTTTCCCTTTGCTGTGTGTAATGTGACCGAGGGTGCGTTCCCCACTATGACACAACAGAACACAGGAGTCAAACAGCCGGCCCCAGGCGCCCCCCAGCACACTGGGCGCTGTGCAGCCGGGCACGCGTTGCCCTGCAGGAGCTGTGTAAGAAGAATAATAGGTGAGACTGATGTGGGACTCCAGAAACTGCCTTGGGGCACTGAAAGACAAGACAGACAAGAATTGTGTGTGTATGGGGNTTTTTTCCCTTTGCTGTGTGTAATGTGACCGAGGGTGCGTTCCCCACTATGACACAACAGAACACAGGAGTCAAACAGCCGGCCCCAGGCGCCCCCCAGCGCACTGGGCGCTGTGCAGCCGGGCACGCGTTGCCCTGCAGGAGCGGAACTGCGGGAGCTGTGTAAGAAGAATAGTAGGTGAGACTGATGTGGCACTCCAGTAACTGCCTTGGGGCACTGAAAGACAAGACAGACAAGAATTGTGTGTGTATGGGGGGGTGCTTAAAGTGGTATTCTCACCTGAGCAAACATTTCATTTTATTTTCTAAGAGATTAGCCAGGTAAATGAACTTCAGCACTTATATGTTATTTTTTAAAAAGTGCCTGTAAAAAGATGTTTTGTAACCAGCAGCCAGGGTCCCACTCAAGAATTCTACATTGTTTTCCATGGCTATGGCAGCTTTGCCGTGTGGGGAAGGGGGCTTGAAGGAGAGGTGAGCCTGTGTGAGAGGGCCTGAGTGTTATGAGTGTTATCTAACCTGGTCCTAAAGGACGTCTTGGTCTCTTACTCAGGTGGAGCAATTTGTGTTACGTGAGGCCGTGTTGGTGAGAAAGGGGTACAGTGCACATAACCAGGTGGCAAACACAAGGCCCGTGGGCCGAATCCTAAAATTAAATTCAGCCCTTTGAAGGCAACCACAAGGCTGACATGGCCCCCGGTGAAAATGAGTTTGACACCCCTGCAGTAGAATATCTTTGTGAAGTCATATAGTGTATATGCTGGCTCTAGGTTTCCCCACAGCTTTTGAGAAAGCTTGAATTTATTCCACCAACTGTGTTAAGTATCACCCAACTTGCCCCCTTAGGCACCATGTATTTGTAAGCTTGCTCATGGGTGGGCTTTGAAAATGCTGTAGTAACATAACACAGATGCACTTATAGCTTACATCACAGGAGCATGGTCGTGGTAGTATGAGAAGTTCCCAGCACTTAATTCTTTTTGGGTAAAAGACTGGAAAGAGTACATAATTCTTTTGGAAAAAGGAGTGGAAAGAGATCTTGTCGTATAAATGCTCTTACGGATCTTACTCTGACAATCTGATTCTTGACAATCTTCACATTTGCTGTCCTCTGTTAGCATATTATCAGCTCTAATGTCCCCACAGTTTATATTTTCTCTTTAAGCCTTTAACATATTTAAAATCCCAAATAACATTCAGGAGCACAGGTGTTTTGGGATTGTCACTTTGTAATGTGAAGGACTACAACCTCTCCGATACCGATGTATGTGGGAAATGGAGGTATATTCTCTTAGTAACTGACAGCGTGTTCTGCAAAGGAAACAGAAATCTTCCCAGAGAATGGTTGGAATTCTTTCCAGGTGTGAAGGATTTCTGTCAAGCTTTAGTGTTTATAGTAAGGCTGGTTAATAAGATACTGAATCTGAGTTATCTGTGGGTTGCTGTTTAATTTGGTCTTTATACAAACACCTTTTAAAAGGATCTTAGTGCAACAGCCAGTATCTTAAAAACATATATGGAAAAATCAGGTTGCCTGAACATTGGCTTTTGACTGCTGGAAACTGCACTGGGCCTTTTGTGATTCTTTCGTGTTTCCTGAAGCGATTCTTTGGCTTCATTTCCTTGCAGTATTTTCCCTGAGTACAGCACTACTCTATTTCACTTTTACAGTTAATTGAAGTGGTTGG
This sequence comes from Pampusana beccarii, assembly GCA_013399365.1. Taxonomy (NCBI): domain Eukaryota; kingdom Metazoa; phylum Chordata; class Aves; order Columbiformes; family Columbidae; genus Pampusana; species Pampusana beccarii. Next base: position 192,011 of record VWYH01010183.1, on the reverse strand, counting down.
AGGTCAGCCAGTTTGACCAGAGAGCTACAGCCAGGCCAGTTTTATAATCCTGAGGTACTTTAGCACTGGAGATTCTCTGCAGAGATAATAGTCTTGAATTGGAATTACTCTCCATATATCCAAAGTATATTAAACGTTTGTGCTTGAAAGGGGCAACTGGTAGGGCAGGAAGTATTTTATCTACATTGAATTAAGGTTGTTCTAATTGCCAGCACTGGCATTTGGGGAAAGGATCGTGCCGCCTGGGGGAATTGAGTGTGATGCAAAGGAGGTAAAAGAATCCAGCAGGACTGTTGCCTTCAAGAGTTGTGGCCCTTTAGCTGTCCTCTCCTTGGAACTGGGGAGGGGGGTGTCCTCCGTGGAGAAGGGGCCTCAGGTACCAAAGTATCCTAGCTGCAGATGGCTGTACAATTTCACAGCACTATACAATATTTGAATAAAAGGCTCACAATTGCACCTTAGCATTAAATTTGTAATAAAGCTCAGTCCTTACTTGTAGCCTTTTTAGAAAATGAAGCAACTAATTACAATTATTTTTTAATTTATTTCATTTGTAAAGAATACTGAAAAAATACAAGAAAAGAGATAGAAAACCACCAAAGGTTACAAAAGTGTTTCTGGATACAGTGTGTTTTAAATCTCCTGTCGCTAAAAGATCATATAATTCTTTTCAGTTTCAAGATGCTCTAAAAGTTGGTTTCACAGCTGTTCTGTTGCTTGTATTCTCTGGCTCAGTTATACCAATCTCATAACTTTTATTGTAAGTTTCATTAGATAAATGTTTAAAAAAATGACTTTAAAGATAAATCACAGTATATCATCTAAATAGAGTTATTCATAGAAATAATGCTATAATCAGAGCACTTAGTGATTTTCATAAGTTTATTATCAACAATAATATACAATTGCAACAACAAAAAAGGCAATTCTAAAGTATAAAATAGTTTTCTATATAGATTTAGTTTTCCAAGGCCTTACAATGATAAAAGGCCCTCCCCAGAATATCAATTTTCTGCATAAATAATTTGTAATAGTTTTCTCTGAAACCTTATGTTCTCCCAACAGAGAACTATAAAATGGCACAGTAATGTGAACTGGGTTACCTTCTCACCACTGGCAATAAATGGTATTCTAGAAAACCTAATAAAGTTTATGTTAATGGGAATGCAGACAATAAAAAGCCCAGTAAAATGTTTCTTTTTGTTTAAAGTGTGCCTTGCAAGGAGCAGGGAAATTGGCTAGAGAAGGGGAATTTGTTAAAAGGACTCTGCTGCATGTTCATGAACTGTTGTCATCCGGGGGAAGAAGACAGACATCAATGTTTTCCAGCCCATCAGGTGATTCTCACTGGCTTAAAGGTGCTTCTGCCTATACAGTTCCAAATGGGTATTTCTGACATAAAGCCGGTACCAGCCCTCTGGTAAATCTGGTCTCTTGTTTTGCAATTAATCAAGATCTGAGCTGATTTTCTGCATCTCCCAAGGGAGACCGTACTCAAATGTCTGAGTCCATTCCTATTCTCCATATGCAAGTGATACTGTTGGCAGCCGTTCATCACTATACCTCAGCTATTTAAGGAGACAACCCACTTTTAAACCATTCAAGCAGGAAAATAAATATGAGGTACATGTCAAAGTTATGTAGTTAGCAGAAGGTGGAGGGAGATGGGGAGAGAAGCAGGAAGACCAATTGCTTGATCAAAGCAGAGGTGAGATTTGCAATATTTGGCCCCTGGTTTGTTGCACGGGCATGGCGCGTGTGCTGCTGGAGGTGAGGTAAACTTCACATGATGAAAAGATAATGTTTTAGAGTATGACCTGTGTTCGTCATATGCATGTTTCACATCTATATTTCCAGGCTCAGATTTATTTAAATTTGAAATATTTGTTATATTTTGTTTTACTTGCATAATATTAAAATGATGCCATGAATTCCTCGTGTTTAATGGACTCCGCCAACTGTATCAGACTTGTACTGATGGGATGGCACAGCTGAGGATGGCTGAGTGTGATGACTTTTTCTGTTGAGTAGGGTGAAGCTCAACAAAATGTTTGAAGTCCTCCATTATAATTTATTGTATGGTTTGAGATTAGTACATTTTTATTTTCTGCAGGACTTTGCAGAAGCATGAAAGTGAGTAGGAGTATTAACTGTATTGTATTCTCCAACAGTTCACAGAATTTGCATCCCAGGATTGATAGCTTTTGGTTTTCAAGGCACCCGTCTTAGCTGGGGAGTTGCCGAAACTTCTCTAGCCATATCCTCTATGTTAAGAGGAGCAAAATTAGTCTTGTGATGGCAAGTTTGAGCTCTGCAGACCTAGTTTTTATTCCCCCATACCGTTTCACGTGTCAGCATTTGCTTTTGCAGTCTCTAGTTTGAGCCCAATATATTTTTTTTCATTAATAGTACTGGAAAGTTAACAAAGTGCTTTAGAATTATTAATCTACTGGAAAGGATTTTAGTTATATATATATCTATATATATTTTAACCAGGGGTCATTCATGTGGTAAGTCAGTCTTCAAATTTAATGAAGCATAAGGCAACAGGCTTCCTGATGTAAATAATGAACTCTGTATCCCACTTTTGTCAAGCTATTCAAAGAAGAAGGATTCATCTATGCTTCACTGAGTAGGCAATGAGAGTCTTTTCTATTGAGACTTTTTTTGTAGGTAAAACAACTGTCAAAATACCAAAATCTGATTTTTCTTGGGTGTTATATGATTTGTTTGTTTGGTTTTTTTATGCTTATGTTAGTTACCTAATAAATAGCCTCTAGCATTATAGCTATTTACACTTACTAATGCAAATCCTAAGTGTAGTGGTTTGACAGAAGTATAGGTGGTTTTCCCGGGATAGAATTATAGTTAACTCAGAAGGAAGAGAACAACCCTTAGAATAGCAGCCCTGCACTACTGGGGTGTGCTGGAGCTCATGAACAGTGGGTGTGGAAGGAGCCAGTACTGTGTGTAAAGCATTTACTTATTATGCTTGACATGTTTTCTGTAATCGTGTGGTCCGGAGAGAACAAGAAGAGTAGGAAAGTGTGCAGGGTAACAAAGACAAGATAAAACAACGTACTGAGGTATGTAAGTTTGTGTGTCATGGTATTTGGAAGTGAGCACATCTGTAGCTTTAGCACAGTACTACGTTGTGTGTGGATCGGGCTTGTGACACTTTCACAGTGTTCTGGAGTGACAGTAACGTTGCATTCTGAGCAGAACAGATCTTACAGCTGTGAAATTGGTTGTACTGAAGAAAAGCTGGAAACTTCCTTTGTCAGGCTCTAGGTGGGACAGCACAGCAGTCTCCTTGTATTCATCGTGGTGATGTTCTGTACTTCTAGGGAGTGCAGTCAGCATTCAGCTACCCGTGAGTAGTTAACCTGGAGTGTGCATTTTCCTCGCTGCAAGTGCAGGACGGGGTAGGACCCTGCAGCACCACGTCAGGTGTGGGGCCCCCGGGGACTCGGAGGCACCGTCCCAGGGCAGCCGCAGCCCTGTTCCCTGCTGCTCCCGGCTGGGAACGCGATTCACTTGCTTGTGCATGGGTTGCAGCCTGCTCTAGTAAGTCTGCCAGAATTACAGAGACTTTCACCAGAGCTAGCCAATGCCATTACTATACTCCAGGAACTGGAAATGTCGAGAAGTCCAGGTGAATTTGTTAGGTCTATCTTGGCATTGGTTCTATGGGAAATGAGGCATTTGTACAGAGCTGTGCATGCCCTTGCACCAGGTCGCCTTGTGCTCTGGGTTTTGGAGGTGGTGTGTTGTGTGACTGTGGGCAGATGTGCAAATTTTGATGGTGAGCCTGAACTGAGGCAGCACAATATAGTACAGGGTTCCCAGATATTTTTGCATGAGTCATAGAAGTGCTTAATGCCAAGGGCACTCCCTGCCCAGCCACATGGGTGCACTGGGCCTCTGCAAAACGCCCTGTTTTTCTTGTACGTCTGAGCTCTGTTGTTTAGGCTGTGTCTTTCCATAGCACCAAAAAATGGAGCACTCATGGTATGTGGGAATCTGACCTCTGTGAATAAGCAGTGTCACTTTCCGCTAAAGAGTCAAGAGTAAGTAGGAGGGAGTAGGGCATAAAATGGTGAGTGAAACACTGCTTCAGAGTCCTCTCTGGAGCAGACATATGGTCTGAGAACACGCTGTATCTCATCCAGCAAGCTTTTGGTATGCGATGCTGCACACCTCCATTGGGCCCTTGGAACGTCTCTGCGTTTGTGTATTGGATGTGTTCCCACACGGTAGTCAACCACTGCAGATGGTTATGCTCACTTCTTGTCTCCAAATACATCATGATATTTATCCCAAGATACTGCCAATTGTCATATGCATAATCAATTCTGTAATTTAGTTTCACCTGTTGGAATTAATCTCCATATGTAGATAGGTCTACCCGTTTTAATGACATGCTAACAATGTGTTCAAGCACAGGTCAAGATTAAGCTAGGGCTAGCGCTGTAAAATTAACTGATTCCTGTGATGACTTTTGGAAAGATGTCTGTTTCATTAAAGGTTGCCCGCTTCATCCAAACTAAATTTTGTGTGAAAGTATCCAAGTAATCTGCAGGATAAGCTCATATTTATAGATCCATCACGCTGATATTTGTTGCAAAGTTTTATGTGTGGGTTTTTGTTCGTGTAGTGTTTTTGGGGGTTGGTTTGTTATGTTTTTTTCGGAGGCCTTTTTTTTGTTTGTTTTTAGGGAATTCAATACTCATGTGTTGGAGCAGAGGAAGAAAATTGGTGGTCAGAATGGGAGGTGCAGAGAACTGCAGCAGTGGGCAGGGAGGGAAAGGGTAGAATTGCAGTGCAGGGCTGGCCCTGCCTTGCAGCTCTCAGTGCTGCCTCTCTGCTCCCACCGCACCACCATTAACTGTCATGGGTAGAAAGTAATCTCTGCCCTCTCACATCCTCAGTTGAGAATATTTTACTTCGTTTTTATGATTAAGTACAGCTGCATTAGCCAGCTGAAATTCAACCTTTTCGTAGTTCAAAGTAGGAATTTTATACTGTATCTGTATCTAATTTAGCAGTTGAAGGTTGATTTCTGGTGATGGAACACGTTTAAGAGTATTTTTATCGTATCATTAATTTTATGGTTTATTTAGATCTATACCTGTAAGCAAAATAAGCAAGAAGGTCTAAATACCACAAAACAAGGGATATTAAAATCTGCCTGGGGGGTTCAGGAACACAAATCTCATTGAGGGATGGTCCTGAATTACACGATATTTTAGAAGAATCTGACGGAATATGTATACAATGACATGCTACGTACATGTGGATTCCTCTGAAAACAGTATCCTTTCTCATTCTAACCCTGCCACTGTCCCCAGGCAGGTTCACAAATTCCTTCTTCCAAGTTGGAAAATTCACAGGAATTGTGGCTGGCTGCTACTCCATAGGTTTGTTGGTTGGTTGGTTGGTTGGTTTTGGGTTTTTTTGCTGTTTTTGTTTGTTTGTTTGTTTTTGTTTTTTGTTTGTTGTTTTTGTTTTTTTAAGTGAAATGTGGAAATCTAAGTCTGGAGATTTCACGGTTTTAAGATTACATAAAGAAACAAGTTAGTATTTGAAAAGCAGTGAATTTAAAAATAATATTAAAAACCAATCAACCAACCAAAATAACATCAACAAAAATGACAAAAAAAACCAAACAAACAACCAAAAACAACCAGAAAAAGTTGTTATTTTAATAGAAATCATAAGAAAAAAGATCCCGAGACAGATGTCGATTACTTCTTGAATTTCTTTGCTCCGTATGTTGTCTTTCCTCACCTTCCTGGCATCCTAACTTGTTCAAATTCAGGCCAAGATGACAAAATCTTTTCTGAACCACTCTCTCTGTGTAATAGTGCGGAGTTGTGTATGTTTGCAGTGAACACATGTGTTCACAGAATTGAGGAACAGTTGGAGAATCAGTATGATCCTTTCACTAAATAGCACTAAAGATTACATATGGTACTAGGCTTTGAATACTGGTGAGTTGACCATGAAGACAACGGAAATTTCATGCCAGAGCCTTTTTTTTTAAAAAAAAAAAAGGTTTAGGATGCTTCTGAAAAAAAGACTGATAGCTAAAATATAATTATTTTGAAACTTCATGTTTGTTTGGGATTTCAATAAAAGTTAACGGAGAGTTTTGATAAAGAGAAAGTATTCATTTGGCACGTCTTTGTCTGTGCAGCAGCCTGCCTTGTTTGGAGGGGAAGAACTTGAGTTCGCTGCTGTGTTTTCAGTTAGTTGGAAACTTTGCTGGTTTGGCCAGCAGAGCCGGCAGGCGGGGCAGGTTTGGCTGCTGTTTGCACTGTCAGCCTGCCCCGCAGGGCTGCTGGGCTTGCTGTGTCAGCCAGAGCAAATGTCAGTTTGTAACTGGCTTTCCTGTTGGTGTGTTCAGGCCTGTCTCCTTTACCAGCCATGCTCTCGATGGGCAAAGCTGAGTGCGCTATCGCATTGCCTTGTTTGTCACAGAATCACTGGGGCTGGAAGGGACCTCTGGTGGTCTGGTCTGACTGTCCAGCTAAAACAAGGTCAGTTAGGACATGTTACTCCAGGCCATGTTTGTTCAGGTTTTGATCATCTCCAAGGTCAGGGACTCCACAGCTGTCTCTGGGCAACCCGTTCTAGTGTTCCATCAACCTGGCGATAAACCAGCTTTTTCCTATGTTGTAAATGAAAATTTGAATGGAAATAGCCACTGGTCCTGTCCCCGAAGAAGAATCTCTCTCTGTTGTCTTCCTTCCCACTTACGTGTTCATGGATCTCTCCTTGGAGCCTTCTTTTCTCAGCACTGAACTATCCCAGCTCTCTTAGCCTCTCTTCCTATGATCACTGTATGAGACAGTGCTGAAAGCCTTACCAGCATCAAAATAAACAATATCAGCTGTGTTACCCTATTCCACCAAGCCACTCTTCTCATCACAAAAGGGCCATCAGATTGTTCAAGCATAATTTTACCTTCATAAATCCATGCTAACTACTGCCAATTGCTTTTTTGTCCTTCCTATGCCTGGAAATGGCTTCCAGGTTTATTTGCTGTGCCTCCTTCCCTGCCACTGGGCCGAGGCTGGCCAGTCTGTACTTCCCAGATCTTCCTTGTTGCCCTTTACGAAGAAAGGAGTGACATTTATTGTCTTCCAGTCCTCTCCCAGTGACCATGACCTTTCTCAAAGGTAATGGAGAGTGACCTTGCAAGACACCGGCTGGCTCCCTCAGCACTGTGGGGTAAGGCAAATAGAGGAAACAGTGATAAAGTGAATGGACTGAGGTTTCTCACAGCAAGATAGCAAATATATGTGAATTAAGGTTTTTAAGCATAATAAATAGAATTTTATGCATGAAGGTGTTGAGGGAAATACCTGGTATCCAATGGACTGCGTAAGAATTCTTCCTGGCTTTAAACTGCATGTAGTGAAAAGTTACAGTAATTTTGTTTTTCAACGAGAAGGGCTGAACATATGCAAACTCATTGAGACAGATTATTCTCAAGGTTAATTGAGATACATCAGTTTGCACTAGGTTTCTCTCTCACAATTTTCTGCCTGATTACCAATACAAAATGGTCAAATACATACACCTTTATTCAGTGCAGTTTCTCTATTGTTAGAGATCCCAAGAAAGATAGATTTAGGAGGCTTGGTGCAAGGCTGAGATAATTAGTAAAACTGTAGAACAAGTTATTTATAGGCTAATGGAGACTGAAGTGGGGAGGGACATTGAGCATGGCTCTCTGCAGCCCTGGAGCTTCAATCGTCCTTGGCATGCCGGCACTTCTGATGGGGCTTCCTCTGTTTGCACCACCTCACGTTTTCGTTTGGAAGGAACCTAGAATTTAGGGGCAGGAAGGTTAAGTTTGTCATCTGAATGATAGATTGCTCCTGTCTGTGGCATCATGGTTTGGTCTTAGGAAAATAAAAGGTGACTTTTTGTGAGGCTCATTCTGGAACTGCTAGCTCTTAACATATTAGCTAGGGAAGATTAGTCTGCACATGGGAGCTCCTTTTCTGTATTTACTTGGTTCTTTTTCTAAGTTATCTAATTTTCAAGAATTTCGACTTGAACTTGGTGGGCCAAGCATCTCTCTCTTAATAAAAGTGTGTGTTTCCACTTGAAATCAATGGAAATTACATATTCACAACAGCTTCAAACTCATCTTCTTGTGTCCATAGTTGCGTATTTAGTGTGGACAGGAACACTCAAAATTATTAAAGAACAGTAATGAAGGGCCTTCTCAAAGTGCACGGAAGAAGATGGGGTGTTTAAGAGTATTTATCATTAATTTGAAAACCACAGTTTTAGCTGGCAGACTGACTGTTGGCTGCCTTGTTCGCATTTGGACAGTTGGCTGTAAACGTTTCTGTCTGTACTCTGATGGGGTTAAGAGAATGGGAAATTCAGCCTAATGAGTAGCAGATAATGAACAGTATAGTTCCAAATTATACTTTATTTAAACTTGCAAAATGCTCACAGTTGCTGTGTGTTTCTACCAATCTGTAATATAAATATTTGCAAATAATTAGTATTAATAGGATCTTTATATCTGACTGGACCAAACTGGCATTTTAGATGTGGAAATGTGAGTGAATTATGGATAGCTGTTTGTTCAACCAGTTCTAACAGTGAAGCGGAATGATGGAAAAACACATGGTAGGCTGGCAAAGGACACACTCGACTAGCAAATGAATGCTGAATTGAGCAATTAGGCAGGAAATCAAAATGAGTGTTCACTCTAAGGCAACACATGGCACATGATAGAGAGCAGGTCTAGAAACAACTGTAGAAACTGGCAGAGGATGGTCTGCACCTGGCCGTGTCGTCCATGGCCAGCATCCTGCGCTGGGGACTCCGGAACGGCACAAACGTTTATCTGGACTCTTCTGCAAGATTTTGAGAGCACCTCCTTGCTCAAAAGTGGTGTGATAGTGTGGTGGGGGTTTTGCTTGTTTCCTTTTGTTTGTTTGGGTTTTTTGTGGGTGGGTGGTTGGTTTGGTTTTGGGTGATGTTGTTTGTTTTTTCCGAAAAAGGTTCCTGATAACTGGAGCAAAGGGCTTGGTTCTTTTAAGTTTAGTGTATGAAAAGGCATTCCCTTTTGTTTCAGTAAGTCGCTGTTATGGGACATAGTTGTTGTGTAGTAAATGAACTATCTGAAAATTAAATATTTTCATTTGAAATACTTTTAATAAGTATTATGTATTGTTACAGGCCAGCGTAGTAAAACGTAACACTGCAGTCATGAGCCCAACTGTTTTGTGGATTCAGCAGTAATCACAGCCTGATATTTGTGACTTAATCAATCTTGTATTTGTTAGGGTTGGAAGGAAATGGAACAAATGGATGTATACAACAGATTTCCAACCATTGTCCTGTCTAACCCTGAATTTGCCTTTCTGTACAGGCCCTACAAAGGCCAGTACTGATACTTCTCTTCTGGGCGCTCTCTGCATGTTCTCATCTAGAGGATTCTTGCTTCAATCTCATGGTAGAAATTCAGTGGCACAGAAAACCTTGCTCCAGTCAGAAGAGTTAATTTCCACTAGATTGGTACTATGAAATGCCAAAACTTAAATAGCTCCTGCTTGTACTATGTCATTAATACTCATCTGTCAAAAGCAGCAACATTCATCCAGAAAACATATTGAAACTGGGAAGGAGGAGGAGGGGAAACAATTCTCCTGCCAGTATAAAGAATAATTTAAATCTTCCTTAAAGTTTTCTGCATTATTTTGCAAATATTTTCTATATCAGAAGCAAACAGCTGAGTCTCAATGTTTATAGCGCATGTTGGCAATATGAACGCCAGTGTGTACAGGAGGGTTGAGAATGGTGTGGTAACGCAGTGGGACCCCAGTGCCTGTCCCCTGCTGAACACCAGCTGGCTCCGGGCTCGGCTGGAGCCCCCCACATCCTGGGCAGGATGGAGGGCAGAGACTGGCAGGTAGGTGGTGTGAAGAGCAGAATGCTGCCTTCTAGTCGCAGCACTCCTGGGTACTCCTAGTGATGTGTGTATCCTGAGAGAGGGTGTTAAAGCTGCCGGTTTAGTGAAAAATGTAACTTCTTGTGTAATATCATCAGTGTCACAGAAAACTAAAACTTGTGGAAATCCATAGAGCTACTTTATATCCTTTCATAACATCTGCTTTTGTGTGCTTCTACTTTCTGGTAGATCATTGCTAGGAAAAGTGAACCCCTTTACTTCAAAATAACTCGGTCACAGGTTCGTGTACATTAACTACGGTAACTTCAGTATGGGCTGTGAGAGTCAAGTGAAAATAGTCGGGCAAGGATTTGCATAGTATCTAGTACCGTGTTGTTTGAGTATGGGATGCTGAACCCTGGTGAGCTGGGCCAAGTCCTCGTTTGATACTCCAGCTCAGCTGTGCTGTGTGGTGAGCTGCCGTGTGCCTGTTCTGGCCCAGTTGTGCTGCACTAGGAGGTGATACCTTAACCCGCATTGCTGGAATGTGGTGGGACCTGCGCCACAGTGAACCATTTACGTTCAGGAGAAAGACTGATTCTTTTCACCTGCATGTTAAACAGCAACTACTAGAGAGGATTACAAGCCACTGAGACTATCTTACAGGTAAGTAGAAACAAATACAGTTTACAACATCATCTTTCAGTGATTGCTGCCAGCTAATACTTGTCTGAGCCTCCCTAGTGTTGGATGTCGCCTTTTCATGGAATGCAAGTCAATTGAAAGTATGAAGTCAGAGGCTGCATCTCAAAATGCGTTGAAAGCATGTGCTTTGATAATAGGGCACTTCAAGGGTAGGTTAATTAGCTAATGCTTTCTTTGCTCACACCAATTAGTGAACTTTTTATAGAAAGAATGAAGTCCTAATTATTCAGATCAACAAGAGTAATTAGGAAACATTACCAGCATTAATAGAACTTGGGACAGTTCTTAACTACTGCAAGATTGATTTGGGTGTCTAAATGGGAAGAGCTGCCCGTGTGTTTCTCAGATTGGCCAGCGTCCCTCCTTTTTAAGGGAACTGGTAAGAATCAGAGGTGTTGACAACTCGAAATGCTATTAAACCTCTTAAAGCACACTCTACACTTCAGCTTTCAACACTGACTTAAGAGAACAAACCCTTCACAAAAACATGCTGATTCAGTTATTTAATGCAACCTGTAAGAAAGGTTCCATGTCTTGCTGTTTCGTAAATGTGATTGAGAAGGCATTTCTGTTTTCCTCCCATCTACCTTCTGGTAGTGCTTCACCTTCGGGTGCATTGCTTCCCACAAGGGTGCTCTGCCTCCTCGTGTCAGTGCTGTTGCAAGAGAGTAAAGCTTACGTAGGGCTCCATGTCTGCTTGACACGTACATGCTTGTTGCATAGCTCCATGTAGCTTTGGATATGTTTATGATCAAAGATAAACGTTGATTTTTTTTTTTTTTTTTTAATTGATGACAAATTAAATTCCCTTAGGGCACAGTTTGGGTAAGACAATAATACTCCTAAGTAAAGGCAGAGCAACTGAAAACAGATGGAGCTGCATTATTGATGAGAACTTGGGGTGTGCAGAATAAGGGATAAGGATAGAGTAATACAGAGTAATCTACTTGATTGTTAAGTCAGGAGCTATAGACACTATCTTAACTAGCACAGACTAAACTGGTGCAATCAAAACTGTAAGTTACATGAAGAGAATTTCAGATAAAAATAAGTACAGATTATTTCTATGTGAACGTTCGTTTACTTTGTTCTCTTGGGTGGGTTTGGCTTCATTAAGAGGATCAAGACCCAAGTCAGTTTGTTTCCCCACAAACAGTAGCTTTAAGTTGAAAGCTGAAAATGTGATATCTTGGTGTATTCAATTACTTGATGTCTTTAACACTTTTGAAACTCATTTCCACAGGTGGTAAAGAAAAGTTCATAGAGTAAAATTTTCTTGGCTTGTTCGCCTTTTTTTTTTTTTTAAAGTGGTGCCAGCCTTTTTTTTATTATATTCTTGGCCCAATTATTCTGCTAATCTTAAGAATATTCACTTGGCTGTTCTTGACCTTCTCACTGACATGGGCTTTGCTTTGCTGTCTAACTAAGGGAACCTGAAGAACATTCAGGGAAAAATGACCTTTAAATGCCTGCTCATCTCAGGTAAGGAATAATAAGAGTTCACTATCTCCCAACAGATGGTAGGCTTTTCTTAGACGTCAGTACAAATTTATTTCAGTAAAAGAGGAAAAATGCCTACGAGGTATTTGTGCAGAATCCTGAATTTGGTAGCTAGATAGAAATTGACTTGAAAGATATTTCTTCACTGGGTAATAGTTGGTTACCTGCTATCACAAAAGAGTGGTTTCAAAGGTATAGCTGGCTAAGTCTGGTTTAGATTTTCCAGTAAACTGTCCTATACTTCAGCTTTGTTTTATTTCTGAACACAAAATATACATAGTTTGTGAAAAGCTTGGTTTAGAATAGAATAAGAAGGACAGCATTGCCCAATTAATCAGAATAGAATCGTTTCAAGGGCTGATGAAAGCCCTTGCAGGTTAACCAAGGGTCTTCCCTTTGAGATCAGTGGAATTAGGTCAGTTTCTTATTTCAGAATACCTGGCCTACAGGCATCAAAACCAGCTGTAGACTCCAACAATTTGTTTGCGTACTCATTTATAGTTAGTAGATCAAAATTTAATTGGAAAATCAAAATCTTTGGTTTTAGTATTACAGTCTCTGCTAACCAACCAACCTGAAAGTTGTACTACCTGGATAGCTTCGAGGTAGATAAAGAAATTAATTAAAATTAAGATAGAGATCATAATCTTACAAATCACTTAATCTGCAAACACCGATAAGATGTATTTTGTTCCTGCTCTTCAAAGAATAGGTGTAAGTCTTTCAGGGAGTTTGTGTTTGTCACCCAGAACAAGCAGTAAATTTTTTTCCTTCTGTGACAAATCAGCTCAATGCCAGTAAAGCTGATGCAGCGAAGTTCCCGCACTTCCAGTGGATGGACACATCAAAGGCAATTCAGTGACACGTGGAGAATGTCTGACTGGGGGTTATAGTAGTTTTCCAGATCTGTCTGTCTTGGTACGTATGTCTCTGCACGAGAACACTGGCCAAAAGTAGCACTGCTCCGTCATGTCACTGCAGCAGTGCTTCTGGCAAGTGTGCTTGTGCCTGCTTGACCTCCTCATATTCAGTGTGAGTATCAGGATCTGAGTTATCATGGACTGTACAACATACTTCTGTTGCTTCAGGAAATCCATGCTTCCAGAATTTTTAAAAGTTCTTCTCTCTTTGAAGAAAATGATGTAGGAGGGAAATCAAGGTCAGTGTCCGTGTCCCAGGTGGCCTTTGGGGTCACAGAAAAAGAGTTCGTCCTTCCATTTAAAACCAGTTCAAAGAATCATTCCTCCTTTCTAGAGGGAACAAAAGAAAATGCAAGACTCCAAACTACATCTTAGTTTCTTACAACAAAGTGCAAGGCCATTTATAGCTGCCGAGAGTGTTTCTGAATAGATGATAATAAAGGACAATTCAGTGATAAAGGCAGAGTTTGACCAAAAGAGATTTTCATACTTGCCAAGGAGGGGGTATAGGAAGAAAGGCATGCACAGGAGGATAAGGGGTACTGAGGAAGGGTGAAGTTAAGTTTAGAATATCTGTCTTCCTTTTGGCTGGCTTTTAATTTGTCTAGGTATAAATTAAATCACATGCTATTATGAAGTTCAGAATCTTTCTCCTGTCTTTGTATGAGAGAAAAAGTTGAGGGCTCTTTGCAGGCTGTTTGAAATACCTGTGTTAGGAGCCGAGGTGGTAGAGATGGATACAGCAAGAAGTGCCATTACGGGAGGGCGCTGGTGACCTTGAGGAAGGTCTTGTTTTGGATCACCTGGGTGATTTTTTGACAGGCAATCAGATTAGGGCAGTCAACTGACATTGATGACAGTACCTGGTACACTAGTGACCTGTAAAGCACAGGAAGAATGTAGAAACAGATGGTAGAAAGGTTAGTGGAAGAGACTTAAAAGGTTCAGTTTTCCATAGCTTGAATTATTTCCCATATACTTGGAGCAAAAGAGCACAAATTATATTTTAATGCTGGTTCCATTTTATGCCCCCCCCCCCCCCCCTTTTTTTCACCCCCTCCTTCATCTCTTCAGTTCTGTCCCTGTTTCATCCAACAAGGTTTGCTGTTACTCTACAGTTCAGGTTGCTTTTGCTGAAACCTGAGGGGGCTGTGCGCAAAGGTGGTGTTTCTTGGAAAATGTACCTACAACTAGGGAGAGAAGAGGTATCCCGTAATTTTGCTGAGACAACCTTGAAGCCAGGGTGACAACAGCTGGATAACCCCTGCTGCTTCTGCAGAGACAGCTGCAGCTTAAGGTGGTAAATCTAGCAGAAGAGATGGAGAAGGCCGTGCTGCTTCTGTCACTGCTTTCTGCAGTCTGCCTCAATTATGGCTCCACCATCGATCCTCAGAACCGCTCCACGGGCACTGAAGATCCGCAAAGAGCTTCTGCTCAGCAGTGAGCAGCAGTAAGACTTAAACATTCATTTGCTGTTGTAACTAGGGAACAGAAACACGGCGTTTATCTGTAGCTCTAGTAGGGCGTGCTGGCTTCCAGTGCCTCCTATTGAGCTGTGCTGTCTGTCCTTCCCAAGAAGGAAATGTTTATGTGCTCTTGCTGAGTTTTGACAGTTTTACTCGGGAGATTAAGGATTCCAACAGACAAAGACGGAAATGCATATAGCTTATCACTGAAACCTGACCAGATAAAGTTGTTTTCCTAGTAGCTTTTTGGGTCACTCGTAGCAGTGAGAACATAGCCACCTCTGGGTTGTTTCTTCTGGTGTTTAATGGTAGAAGCCCAGAGAAGAAGAGGAAGTGGGCTGTTTCGCTCTGTGCCCTGATGATGTTGACAACAGAAGCAGCTGTGAAGTTGCTGTTAGTTTGGATAAAATCTTTGTTTCTCTTGTTTTCTTTTGTCTTCAGATAGTAAAAATAACTAGAAATGGATCCAAGCTTGAAAATCTGTAGTCAAATTCCTGTTCTTCTAAAGCTCTTTACTCTTTGGCCTTTACTCTTCCAAGGTGTGAGGAGCAACTGTGGCAAGCATGTTTCCAGTCCCGTCACAAAGATGTAGTAGGGATGCAGTAATTACATTTCACAATATCTCTGTAATAAAATCTTCATTATCTGTGCTTCGTCTAACAGCCTGTTTGCCTTCTCAAGATTTCAGATTTGCAGAGGATATGCGTTATAAAAATATTATCCTATTAAACTAGAACATCCCCAGAATATTGACTCCTTATCAAAGCTTTGGGATCCTTTGTTTAGGCTTTGCCCACAATCAAACCTATCCTAGGCAATTATCAGTCTTCTCGGAGAGCAACACTCTCCTGCCTGACAGTACTTGTGTGTAATCACCGCTTATGGCTTAGCTAAGAATCGAAACTGGGCCGCTCTCAGAAGCCAAGATGATATGTCAGTGCTCAAGGGCCTCACTGGAACCATTTTAAAACGTGTGATTAAGGCAGTTCTTGCCTCCTCTGTATTAGCCAAAAGAACAGTAAAACAAAACAATGGATTTTAGGGATGAATGAGCATTAGAAAAAAACGACTGTGCCTTGATGTGATTCAATGTGGGATGAAAAGAACTGGGTGAAAAAACCAACAAGCTGTCTGCTTGGTAAAAGCCAAGACTTTTAATGAATTTTTTTTCGCTTACCATTTTGCTTGTTATTTAAGATAGCATATTCACTGTAGTGCAGAAAGAAGTGATTTGATTGGCATTTACTTTACATTCCAAGAACTACTTTTATTTTGGATAAACATTTTCATGTTAGGTATTAAGTATACAGGTGTGTATTTATGTATGATCTTTGGTGAATTCCATTTGCTATTGCAGGACTTATTTCTCATAAACTAAATTTCTAAGAAATTTGAAAGTGAACATGATTCATTTGTTTTGACTGTGACTTTGGAAAATAGTTTTCTTCCCTTAGTTTTGCAGGTGAAAGAGTTAAGAGTGCCTGCAGTAGATTTATGAATGTTGCTGCAGGCAAAAATTAGCTTAGCAGTTTTTGCTAATAACCCTATCCTTTTTCTTCTGAACTCCACTTTCATCTAGCAGAACTGTAAATTGTATTCCAATAGAGTAAGTAAACTGAGGGTCAAAGGGAAATGTAAGGTGCTGAATCACATGGCTTCACTTTCATGAAGGTAGGAAGAACTCTGTAAGAGCAGGTTGTAAACAAGCTAAAAACCGGGGGTCAAAACCCTGTAGAAAAAGTTAATAACTTTTTCCCTGCACCATTTTTATATCAAGGTGCAGATGGGTTTATCTTTTTAGAAAAGAAGCAAAAGTAAGATACTTAGTCAACCTTTTGCCTTACTGCATTCAAATGAAAATTACAAGTAGAGTCACCTAATGTAGATTTTATCCGTGGTGCATAATGGTTGTGGAAAAACCCTGGACGTTTTCTTTGCCTTTGTAGATGCTGCTCTGAAGTCAGGTGGAAGAGCATTGTAATTTCTGTTGCCCTGCACAGAGCTGTTTGTTTTTTAACTCTACGTTGAGGTCCAATGCAGGACCAACCAGTGCTGGCAAGCAGTAAATAGACTTCACTTTTTACCTCTTCATAAGTATACCTGCAAAAAGTTTGAATACTTGTACTTTAGATGGGTAGTTCATATTTCAAAACAAATGTGGAGTGAGTAAAGACTTTAGGATCAGATTTATGTCTTCAGCTTTGCTATTTGCTCTGTCAGTGACCAGGAACAAGATATTCAGTACCTCTCTCATTTGTAACAGATGATCTCTAGTTTTGTATTCAGAGCAATTTTCGAAGTTTATTCTTTCCAAGCCTGTTCTCTCTCATCCGATGTTAAACAAAACTTCTCTGCTTTAAAAAATTTTTTCCCTGTTTCTAGGACTGATCTTGTGTCATCTCTTACCCAGTGCAGATGTGATCCTTACTGCTTAACTGCTCGTCCTGACATCCTCTGTCTTCCCACTTAGTAGTTTTTTTAAATATTTTTGTATTTCATCCAATGTAGCTGATGCCAGTGTGACCTGGTAGAGTTCCAAAAAACGTCACTGAAGTTCACTTCTGTTGTTCTTCCTGTCATTTGTGACGATGCTTCTTTACCATTGTGCTTATGCAGAGCTTGAGGGAAGTTATTTGGCTGGTGTAATGAGTTCAGTGGTTTTCACTATGATCTATAATTTGATCTCTCATCTTTTTCTCTCCTGGTCATCTTTTCAGTAACAGGGCAAAGGCGAGTACTTCTTTTTTCTATTCTTATCGCAGCCACAGAGTGCAGGTAACCTCTTTGTGTAGATGCTGAGTTACTTGGGCAGCTGGTTGCAGTGATGAACCTGTGATGTTCTTTGCAGGTGTTTTGTGCTCTTTCAGTTTCACAATCGGAGACTTTAGTTTTGTCTCCAGTACAGATATTTGTGTGCATCTGTGGTGTCAGAGGCTCACCGCTTCTGTGCTGGTTCTATGCTATTTTTCTAGCATCTATGACAGAAGTGCAGGGCTACGATTCCAATATGCTGTGGAAAAAAAAAAACAGTAATACCAGGAATTTCAGATCTTAACGTGACGTCATTACCGACGGGGGTTCCTTGTCTTTGCAGTATGTGACATCTTGCTGTTCCTGGACGTGCAGGCCTCAGCTCTGGGCTAAACGCGAGCACCTGATAGCTGTGGGCAGAGGCTGTGCTGAGACGTGTTGTGATGAGGCTGCGCTGGGCCGTGGTCACCTGTCCCATGAGACCAGGGCTGCCGCCCAGCCGTTCCACGTCAATCCCTGGCTAACACTAGAGTTTCATCGTGGTGTCATTGATTGGAGGGCTTGGGGTAGTTTTCTACTCCAGGCTGTGGAACTTTGTGAGCCTCGACCACTTCAGTTTCACACTGCTTGAGAGGAAAAGCAAAAGCCCATGTTCATTTTCACTGGACCTGAATCAAACCTCAACCCGGGCATGAGAAGTCTGGTTGGTTGATGGAAACTCTCTGTATGTTCTCTTATTGAAGGGAGGGGAACCATTTTGATGTGTTGAGCGAGATGGCAAATATTAGCACTGCTTTTTGATGAAATCTCTTCTCTTAGTGCCTCAATATGTTGGCTTTAGTTGAAAATTGAATTTTGAGTTATTATGTCTTTATCTCAGCTGGGCTGCTTCATCATTTGCTGCTTACTCTGAGTGAAGTAGCACAAGTGCTGACTGATTGGAGCTCTTCTGTCAGTGGGAGCCTTTCAGCTGACGTTACTGGGTTTTGAAGAGAGTGCATTATATGCAACCTAAATTCTCGTGTTGGCTGCTTATGAAACAGCTGATCTATTTAAATACCTTTATTGTTTTTTAAGGGCCTTAATTCTGTTGTCTGTGTTTATTTAAATCCTGTATCTTGAACCTTGTTTTGACTGAACTCAAATATCTAATTCTGTCAAAAGCCTATTTGTCAAAAAACCTCCAACTTTTCTCTCTGTAAAAATGCTGTTAGAAGTACCTTCTCTTTGTTTTTAATCTGAGTATTTTGAAAAGGCTACTTAAAACATACAATATATATCAAGTTTATTATTTTAAATTAGAGCAGTTTTCTCTACTTTGAAGATAAAACACTTTTCAGGTTTTGTGTCATTCTGTAATGCCTGATAATATTGGTAGAACTTGCTAGTTCTTGCTCATACTTTTCTCAGCTTGTTTCATTGTACTTTTTAAATAGCACTGTGATATACTGTATTGAATTGCTCTTCCTTATTTCTACCAAAATCATTTATTGAAAGCCTAAAAAAAGGTAACGTAATAAACATTTCATAGTAGTGTGAATATAATTAAATAGGAAATACAACTTATTCCTGTTACAATTTTTGATTACTAATGGAATTTTCATTGAATTAGAGAAAGATCATTTTACATTTTCTTGCAGATGTTTTATTTAATAGCCTGAAATTCTAAAGACAAAGTACAACCCTATGCATTCTGCAGGTTTAAACTAAGAAAGTTTGTTTTCAGGGATTAAACTCAATACAGCTCAAACTACTGTATGAGTAATCAAACTAAAATAGAGTAAAAGGTGAAGTATTTCAATGTAAACTATGAATATTCACATAAAAAAATTCTGAATCACTTCTGTTTCAGTAGTCCCTGTGTACTTTTAAAGTGGAGCCATTAAATGTCCACTCAGACAGTTTCAAATCAACTGAAGTCTCTCCTGAGCCTGCATTTCAGCAGTCAGGTCTGTGCGCCAATTGCTCTCGCTGGGTGCTGCTTCCCTTGAAGACGTTAGAGGAGGTTTAGAGATCACCGGGGACCTTTAGTTAGAGCTGCACATAATGATTCTCAATTAGGTCAGGCAGTGGTGGGTGTCAGCATTCTGTAGCAAATGGAGCTTGGAATGTTTGGGGGATGGAAGATGCGCTGAATTTCTCCGTAAGACGCTTTTGCTGGAGTTCAGGAAGGACTAGAGGAATGTTACTTTAGGCTTGTTTCTGTATTCAGCCCCATGAAAGGATATTGGGGGGGAAGGGGAGGAACACCAACAAAACCCACCTAAATAAACAAAGAAAAAAAGCACTCGCAAAAAAAACCCAGATCAAAAAAGCTTCATGTTTATGTTACAAAAATGCAAACACCCACCCAACATGATGACCTTTTTTAGTACTTTGATTCAGCTGCGTTGAAGTTGTATGTCATGTAGCTGTGTTAATGTAGCATGGATTATTTGACTACATATTTTGCTAAGTGTTTTGCTGCCTTCTTATAATTCTGTGTTTTCTTAAGAATTAATGAATTTGTGCTATTTGTGCACAGTTTAAGGATTATCTGAAGTATTCCAAGACTAATTCTGTTTTCTATTCATATGACAAATGGATTAAGAATCTTAGTTATGAGAAATAGTTGTTGGGAGTCCAATTATCATTTGCTTGTTAATGTTCTCTATTTGACACATGCTTTTGTGGTAAAGGAAGATGAATTCCATCTGCAGGAGCTGCATCATTTTTCAGACTACTTAAGTTGAGGTTTAGAAGTTTTCTCACAGATAAGACTAATTCCTCAATAGGTTACGTTGTTGTAATGTATTTCATCTGAAAGCCTCATTGCTTTTCTAAACATCATTATTATTCTTTATCTATATTACAGTAACATCTAGAATCTCCTGCTGAGATCAGTTCCCTTTGGAACTGCACAAGCAGCCCTTAGCAGAGATGTGAAATAACTGTAAGCTCTCCTTGTATCTTCATGAGCTACAGCTCTTTGGTCCAGGTGAACTGGAAAGCTGGCGTCTGTCTATGGGCTTGTGGTTGCAGGAAAATGTGCATTTATTAGTGTACTGATAGAATTCTCTCTTTGTAACTTCCAGGCGAGCACTATAAAAGTCTGTTATTTCCTGTTTAAGTCACTTTCCAAGACCACTTTATTTCTCAATGAAGGCTTTAACGTGTCGAATTCTAACAGTCTAATTAGATCACTGTAGATAAGCTGCAGATGATGCCAGGATCTCTTCTGTGCCATGGGTGGCTGCAGAGGTGCTCTCAGGGCTCTGGCATGGACCTTTCCGAAAGGTTCTCGGAAGGGCCCTGGGGAAGGGCAATGCACATCCCTTCCCAGGAATTTTGAGAAAGATTCTGTACTTTGACTCCCACTGACAGAAAAGGGTTTGGCTCCCACTAATTGGGATTTACTTGAATAGGGAGGTGGTGTTGTATACTCACACAGCTGTGTGATGCGCACCCAAAGGTCCAGGGAGCTGAGAAAACTGTATAGATGTAGAAAGAGTATGATCTTTTTTTTTCCTCTGCAGTGATGTAGAGAGGCATGAAAACATTTGCCTGTCACTAGAATCTTTAAATAAATGCAAGGGGCTGTTTAAAAATTGAAATTTTGATTTTTACATGTGTTTGTAAATGTTTTGTCATTTTATTTTGCTGTAAGTTTATAAGTGGTGTTTTAAAGCTTACCTGTTATTTACATTCCCCAGGTCCAGTTTGTAAGATTTCATCCCACTTGCCCATTGAAAAGACAAAACGGTGTATCCAGCCTCATTTTAAACAAGGCAGCTCAAGCACCACTAGCCCTATAGCTGTGACAGTCCTTACCCTAGGGGGAGGTCTCTTGGTCTCAGGCTGTTTCTTTTTCCCTTCTTTATTTATTAATATGACTGTTACCCTGTCGCGTTGGGCATGTTTTATGCTTTATGGTTTGCTTTGTTAATAGTATCCAAGCTGGTTAGGTTGGAGCTAGCGTGACTTTCGTTACAGGTGCTGAGCGGCCTGTCAATACTTTTTACAGAAGTCAGAAGGTACTTTTGCTAGATGTTGGTAGGGAGTGGCTGGAGCATTTTAGGGTTGAAAATGATATTTGATTGTCTCACATTAGTAAAGCAAATTCAGTGTATGTATTTAAATATTTGAAGACAGTGACAGAGATATAGTGGTCTGTGGGTTTTGTTAATGTATTCGCAGAGCTTTAAAACTAATAACTGGAATATTAACCTGATATATTCAGGATATGTTTATTTTCTGCTGTACATTGACCTAGTGTCATGAGTGCTTCATTCTGTTAACAAAATGTTAGCGACAGGCAGATTGGAGAGAGACCTACTTTGTCCTAAGTAACTTTATATTAGTTTCTTTCACATTGGGCAAACTTAAGGCAGATAGGCTAAACTAACAATAGGAGAAAACCCACTTGCTGCTCCTCCCAACACACACACATCCCCGGGTGGTGTTGCCCATGCCGACCTTTATCCTTCCTGCTGGCTCCTGCTCTATTCCTTTGCTGAGTCAATTCAACCTGGCAAGAGAAAAAGAACAGACGAATAGTTCTCTGTGAACTTGCCAGGCTTCACGGGTTCAGTGCAGTCTGCACCAAGCATCACTGAAGCGCTAGGAAGCAGGGGGAGGCTGCGTGCACGAGAGCAGGGCGCAGGGGATGTCCCCATTGCTGACAGCTGGCCTCTAGGTCACCGCAGCCTCTAAGAGGTGGCTCTGTGTGTTGTCCATGGTACAGTGCAGATGGAGGGCTGAAATGTGATTGTGCTGGTGCTGCAGAAAACAGACAAAGCAGACCAAAGCCTCACATGTCAGTGCACCCATTCTCCCCTTAAAATGACTTTCGTTCCTCCCTAAAACTTGTCGGGATACAGCTTTCACTCTGCATGCTGAACAGACAGTGCAACAGTGAAGAGGAGAAAACAGGACAACATGTAACTGCAACACCACAAACTAACTTTCAGCGTTACTCTTATTGCATGTGCGGCTGATTTGGCTGTTAGAATGGATAAGTGAAAATATACTGGTTTTCTTGCATATTTTTTCCAGATGCTTGGCTGCTAAGCATGTTATTTTATGATAAACCTTAAGATCTGCTCTAAGCAGTTATGTCCTTGTTTTCTTATTTAGCTTAGATGCCTATATGATGCTTATGGCTTGTTAGTCATGGGGTGGATCTTGAGAAAAGAGGTTTACAATGAAAATTCCTTCTGTGTTTCAGGTTTTTTGCTTGGGGACTTAGCTTTTCCTGGCTTTGTAACTTTACAGTGTGAACCCCATTACGTGCTTCCTGAGATTTTCCAAGTGTTGCATTCTCAGATTCATAATTTCCAGCCTGCAGGGAAAAAAAGCTTTCTCCATTTATGTAGAGTTTTGTTTCTCTGTGTTGCTGAGGGCATATGTGTCTGAGACAATTACAGAGGTTGTTAAAATAAAGAATCTCAGTTGTGTTGATCAAAGAGTAGGAGCAGCTTACATCTGTTAAAAGATTTCCATGACTGTAGCTTAATGATCTTTGTGAACAGACCTAAAGTTAAAAGAGTTGGTATAAAATTATTTTCAAACTATGGGTTACGGGTATTAAATTTCTTCGATTATTGTTTCTGCTGAGACTCGTAATAAAACAATATTTTTTGGTGGTAGTTTTTTATTTTCAACATAATATTAACCAAGAAATGTTAACATTTATAGTGAACCTGAGAGACTAGGCTGAAATAGGTACTTAGAGAAAGGAAAGGCTTCATGTCTGAGGCCTTTACTTCAGATTTATTTGATAGAAGTCATTTGGCAACTTGGGTACGCTAGTGTGAAGTCCTAAACCTATGTCTAGAAAATTTAACAGCAACGACTTCTCTAATATTTGAGGTATCATTAATGATACATAGGTCTGAGATTGGCCCATGCAGTCTAGAATAGACTGCTGTCAAGAAATGCGGCATAAGAGAGGTTCTTGATCTCGCCACGTCCTGCAGCCGCTCGGGCAGGTGGTTAAAGTTGGCAAAGATGGGATCTGTGACTCAGTTCCCCGTGTCCCAGAAATGGGGCTCTGCCTGCTCTCCGTGTGCTTGGAGTGAGCTGTCTGAGCCAGGGGGTGCCTTGCGTCTTGTTAGATGCTTATCAAACATAAAACATGATGAGGCTTTTTGTCAGATGGTTCGAATGGATGCTGCTGTAGCAGTAATACTGAAATAAATAATATTAAAATCCTGTTTCATCTCCTGAAATCCACTCCTCATACGTGCGTCTGGAAAACCAGAGCCTTAAAAATCATTCACGTAGAGAAATGAGAACACAATGCTAATCACATCAAAACAATCTGAAATCCAGTGTTGCTTTCATTATCCTGAAGTCAGCAATATGCTATCCTCATTGTTCCTTTCTATAATGCAATTTATTGAGGCTATTCATCCTTCACACACACTGCAGAAGTGCAGTTTGTAAAGCTGAGAAAGCTGTAGACTTAGTGTAATAATTCAGCAAGAAAAACTGATTTGCAAGTGACCCATGTATCAGGCTGTCAATGGTGCTTAAAAGTAGTTCATAAATTCTTGACAAAGAAAGGTGTAGGCTTTGGGGAACACCCTTTTTTAGAAATGAAAAGGCCTTGTGAGAGTTGGTCACAGGAGCTTAATGCAGAATGTTATTCTTGCATGTAATTCACATACCACCAGAGGAGAGGAGGGAAGTAAAACAACATTTTGCGATCAGGAGCTGACACAGAAACATTATGTCTCTAAGGACCAAGCAGTTTTACTTGAACCTAGACTTGTATCAGAGGTGCTGCAATATTCCTTCTACTCCCTACCAGTTCCCAGGGGAATCTTGAGCAATCAGTTTTTCAGGGTCGTCATACTCGAGCATGTAACTGAGGCCATAATTTTTTTCTTTATGTTTGTGAGGACCTTGTTAGTTCGGTAGTACTAAGAAAAAGCTGTTTCTCTGCATGCTAATACTACGTTCAAATTAAAAATTACATGGAAACTAGAATTTGCCTGAATGGAAATTATCTATAAATGCTTATGTTGCTGTGCGTTCTTTAGGCACTTACCCTAAAGCAGGTTGTGCTCTAGCACTCAGCTTGCTGGGTGAGAAATAAAAGAGGACTTTATTCTTATTGGCCGGTCTTTGAATGGTGAAAGGGTTGGTTTGTCACCTTATCTTCCTTTCTTGGGAAGGGTCTGGCAGCAGCTGCTGCCCTTAACACTTCCCTGATCGTGAGGGCTTCGTGTGTGTGTGTGTGTGTCGGCTGAGAAGATCTGAAATTACGGTGCTCTGCTATCATGGGCTGGCTCTGCAGTGCCCCGGCCAGTGACCAAGTTACACAGGGATTGATCCAGCTGAAAACCTGAAGTACTCGTTGCTCTGCGGGGATAAACAGTGCTAATTTTGTACCAGTTCCATACATGCATCCAGGTAGGATGCATTAAAAGCAGCTCTTACTGTTTCTATACAAATAGAGGTAGGTTCAAGTATTTAAGGATTGTTTGACAAAAAGATGCTTCTATGGGTTTATACTCCTTCTATGTGTAGAATAGATATAGCAACTCAGTAATTGCTGAAGGTATTGATTGCTATAATAGCCCATTAATCTAGGATGTCCTATCAAGTCAAGCAGTACCTCATGTGATTTCAGACAGAACTGCCATGTGATAGGTTTGTACACACTTTACCAGATTTGGGATGTGTGGATGGAAGCTTTTTTATTCATTTAAAAGCTGATTTCTATATAATGAAAACACAAATCAGAGGCATGCATTTAAGCAATCTATTCAGATTACTCAACTAAATTTCTGTATGGGACACTGAATGATTACACATACATTTCATAATGCCTCTTTCTGGGCTTTTTTATAGAAAAGGGAGCTAATGATTGAGGTATAAATGTACGAACTCGACCTGGAAGGCATCCCCAAGAAATGTATTGGAGGGGCCTAGTGGAAGAAATTATACATTGTGACGCACAGGAAATCAAATCACAACAGATGTCAGCAGCAGTCATACAGGAGTCCAAGAAACTGATTTTCTTTAAAAGGATTTTTATAATTGGCCTTTAGAAAATGAGTGTAATGACAATGTGCATAAAATATGTCTGTTTAAAACAAACAGAAGGCAATAGGAGAAGGTCTCTGTTTTGTAATCTATTTTTTATCATCTTCTTATTCTCCACAGCACTGGAAGTTAAGCTTTAAAAATGATTCCACAAGCTGGTCTCTGGTTGACAGTGCAATATTGGCCACTAAAATTTCCTTATGAGTGCTTTCAAGGGTAACAATTAAAAGTTTTGAGTTATTCCAAAGGCGACACTAAGGTGTAATGACAAACAGCTACTGCACTCAGTAGTGTAACTGCACGTGAGTGTACATGACTATTTGATGTTTTTGGGAAGAAGCTGAAATTTGTTTTATACCCATTAAAAAAGCGAAAATTCTGTTTTACCTTTGTTCCTTGCTGGCCGTACTGCTGGTCCTAAGAAGAAAAGCCTGCGTTCTCACTACTGACCTTCCAAGCTTCCTGAAAGAATGATTATGTAGCCAGTGAATATTTAAAGTTTCTTATATCAATAGAAAGTCAGAATCATAGGTCTTACTCAAGCAAATTTACTTTAAAGCATGGAATTTCTTTTGTCTTCATAAAAAGCTGAGTAAAAATGAAATCTAGATTGATTACAGAAGTTATAGAGCAAGGCAGTCGTCAGTGGATTTACATTTGTACTCTGAGGTACAGATGGTCTCAGTGTTACTCTTTAGACGTGCTTATTCAATTCAGACCTTCAGGAAATCTAGGAGCAATTTATTAAGGTACCTAGTGGCGGGGGGAAATTACCGTTCTTGACATTTAGAGAAGTCAAATCACGGCTCATCAAGGTGTTGCTCAGCAAAATATGGCTGTAACAGGAAAAAATGTGAATTCCTGCATTTTGGAAAGGAGGTGTTCTACAGAGTCTAGTGCTGGCACCTGGCTGGTGGTGTGTTTCCTGATGTAGATGCGGCCTCCTCTTGGTAGGAGACCTATTCTGCTGTACGTACATACAAGAGCACACCAAACAGCTGATAGGTCTTCCGTTTTCATATTCAGTGACATCAAGGTCTTGACTTGGTTGTTTTTGTGTTTGTTGTGATTGTTGTTGTTTGGTTTTTGTGATTGGTTTGGTTTGGTTTGTGTTTGAGAGGCGTGGTTTGCTATAGCACCCATGAATACAGACTTAATTACAGAAACTTCCTTTCTTCACCAAGAAACATCACCAACAGAAATACATCTCTAAGAGGCAAAAAACCCCATGTCTACAAAAGGAAATTGTGTAATAAACCCGTTTGCTGTTTTGGTTCAGTGAAACTTTTCAAAGTGAAACACAGAAAATCATCCATGGCGTGTTAGCCGCAAACCATTCAGCAGCTGCAATCACAGTTACATTGAAAGTCTTCCTTGATGGTACGAAACATATTGAAAATGTATAAAAGAGAGAAGAAACAAGGGAAATCATGTAATACTGTGAAATTTTTGCATAAAAGTCGGTCACAGTAACGAAATGAAAAAAATTTATTTGCAGCTGTTATTTAATCACTGGCTCAAACCATTTAAAGATGAACATCATTGCTTGCATCAGGGACAACTTTATTATTTAACTGCCTCTACAGCCACTAAGGATTTTTCTATCGACTACATTGGCAGCTGTTGTAAAATCCAGTAATGACGGGTCTAAATGAGAAGGATGCATACAAATTCTTTATAATGCTGTAAGATAAGGAACATATATCTCAAAACAGCTACCCACTTTAAAAAGTTGTGCAATGTATATAGGATTATATTATTTTTTAAAAAAAAAAGTTTGCAGAAGGGTACAGATTATATACAATGAAGTCCTTATGCCACCAAGGCAATTATCATGAAACTGAAATGTTTGTGCAGGCCCTAGTAGGGGCATTGCCACAGCCCACTCACAGGTATGGTATGAACTGGCTTAAAAGGTTACAGCTTCTAGTAAAAAATAAGCATCAATATCCCGAACTACTAGAAGGTTTCCTTGCACTAGTTTCAAGGATTTATTCCATTTCTCTGTCTATTGAGGACAGTGTTGCTTGAAATGCAGGACAAGTGTTAAGCTGACCAGAAAATACAGCCATCCTCCATGAAAAGTTACTTTTTCAATATCAAATTGACTTGACAATTGATTATAAATCCAAAAGAAATTAGTTATGAACTGGAGTTAAAGCAGATTGCAATGTAGTTTGGCTTTAAATAGGTGGCAATACGTATCCATTACTCTGTTCAGTATGCTAATGGAAAACGAGGTCAGAATAACAAAGCGTCTAATGAACAAAAAGCCTTGAGAAACGATGTGTGATCTAGATTTAGCTTTCTTAGTTACAGAGTAGCAGCAGTGAAATGCCGTCTGTCATTAGATAACATTTCATTTGGCAGAAAACTGAGAACTGGAACACCTATAGCCCTAGAAATTAGTATCTAGAATTCTGCAGAAGTAAAAAGGCTGTACAAAACAAAATGTTGCATATGAGGCTTGAGGTCACAGGAATTGTATTGTCCTTCTGCCTGGTACCCTGTTGCTGCAAAACTCAATAATCAAGTCCCCATAAATGGCCGTGTAGGTTTATAAGACTGACTTCCTAGATGAACACATGGTAATGAAGAATAACGATACTACCATTTCCCAAAAGGAGAGATCAGAGATGCAGCGTGTGGTGTTCTGACAAGAAAACCACAGGAATGAGTGCAGTGGATGGAGGCAGATGATCTCCATGACACGATGCTGCCAGGATGAGCTGGTACGTCATGTATGTTGTCTCTTGCAGTCATCACATGGGGGGCTCAGACCACACGTCAAATTTGAAAATGTCACAAATCAGAAAATACTTGGGAGAATCCAAGGAAGGTCAGCCTAGCCAAGTGAGAAGGTGAGGATGTTGAGGGTGTTAGAAATAAGGTATTAACCTTTAAAATATTGAAGCACCAGAAACGAGGAAAACAGAAAGGGTGATAAACTAAGCTAACTTAGGTACCACTTTGAGAGAAGGTTGAACTAGGTGATCTGCAGTGGTTCCTGCCTAGAGTTTTCTTCTTTTTTTAAAAGACAACAAGAATATGAAGCCTGATATAAAGGCATGGCAGAAAAAACGTTTTTTACACATCTTCTCTACAGAGAATATATGGGAGGTGCTTGTCTCAGAAGTGTATTTAGAGGGGTCGTATGAGCTAATAGTCCTCAAAGAGAAATTCTGGTCAATGAGATTGCCAGACAAATGCTGCAATATGTGATAAGACATTACCAGGAGCAGACGTTATAATCCAAAATTCCTGAAGGATTTCTTCATTGAAATTACTGCCTTTGTACCTGACAATGAGAAGCGTTGTGTGTTGAATCACATTTTTAAAGGGATTCCAGAGGGAAGCCAGAGCACTAATGGCGTAAGGCCTAATGTCTGTCGGGGGTGGGAGGGGAAGAAACCATAATCAGAAATAGAATAAATGGCCACACAGATTAATACAATATTTTGGGAAGAAGTCAGCACAGTTCCAAAGGAAAGTCAAGCCCACAAACCTATTGCTGTTCTCTGAAGGAGTAGCTAAGCAGATGGATAAGGTGAAGCCTGCTGATATATAATCAATTTGGACTTCCAAGAAGACATTTGTCCTTTATCAGTGTTTTTAAAGAAGCTTAGCCACTGTTTATTCACTATAAATAAACCACTAGTTGGGGATCAAAAGAAGTGGGAAGGGCATAAACTGTGATGATGGTTTGCTTGTGAGAACACATTATTAAGGATAATGCTGAGGAGGACCTGAGTGTGGACACGAGATGAAATATCTCATGATACTGAGTGGCTGAGTGATAAAATGTGAAATGAAACGGAATGTAAATAAAATGCAAAATAATGTACACGAGAAAGAACAATACCTTGGTAGTGCTTGTTTCTGATTTTAACATAAGCACAATCAAGTAAGTTTATAATGGATAGTTCAGAGAGAATGCCAGAGCTATGCTCACTAAGGATCACAATAAATAGGAATATTAAAGATTGTTATGGTGGGAATAGAAAACAGAAAAAAAAAAAAGTCAGTGTCACCATCTTTACCCATGATACACACACATTGATTAAGATGCACAGTTCTGGTGAAACTACATCAGAAAGATGTGGTAAAACTGGAAGTGGTACAAAGGGAGGTAGGAAGTGTGATCAAAGATGGAGTATCTTCCGTATGGAAAATGACTAAATGGGTTCTTCAGGCTAGAAAAGAGTTTGATGTTCTATAGCTGAGAGGTGGTTTGAGATACGGTAGAGAAAATGTGACCCGCAGGCAGTTCCTGAACCTGTTCACGAGATGGCATAGCCACAAAACCAGACAGAGGGAAAAAGGGAATAGTAGGAAACTTGCACACCTGGTTGGATATTACTCTGAGTCAGTGTTGCTACAGGCTAAGGGGATGTGGAGAAGTGTCAAGGTGGGAAGAAGGGAGTAATAGTGTAAGAGTGATTGGATGAATGAAAAATTGTTTCCAGATTTTCATTTCTTTACTTTGAAATGATCAACAGGAGGAGCGTGTCACATCTGTATGCCTGGAGCACTTGCGAAATGTGCTCGTCTTTAGGAACAAGCACCAGATGAAATGAGTCTGCTTTGGGTTTTTGGGATGAGTCCCTTGTCTCCTCCTGCTACCCCAGATGAGCGCTGCGGGGTGCTTGGCAGCAGTGTGGTTTAAATGAGTGGCAGCCAGGGGCAGCCGTGTGTCTTCTTTTCGAAAGAATTAGAGTTTTAGGAATTATAATTAGTTAGAGGTCTCTGAAGGTGTATTAAATTTGATTTGCACAAGCAAAGCCTCATCTGCTTCCCCAAGAGTATCCCTAATTACATGCGGTCCTATTTGAAATCCCCATAGCGGAGAGAGTCAGGTTTCCTTTTTGGAGCATGAGCGTTAGGATCTCCCTGATTCCGCTGATTTTTTTTACCAGGTTGAACCTTTGTTTCCGCTAAGTAACAGCAGGGCTGATTTTGTGCTGTACTTTCCTGTGCCTGTTAAAACTGCAAATGGAGTTTAAAGAGAAAACGTATTAATTTTCCTTTCTCACCATGAAGCTTTCTTTTTCTTGCATAATAGTGGTTCAAGCCTGACTTCCCCTGTCATTTAAAACAGGCAATGACCTTTTTGTGCTTTGGGGTGTACGGGTACCTCTTGTACTGTTGGATTTCTCCTTGAAGCAGATTAGTGAAGAACACGGCTGCAGCTGAGACATACTGAACCTGTGAGTTTATGATTCCATCATGGAAGGAAACAAAGGTGTCATCTCTTTATGTCATTCTTTTTATGTCCTTGAAGCAAAGCAGAGTCTTGGCACATAGAAATGGTAGTTGTGCAGCGTATATAGACACTGGGTTTTCACAGCTGAATTCCTGTTATTGTAAGGGAAAAGATTTCTTAGTCTATCCCTCTAAGTTTTTAACAAATCTGGGCTTGTCTCTCTAGTGCCCACAGAGGTTGCTGCTTATTTCATTTTTCCTATTTCATTGCTTTGGTCAAACTGCTTCTCTTGGTGTTTTTGGTTGTGTCAGACCGAGTTATATTTTTTTTTCACATCATGAAAAGGCTACCCCTCTCTCACACACAAAATGATGATTCCTAAGTGGGATAGATCTTTCATGCCAGCCCCCACCTGCGTGTTCTGTTTTGAAGACATACCTTTGTCCTTCTGCCCTGCTGCTCCTCGCTCTCAGGAGGAGCATCTCTCCTTGATGATGGCCATAAAACAACTTGACCGTGATGAGGCTGCTGAAGCCCTGAGCAGCAGTACAGTGTTGTGATGTACCTCCCCGTGGATCTGTCTGTTGTCTCATACCTTACACCATATCTAGAGCAAAGACTTGATTTTAAAGGGAGTTTTGGTCTTAGTTTGCATAGCACCTGGTGCTACAGTGCAGGGCACTAATGAGAAAGGTTCTGTAATCGTCGTAGTGTGGCCCAAGTCCTGGGGACTTCACTGGGAATGTTTTCTGGAGATTTAGCTGTGCAACCGACAGTGCTTTCCTAGCTGGTTTTAATTGTGCTTCGTTAAATGAAGTAATGAGGTAAATGGTTTATTGGGATTGAAGTGGGTAATAAACTGTCCCCAAAAAAGAAACTTGAAAATGGTTAAGGAAAAATTACCTTCCAGGCAGCAGGAAAGACTGCACCAGGCAGTCTGACATATGTACAATATATAGACATCTGATCTGTCCTGAACACAAGCGTGGGAATGCGTCAAAAACATGTAACAGCAAATAGCGAAACGGCATGCAGTTGGGACACACTTACACTAGAAGTTTTCTGGATGAGGAACTGTTGTCTGCTGCCATCTTTGTACAGAACAGACATCTGCCACCGGGCAAACTGTACCTCTGCTGATTGGGTTTTGGTTTGGGGTT
Source organism: Pampusana beccarii (assembly GCA_013399365.1). NCBI lineage: Eukaryota > Metazoa > Chordata > Aves > Columbiformes > Columbidae > Pampusana > Pampusana beccarii. The sequence continues at coordinate 160,347 of VWYH01010183.1, read as the reverse complement.
TTTTTTGCTATAGAGAGTCTATGAAAATGCTATCTGGGAAGCATAAAACCGGATGTCTTTGCCAATTTATTGTTAGAGTAACTATATCAAAACAGTATTGATTTTTTTTTTTTGCCTTCCAGTACTATTTATAATTAGCTGGCCTTATTACCCCCGTAAATCTTGTTATACTTATTATAGAAGAGTGCAGAAAATGCCAGGAGGATTGAGTATGATCTATGCTATTTACCAAAATGTTTATCTTCAAAATGTGCTACAATGTAATAATCCAGCATATATTCTGACAGACTCATGCGCATGTCAGTCTGGACATACCAACATTTGGAGAAAGGGATGGACAGGAGGAAGAAGAGTGTCTGCCATTCTGTGCATAGATGTGAACCCGTTTGCTCTTTGCAGCGTCAGATGGTTTCCTGAGAATCCTGTGGCAAAACATTTCCAGGGAAGCTGGAAGCTTTGTTGTACCACTGCCTGAGAATTCAGTCATTTCGGTGTGCACAATTGACAACCGTCAGTAATCAGCAAAGGCTGATCATTATAGTAGATGCGATGTACTATGACCCAGGGAAACAATTCCGCATGGGGAGAGGGGAACAGCTTTTCTTCTTCACTGTCCAGAAGATAACCGCATGTAAAACGGCAGTGCTTTTTCAGGTGTTCATTGTTAGAAGATTTTAAAATCTCTGCTATGGATTTTTCCTGACCTCCTACAGAATGACTTTCTTGTGAACTGTATCGACTATCCCAAGAAGCTTATGACTTGCCTAACAATGAAATACCTGGACTAAAATAGAGCATTATTATGCCAAAACCCTTATGGATGTGCAGGGAGCATTGGGAGCTTCTCTGCTTGAGCTGGACTGGAGTTTTCTGAGGCACAACTAGATACGCTGTGGGTTCCTCAGTAGCAAGCAGCAGAGATAGTCTATAAATTATTTACAACTGCAAGTTTCTATTTTAACAGTGCATGAACCAAAGTCACTCCTTAGTCTGAAGTATGTCTGCTTTTGATGGAATGTACTGGTTGCATTTAATCCACTAAAGAGTTGGTTTGATCACTTTCTTTTTGTCCCCTCCTAGAGTTTTTCAGTTGGCCACTACCAGCTCATTTAGAACAGTGAGGCGGAAAGTAGTTTTCAAAATCATTTAGTGCCAGGAATAACTAAAATACTCAAAGGAAAAACAAGCCAATTGTTAAAATTGTTTTTATAAAGGCAACTATATTTAATTATTTTTCAATTGTTAACCGAGTCACTGATTCAGAGAAATACAAACCTCAAATTTCATTAAATTTTAAAACAGATTAAAAATTCATTTTAGATTTAGAAACTCAGTGTTATATTAATTCTCTCTAATGATTTATGAGAGTAATTCAGAGTAGCATTCTGGCTCTTTACCAATGCAAGTTCTGCATATGTAGGAGGTTTCATCATCAAAATTTGCAATCAAAATTGATTTTGAAATACAGACAATGTTTTTATTCCTAGTGTATCCCATATAAAGGAAATTAAGTAAACAAGTGATGAAATGTGTTAATATTTACAGAACATCACAGTTATTTTCCAAAGCTTATAAAATGGTTAGATTAAATAACTTGAAAAGGACGTGTATCATGGAAGTCTCTTGACAAGCAGTGAAAATCAAGAGCAGCAACTTAAAGTCTAGAAAGTCCGAGTGTGGTTGTGTTGAACTGAGGTTGGTTGATAGTGAAGATCATTGGCAGTATTAAATAATCATATTTATGGAAATAGTATTGTATAACTTAATGCAAATTCAGTGAAAATAATCTTGCTTACAACTTTAGGTAGAGATTCTAAAGAAAATCAGAATAAAAATTGGTAACAAAATACTACACGTGAAATTAACTGCTATTAAGGAGAAAAACAAACCACCAACCCCCTTCCCCCATGCCCCAAATCCCTCAAAGCTCCTCTTCATAACACTTAAAAAAACATATGAGACGTGCTTATCTATAAGCATATGCCTCAATGACTCTTCCAAGGCTCATGGTTATGATCGAGGTTATATGCGCGTACATGTGCTAGGAGAGAGTTGGTGCAGTAACTGTTTGAATAGCAGTTGAGGATACAATAATCACATTATGATTTTCTTAATACAACTTTGTAATCTGGTTTGATAGAACTTTAAGAAAATAAATTGCTGAAAGATTAGAAGAGAGTTGAACAGAGCAGCGTATGCGATTTTCAGACTGAAAAAAACCAAACAGTCAGAATGGTGAAAAATACTTTCTTAGCATACAGTGAAGCATTAATGTTTACTGAGTTAGTCTCTATTTCTGTGGACTACCTCTACTTCCATTTCTGGTTGAACTGAATGGTGCCTGGGCTGAGTCCTGTGAACCATCCTTTCTTGATTTTATAATGACATGTCTAGGTTTTCATTTAAACTTGCAACACCTGATTCAGTAGTAAATTCAATAGATTTTGGGTTGTGGAGTTGGTGTTTTTGTTTTTTTAACTTGAAGCCTGTTCTTAAACACTGTTAAGTGTGTTCTTAAATGCTTTGCTACTCTTGGATCTAGAAGGCAAATGGATCTCTGATGCCATGTTGCTGTGTTGTTAACACTAGTTCAAAAAAATTGTCAAATCAGTAAAAGGTACATTTCAAATATATGAATAATATTTCAAAATTCTAATTAAAAAAATCTTTCCCGTATTCTAAGGACTTGCTGGAATATTTGAGGCATTGTTACACATTGGGCATAATAAATTTCTGTCTTTATTCGGTCTCCGAGTAGGCAGCCCTGAGTGTAAAACATAATGAACAAGTGATTGGTAATCAGTAATTGTTGACTGATCTTCACTAAAGCAGAAGAAAGATTCACATTAGGACTGAAAACGTATCTGTGTGAACCCAAAGCTCTTGCTGCAAGGAGACTCTTGCTGTTGTTGGTACTGAGGGCCAGAATCCCTCAAGCCATAGTCACCTTTCAGCAAGAAACTGTTCCTAATCCTGTAGGGAGCCTTCCAGGTGGTGATAAAGCAGTAAATTATAGACTCAGAAGACTCCAGTTACGGTCAGCTATTTTGAACATTCAGGTAGCTTGCAACTAAGCATGCACTATTCAGGCCACTGGCTTTGTTTCTAGCTGCTTTTTGAAAACAGGATATAGATCTTGAGTTACAGGTTGTCTACAGTTTGCATAAAATTTTAATTTTGTCCTAGTTTTCTCCAATTTAAGTTGCTTAATTTTAATATGCTTTTTTCAAATATGAGTCAGAATGATTTTTAGTAGACAGTTTGACTAATTAAATTAGCCCATGAATCTGCAATTGCTTTTCATAGTTTTTCTGATTTTATTCAAACTATTTATTTATTATTTAAATTTAGACAAATCAACACTGACTGTTTTTCTTGGGTGGCCTGTTTTTAGTAAAAATCCTTACTTTCCCTTTGGTAGCGTTTTTTCCCCTGACAATAAGTGCTACGAAACAGCTTTATATATTAGAAAAAAAGCTCGTATAAGATTTTCATAATTTACCAGAAAATTACTGATGGACTTCAGTTATTTTAAGACTATTTTGATTGCCATATACTTAAATTTTCAGTGTTGCCTGTTGGTTGTCACTGTCAATTTACTGTCTCCTTTCCCACAAGGTATGTTAAGAGCTCTTTTTACTTGTCAGATTAAAAGGCAAGAATCTGTTCTTTTCAGCACCAAAAAAAACCACTTGAGGTTTTTTTTTTCTTTTTCCCACCACAAATAAGGTATTTGGTTTTTTTTTCCTTACTCTTTTGTGACTCTGATAAAGCCGAAGAGACTTGGACCAAAGTTTCAAATAACGTTTTGCTACACAGGAAAAGCCAACATGGAGAGAGGCAGATTCAGAACATTATAGTCATGTGGAAGCTGTGTGACACTTCGGATCTCTTGGCACGTTGTACCATTAAAAAAGAATGGAAGAGAGTTTAGTAGGAATAGGTTTCTTCTCATACAATAAAAGGTTTGTGGAAGGGGAGTGATAATGGGAGATAGAGTGGAGAGAGGAGAGTATTGGAGTAGAGGAATATCAGGTAAAAGAGAATACTAACATGTAGTCAGAGAACAAAGCATGTGCTTTTTATATACAGAACTTACACTGCATGACTCAGTACTCTTAATGGATGTAAATTTATGAAGTGGTAACTGGTTGACAAAGGACATTTGTACAGGGGGTAAAAAAAGGTATCTTTCTTATCCAAGTTAAAGATGAGTTTCCTGTTCTTTATAGCACTTTATAGCATATTACAGTGTTTTGTTTAGAGTGGTGGGTTTTAGTGTGTTGGGTGGGGTTGGTTTTTTTTTTTTGGTTGGTTGTTTTTTGTTGTTGTTGTTTTTTGTGGGGGTTTTTTTGGTGGTTTTTTTTTTGGTTGTTGTTGGTTTGGTTCTTTTTGTTTGCTTTTTTGTGGAGTAAAGTTCCATTACAGAATAAAGATGAGTGTACTGGTGGTGTTCTCTGACATGTATGCACAGGGAAATTCATTGTTATTGTATCTAGTGTTGTGGTCAGCATTCTGGTTGATACTGCATGATTTGATTTGAGGTTAGGTTTTGTTTGCATCTTATAGACTCCCAAGGATGGAGATAGCACAGCCTCTCTGGGCAAGCCGGTGCGCTGCTGGGCGTTCCTCATGGGGGTCTTTTCAGCCCTTTCCTCCAGCCTGTACAGCTGCTTCTTGATGGCAGACCTGCCCTCGAGTGTACTGACTGTTCCCTCGTTTTGGTGTGATCTGCAAATGGGAGAAGTGTGCATTCCATCACCTCTTCCATGTCATTGATAAGGAGGTTACACAGGACAGGTCTCAGGACCAAGCACAGAGGCCTTTTTGGAGAAGACTAAGGCAAACGAATTGCTGAGTAGCTCAGCTTCACCTGTGTCTGCTGTCACTAGGTCACCCGCCTCATTCCCCAGCAGGCCCACATTGGCCTTGTTCAGCCTTTTGCTGCTAACAGAGCAGTAGGATGTGTGTGGCTCAGCCTTTGTATGAAAATTCCTTTTTTTTTTTTTTTTTCCTTCTAACACATAGTTGGCATCAAAGGCTGGTAGAGGCTGTACAGAGCTTTGATCCGATCTGTTCTGCTCACATTAAGCAGTCGTGGACTCCTATAAATGCCCAGACATTTGGTTATGATGCTGGCTCTCACACAAATAACTTGGTGTGAAAGAAGCACTGTCTGGTAGTTTTATAATTTAAAATTAAAACATGCCGTAGGAAGTAATAACTACCTGTACNCTCTACTTCCATTTCTGGTTGAACCGAATGGTGCCTGGGAAGTAATAACTACCTGTATGAAAAACTAATATTTACAGCTATAATTTCATGGCCTTTAAAAATAAAAAAGCAGTGAGGAAGGCAGGAAGCGTAACCTTTTGTGTTTGAGGAGGTCTAAAGCTTGGCCCAGTGAGTTTAGGAAGATTTCTTAGTCACTGCATTTAACATCTCTAAGAGAAGTGATGACAGTGATATATTCTCAGTATCAGAAGACTGAATTCCTTGGTTGTAAATGTGTCCCTGAACTGCTGTAGCAAAGCGCCCTTTTCTACCATGCAAGGCCGTTGTTTCCGAGCCAAGCAAGGGGCAAGAAGAAATATTTGATGCATAAAATTTTGAAGTAAATTATGAGCTGCATGATTGCAAAAGTTAAGTGAGTTCAATTATTAAACAGTTATTCAAAGATAAGCCAGTTACACAAGCAGTCACTTACTGTATATGTGAACCCATCTTGTTAAAGTGAATCTCATGCATAATGAACATTTTTGAGGGAATAATCATAAAGTGAAATGAGTATCTCTAGATATTTTAACATAATAACGTTGTGAAGTAACATTACTTTGTGTAAGGGAGGATTTTGCTATTTGGAATTCTTCTGTATTTGTGATACTCATTTGAAATTGGCTTTCCTAAGAGTAAAAACTCTGCCCCTGCTGTTTTTAGAGTATACTTGTGTGAAGTTTTGCTTTGGATAACTGGAAATTTGTGTGTGTGTAAGAAAATGATGCATACTGATAGAAAATAAGCAATCTATCCTGCGTGCACATCTATTTTTTTCTTAACCGTATGTAATTTTAAATGAAACAGTGAAGTATTAAGTGAATCCAATTGCTAAGAAATAGAAATTACATTCTACATAACATTGCATTCAGGATAGATAAGTAAATAGAAGAAATAATATATGTCCTGCGAAATTCTAAGCCTGCCAACAGCATAAAATATAGATTCTGCTCTGCAGTAGCGTTCCATTATAGCTTATTTTTTCAGCCTCTGGTAACATCAAGCATAGAAATACCAATAATTACAGTGAGTTTGTGCATCCAAGCGAATATGCCATAGAATATATTGAGGTTGCCCTTGGAGGGGGAGAAATCCATGAGGACATGATTATGAGAAGTTCTTCTAGCTGGGATATACACCACCACGTTGGTGAGAAAGTGCAGTCCCAACAAGCTCAACGCATCTTTTTTCTGAATCTGAGACATCAGTCAGACAAAACTATGGTTACTCATTTTCTTTTTTCTTAAGATGATCCAATAGGTTGTAATACAACAATTTCCACATTGACGGAGTTTTATATGAAGGTTCATGATCATTCTGCCTCCTAGAATGACTTGAAGTATTCCGGTTCTGTTACGTGATCCTTTCGTGATGAAGGAGATATTTTGTCAATATCGTCGATTCACTGAGCACATGTAGTTGCCAAAACAATATGATAAAATCGATGTGAAAGACATTAGGTACCTCTCAGGGATACCAGTCATCTGCTTGGTTTCCTTCTGTTTTTCATTTAATTTTCCGGAATCGAAAATTTCATCATGCAATTTCACACCGAGCAGAGGCATTTTAATAGGGCAGCTGTTATACTCACCTGCCAGTGGATCCTCTAGGTATCGAGTACATTATTAGCCCTAGATGTATATGCTGTAGTATGTTAGACTTTAGAAAGGAAATGAAAAAAACAATAAAGCTTAGCACAAAACACAGTTATTGTGAAAAAAGCTGAAGAAATATGAAAGTGCATTCCAGGCCTATAAAAACAGATGGCTTTTTTATAGTCACAATAGAACCACAAATTATTTTTAAAAAAAAAAGCTTTGTACACCAAACTTAAAACATTAAATCCTTGCTCCAGACTGAAAGCGTGATGTGTTCCTTCCTTTACCTTTGAAATCAGTTATCCCTGATTCCGGTCAGTGAAGTATGTGAGTGTATATGTATTTCTTAAGCATGTTTAAGTTAATTAAAACCACTTGGGGCTGCTTAGAGCAGCACACACGCTTTATTGCCTCTCTGAGACAGACCCAAGCATTTAAAAAATGGTCACGCTGTTACATTTGGTTGAAATTTGCATGTTGATTTGAAAATCCTTTGGTTTTCCCAGATATTCTTGTGAATAAAATACTTACAAAACCCATACCATAAAAGTTAGTAAAACTCCAAGAACAACAAAAAAACCCTACCTGAATTTGTGCTGGTTTAGTTACTGTTTGATACCGTTTTACTTGTACTTCTACAGCCTGATTTATTACTATGGTAACAAATATCTGCAATAACAAATGTGCATGGTAGGAATAAAATAATTAGGAAGAAAACCTATTTAGCTCAAATGTTGTGGATCAACTGAGATAGACCAGTTTAAGATGAAATCTTAACACTGTTGTTCTACATTTGTTTTCTCTATATAGACCAGGGATGTCATGTCTCTTGCATATGTCTGCAGGCTTATTTTTTGGTGTTGAGTGAGAAACTACCCCCAGACACCTTGCCTGTACTTTCAGAAAAATGGAATTCCTCGGTCATCTTTCCCCTGAATTCTTCACATTCATGTGTCATTTTTCTTTCTTTTAAAGAATAGCTGTGTCAGATTTCCTCTCTCCTGTGCCTTTGTGCGAGGTTTGTTCTTTTCTTCTGGTGCTCGATGTAACTGACAGCATAAAGAAATTTTATGGTATTGGATTCTGAAAAATATCCTGCAGTAGGTAAAGGGAAGTTTCAACAACATTTACCGGGTAAGCTTCAGAGTGAGGATTATGGCAAATATGAACTTTCAACTTGGTAATCCCCTTCCTTTCTTTGAAAAGATGGGAGTCCAGTTAGGGGTTTCAGAGACTTGCCATTACGGGGTGACAGTGACAAGCCGTTCCCCTTCTGGCTTTTGTTACCTTACACAAGGGCAACAGCTCTTCCGGAGACCTGGGCTGTGCCAATCTTTGTAACGCTTCCTTTTGGTGGAGAATATATCCAAATGCCCAGCACTAGTTAGCCTGCCCAGTTTGAAACGTACCTGAAGAGTATGGGCACATTTAGTTGTTGGTTTATTGACCCGTGTGCTTTACGGCTCCTCAAAGTCACCTGGGAGCATTCCCACAGATGGGATCCAGCAAAGACTTAGGTTATATATTAGGAAGAGTAAACTGAGTTCTGTTTATTGCAATATTTCTCTTTATTTCTCTCCTCTGTTTTTTAGTGCATTTGGGAAACTGAGGATTGTGGTCTCGCTTTTTCCTTCCAGTCTCCCTTCCCACCAGGCTCCTCCGAGCCATATTGCATTCCTTAACCAATACCTTTCTTCTTCCTTAAGTGCCCTCACTTCAAATCACAGTGTTTTCAACAGTATTTATACAATTTTATGAGTCATATGTTATAAAAATGTTTGTACCTATACATTTAAACATTTGTTCACAGTTTCCCCACTTCATAGTTATGATAGAGAATAAATTACTAATATAGACAGCAGACTTGGTATTTATAGCGTTTTTGCAAACCACCCTCTTTTCACTCTAGCATCTGCTGTTTCAAATGCTCGTGTCCTGCAGGATGCTCTCTGGAACCGATGGATGTATCTTGTGATTTGAAACATGTCTCCTTTGTCTGGTCTTTGTTCCTCGTGCCAAATGGCTAGATTCTCAGCAGGTGTGTTAAAAAAACTGTAGTTCAGTTTAAATCAATGGAATTGCAGGTCTCATCTGTTGTAGTTCTGGCCTAAAACACGGGCAGAGTAAATGCATGTCTGTCTGGTTCAAAAAACATTGAAGCTATTACTGCGAAAGATCTCTAGGGATCTAATGGATTTCTCTTACCAAAGTGTTTTTTTTCTCCAGTCAGAAGGAAGATAACAGATTTTTAAAAGCCTTATTTAATACTAACAGTGTAAATACAAAATTTATGTTATCATGTTCTGACTTCTTATAGCAACTCTTGCCTCTTTTTGATGGCTCCAAATAGCTTCAGTCCTGAGACTAAGATCATTTTTGCAAGAGGCTCTGCAAGCCTATTAGAAAGATAGGCTTGGCCCCACGGAGCTTCCAAAATTAGAGGGTACCCTATAGCTCACTTCATGCTAAATGTTATTTGTGGCACAGTTCTATTTGTGGATTTTGTATGTTTCTAATTATGGGAATCTTCTTTGCCTTTCTACTTTCCCCTGACATTTCTTGCCACTTCTGTTCCTGCAGGTTGTGTGTGGAAAGCTGGCATTGGCAGGGGTTTGTGATCCAGGACTTTAATTAGAGCCATAAACATCAGCTGCCATGTGCGGTGTAGCTTTCTGAGCCCTTTTCACAGATTGTGCTGAGAAGGAGGATACTTGGCAAATTTGTCACTGGGACCTAACCTTCTGTCCTCATTTGTAAATGGCAACTATCTGTAATGCATATTTTTTTAATATCTCTGTTTCTGTGTATGCAAAACAAGTAAAAAAAGAAGGAAATGAAGGAAGTAAACAGCATTCATGAAAAACATGAGTGGTAACCTTGGAGACAGAAAACCAATTAATTTATTTTTGAGCCCAAGCGCTCTAACAGTCTGTTCATACTTTCTGTATAATGCAGACTTCTGCATTTCAGGAACAATAGGAACAGTTAAGCGTACATCTTCCCCATACAGTTTTAAATACGTCTCTAGAAGAGGCGAGACTGTGATTGTGAAAGATGGGCGTAGGTTCCCGTGCTCATCGCAGCCATCAGGTTGTGACTCAGGCTGTTGGTTTTTCTTTCCCTTTATACATGGACATAACCTGCGGATGCAGACTGGTACCCCATAGTCAAAGGCCTGTTTCCAGTTTTGAGTACAAAAGGGGCTGTGTTGCTGTAGGGAAAAGAGAGACGTGCCATCCTGCTTTCTGAAAACAGGGAGCCGCTGCCAGCCATTTCTGCATGGGATTACAGGTCTATATTTCTGATAGTATCCAGAAGAGAACAATTATGCTTTTTAATACTTATTTCATAATTAAATGCTGATTGCTTTTAGTTGCTTATTACAGTGCTTGGGATAATTAGAGCTAGAAGTAGTATTTCTGATGTTTCCACGATAAGAAAGGGGGTTTGCACTCTGTACTCCTCTACTGACTGTAGCCAGTTGTGAGTTATTAATGGCAGTAATGTCATAGCTAATCTATAATAAGATGAATTGAAATTCTCGGAATCTGTAACAGAACAAATACTGTGCAGTTCTACAATTTAAATGAAAAGGCGTGTGTAAGCCTCTAGCATGTTGGTTATGATACAGAAGCATTTCCCTGCTAATTCGGTCCCAGGTTTTTTCTTACTACATTCATTATATTTACATTTGCTCCCACACTTTCAGCTTTTGATACAGAACAGATCTTTTAAAGTACAATGCATGGACATTGCTGGGGCAAAGAGACAAGATTTGATAGCTAGATTGGCAGATAAGTTGTTTCTCAGCATTGCCTGCATATCCACCATCAGGGCTATTGAGGATCTCTAACAAATATATAGAACTGTGCCCAGATTGGCAGTCATTATTTAGTCTTTACCGGGGCAAAGTTATCACTGAAACTAATGGGAGTTCCACATGAATATCCAGTCTGAGATTCAGTTCATAACTGGTAACATCACTCAGATGTCTGGTACGTCATGTCTGTATGCCTGTAACCTCATCTGCCTCACACCTGAGCAACTTCATGAGTTACTGAGGATTTATTTGATTTAAGAATCTGAGCATAAATTTCTATAAATCTTTCACCTCTTTTTAGGTGTACGTATTTCTTCATTTCATAATGCTGTGTAATGATCCGCTGTTGTTAGAAACACACTGAATATTAAAGCTGGACCTCAAGGTGATTCTGCTCTGAAGATGAACTCTCTTCTTATGGGAATTTTAATGGTAAGACTTAACTCTGCTGGTGCTGCCAGAACTAGTTGAGCACTTTTGTAACTTGACTTGGAGCCTACAAAAACCGCGGGGTCTTGCAGAGGGAAGAGGATCTTTCTCGGTGTTGTGTTTTGTGGTTTTTTTTTTTCTCATTATAATTTTTCATTTAATAATTTCTTCTTTCAGGAAATCTAGCTGAAATCTGACTTGAATCAGCAGAATGTCCTATTTGTTCACTTACAGCTTTCAATATATTATTAACAAAAATTAGGACTAAAAAGAGAAGTTTCTTAATCTCCCACTCAAACATGAAAACATGAAGAAAAACCCAACAAATCAACTATTTTCCTGATTTTTATCTTTCTGTGATTATTCTATGGAAAACTTGCTAGATTTGGGTTGGCCCTTTTCCATCCCACTTCACAATTCCTTGGAGCATTTTTACTTTGTTGTTTTATAAAAACTAAAAATAGAGTTATTTTTGATTCCTTTAATTCTAGTGCCACCTGGGATTGTAGCAGTTCTGCAGTTTCTCCAGCCTTGTAGACAGCAGCATGTATTGCTTTTCAGGTTTTCAGGTTGAGATCCGATTTGCAAACACTTCAATGATTTTCTCCTTATGTATCTGTTTGAGGATTACAAAGAAGGCTTAAGTCAGTTTTTGAAGGGACTTTTTGCCATACAGAGAAACACCACCTGGCAGATTAATTGATGGACAAATGGGCTGGAAAGTAAACTACCCCAAAGCCTACTGGAGGCAATGTTTCCTTTTCTAGATGCTAACACAGAAATGAAAGTGAACTCAGTATAAAGAACTAGGCTTGTTTACAGTAGAAATCTCTGCTTTAAAAAACAAACAAGCTTTCTTTTCCCCTGCTTTTTGGTGAGTGTTCTTGGATAGAGAATCTAGAAATATCCTCAGGCTGACAGAGAAAATGACCCAAATGCTGACGAGGGCTCTGACACTCCATCTTCTCTTCTCCATCTGCCTACATGGATCTTTGTTTGAGGACAATGCAGTCACCTCCAAGGGCTTTTCCATGTCGTTCCTCTACAGTGCAGCTCCCTCTGTCAGCCTGGCACTTGAGAGTGAGTCATAAAGCGGAATGTTTCATTTCTGCACGTTTCTTTTTTAAATTGCTAGTCTTGAGTTTTAAAACTGGAAAGTGTAAAAAGATCAAGTGTTAATGTTCAAAAAATATGCTTTAGTATAGGCATGTTTGTGGGGTTTTTTTGTCCTCCTGGGTGAAGGATCATTATACCACCATCCTGTAAGTGTGAACGGTGACATCTGTCTGGAGCAGCCGTGCTCCCCAGAGGTGAAGGCCCCGTGTTGAGTCCTGGAGCCTCTGGATCTGCTGGAACTTGCCTGCAGAGCGAGGTGACCCAGGCTTGGCCGCAGAGCCAATGTCCCAGCCATCCTTGGGTTGCAGCTACCTCAGCAGCAGCAGCTGGCTTTTCAGAATGGATTGAGACCTGCAGCTCAATACCATCAGAACAGCTTCTCAGGTCTTTTAAGGTAGTTCAGGTTGGTTTGGGTTTTGTTTGAGGCAGTTGTATTGGGGTTGTTTTCGTTTGTTTTGAAAGTTATTTTTTATTTTGTCCATGTTTTCTGCATCCTAATTTACAGCATAATCTTGTGTCAGGCGTATGATAGGAAAATTAAAGGCACTGAGATAAATCTTCTTCCCGAAGAGGTGGCCCTGAAGTGAAGGTCATAAGGTGGTTTTGTGGCTTAATTCATAGAAACAGTCAATTTTTCCCAGAAATTAACCCTTAAGTTGCAACTCTTGAAGAAGTTAAAGACTTGAATAATCATCTCAAAGGAGATGATGCAAAGGGGAAGGTAAATGATGTAATATCTATGGGAACTTGGCACCAGCATATGGCCTTCAGGAAAATGCTGTGAAAAGATTTAGACGTGCAACTGATGCCAGGATCTGAATGTGCTGGAATCTGAGATAGGAAGAGAGAGAGTGGAATTCAGTTCAGCTGTGTTTAGTCATAATTATTCAAAGACTGATTAAAACATGGACATTGTGGCTTGTTGGCAGGACATTGATACTGTGATGATTTAGTCTTTCTGTTACTCTTCATATAGAAAAACAAATAAAAAGTCTCTTTCTGACAGTAAAATAAGAGTGTCTTATAGACTAGTCTGCTGGAGATGTTTGTGAGACACACAAGGGAAGAACAGAAAGATTATGGATGCGATTTATATTGTACTATATTTTTAGCATTTTAGTATGTTTTCTCTGTGGTTATGAAAATTACTTTTTTGAGAGAGATTGGCAAAAACCCCCACCCAAAGAGAAAGCTGAGACTCATTTCCAGTTGTGATTGAGCTAACTTGACTAGGCAATGTTTTTCAGATTTGTTGATGAATGTACACTGAAGTGGCAGTAAAAAGCTTTTAACTGTAACGTGTAAATGTTGTTGTGTATGTTGTGTATGTTTTTAAAAGTGCACACTGGAGACAGTGATTGTTACCATGGCCATGGGATATGGTCAGCTTTCATGCTTCTGTATTGAAGGAAAAGCACTCCAGGGTGATACCTGGGTTTGAAGTGCTTGTGAGTAGAGATCTTTCTCCCTGGAGCCTCACATTTTGCTGGGTGAAGTCAATAGCAATGTTCTAATTAATTATAGAAGTGCAATATCAAATTTATACAGCATTTAACCGCATGTTTAAAGGATATAAGACTTTAAAATCATAACTTCAAAAGATAGTTGGAAATAAAAGAAGTATATAACCACTCATCAGCATATATATCTTCTAAGAAATGACAGTTACAGAACTGTGGTGATAAATGTGCAGAATAAACTATGAAATCCCTTCACAGTGTTCCAAATGCAGAGTTGTAGCACCAAGATTTTCTTCTCCTATATGTAAATAGCCTGTATGTGTGTTTTTCTAGTGAGTTACTAAGAAACAACAACCAAAAGGGTAAGAAAGAGATGCAGTGGGTATAAATGTAAATGTTTGAAGAACTAGCTATTGCAGCATGAGAATGATGAATTGTATGTAAATATTAATCACATAAAACCATTCAGAGGCAGAACAAGATATTTTAGATGAATTGTAAAAAGTTTTATAGTACTGTAAATTTTTTTCAGAGATAACGGAATCGTTCAAGACATACAGATGTAAGCACTAATCATCAAATAATTTGAGAGAGAAGATTTTTCCTGAACAAAACTTTGTGACATAAAAATATGAGATGTTAAAATAACAGGCAGAGGTCGTAAAGGATCTAAAACTCTGAAGCCATGGTGAAGCTGAAAAGAGGTGTGATGTTTCCATTTTCAGCAATCTGGAGAGGGAGGGTGAAAAATACAAGAGGAAGAGCACAGTGTCAGAAGAGAACCATGAGATGGTGTAGAGGTGACCACATGTAGGTCAGTGTTGCATGCAGTTGAATGCAAAGTGGAATATATTGAAGGAGAATCCTTGCACAATAGTAGTAGAGAATCAGGGAAAGAAAGAAAAAATAATTGAAGGAGGGATACTTGGTCAGGGATAGGTTCAGTAAAAACCCCAGGAAGTCAGAAAGAATTAATATGCTATTAAAGAGCTTATCAATCTTTGGGGAAATACTACTTTAAACAGTCTCTCCTTCTGATGTAAAAACATGCGCTGAACTGTGCTCATAAGCTCAAATAAAATTATCACCAACAAGTGAAAAGCCTGCAACTTGGTCCAGCTTATTGAATTATTAAGACTCCTATGAATCCATATTTTTTGAAGACCAAACTGGATAGTGCTTGGAGGGGAAAAAATGAAATTGTAAAAAAATCTTCAGATTCCTGTATGCAAAGTGGCATTCTAATTTTTGGGGGGAAAATATGCCCATCAGTTATTAGGCTGTTTGATTGACCTGAGTATCTCTAGTATTCCAGACAAACTGTGCAGAACTCACGAATGAGCATGCATTAATTCTTGATACACGATTTAGAAGAGAGGTTTACTGAAATAACTTGTCCAAATGTATGTATTTCTGAACAGCGCAAATTATAGGAAAAGAAGCAGCATCTTTCCTGTGACACTCTTCTTGCAGTTATTTGGCACTCCAAACTGCAAAAGCATTTGATTTACTTTAAAATACTTTACGTATAAATTATTTTAATAGCCTATTTATTTTGTCAGTTTTTGATTCTGGATCTACTCCTCACGTGGATTTTCAATGAGGTACCAGTGTATAATCATCCATGTAGCAATATTCTGAGCTCTTGTTGCAAGTGGTTTGAAAGTTGTTTAGTTGCATGACCAGATTCTGAGTTGGTTGTTGAGAAGCTCTGGAGCTCGGGCAGAGCCAAACTCCTCTGTGCGTGTGTGTTCCCGTGATTAGGTGCGAAAGGGGCCTTGTGGGCAGTTGATCTCCTGAGGCACTGTCTGGAAAGCTCACGAAAAAGCTTCCAACTGAGCCTATTCTCTGGATTTTTTTTTTCCCTTTAAAATGAGGTGGACCAATGTTTACATATATTTGCAGCTATCTCCATGTGTAGAGTATGTTTTTGAAAACAACGAAAAGTTAAAGGAAAGTTTGCGAAATTAAAATTTAGGAAAATCAAGGCAAACTCTCAAGCCTCATCCTGATGAGGACTACAAAATCTTCAGGTATTAGTTCAAAACCCAAAAGCAGATTCAAGAGTGGCTGTTGTTTAAACAAAACTATATGAAAAGAAATGTTATAATATGGGTCAAGATCTTTCTTCCTATTTGTAGCTAACTTTTCTAGATAAAATTAGAGTAACAATAGAGCATCTAAAAGCTCTCTACATTTTTAGTAAAAACAAGTAATCAAGGTACATATAAAGCCAGCACCACTTATTCCTCCAGAAGAAATTTGAATTTTCCCTTATTTACCTGGATAAACTACACACAAAAATAAAACTGTATCGTATCTCCAGTTGCCTTCAGCAAATTGCCTTGAAATATGCTTTACTAGTTTAGCAATACTCTGACTTCATGTGTTTCTTATTAAATATTTTTTCTCTCAAATTCTTCTGATACGTTTCTTACGATATTCAGTGTGTCACTGCTATTTTAGAAGAGTCACAGAAATCTCTTTGTGGTGGTTGTAAGGAAGTTTAAACCCCTAAACTCTGACAAAATAAGGTGACACCAGCAGTTACAGGGCTGATCAAATGCAGTTTTTACATCCTCATCCACATGTCAAATATTGTATCAGAGGCTGTTTGAAAAGAGCAGGAAGATGGAAGTTCTTTTGGAAACTTTTGCACTGCAAATCTACAGGAGAAAAAAGTCTTTTTAAAGAAACATCAGGAAAAAAAAATAGTCTTTGCTATTACTTTTCTATTTTATTATTTTCTCTAGTGAAAACTTTCAACTGATGCTTTCACTGACCTCTTTTAACATCTTATTTCTACCTAAAAATCTGATGTATAAGAAAAATGTAACTGTTGGACAACCGTAATTCTTAAGTCAGTATTTTCTGTTCGGTTGCGCTAAATGAAACGGACCTTAAATATGTTCTCCCTTTGGCACCATTTTTGATCATAGCATTAGGATGGGCCTGAAATGCAGCCACCTTTCTTCTGAGGTACAAATCAAAATGAAAACCTACTGTGGAATCTCATCCTGTAGTCAGTGCTCACGTGTTTGGTGTCAGAAAGTGGGGGGCGATACTATCGTTCTATTACTGTTTAGGCTACGGATCAGGCTGCTGTTGTAGATGCCATTAGGTTTGGAACAAAAATTAGGTTTTAGACCCAAAGACTACAAATGTTCTATGCAAATTACAAAATAGTAGTTTGAAACAGAAAGAAGTGCAGCATATCCAAAACACTAAGCAGAATTCAAGCCAAACTGCTGCCAGGTAATCACTCTAGTTTATAAATATGTATTCTCCAGATAGAGGCACAGAGTCGCTGTGTTGAACAGATACTGCACAGAGTGCCCTTTATTCGGTACCACCCGTGTTCTTTAGCAGTAGGGCAAGGTGTTGGAAGACACATATAAAGCTGAAACAATTTGAGGTCAACTAAGCAGCACTGTTTTTCTTCACAAGCAATATGATAGATGTAATACCTTTATTTTGTGTTTGTCAGAGTTGCGGCTTGTGGGGACCCTAGAAGTTCCCCAGTGAACCATCTCATGTGCTCTTGCTTATGCTGAAGAAAGGCAATGCTTCTGTAGGAGCCTTGAATCCAGAAATGTTTGACCACTGCTCTCAGCATCCCAGCACCCATCACTTCTTTGGGGTAGCAAATGGTGCTACTTGTTCTTTTCAGTGGAGTCATAAAGAACAATGGAGGAGGGTTTATGGGACTTCTTGAATTGTTGAACATATTGCCAGTGAGTAGCTTGTCTCTAAACCGGTGGGAAATATCCAGCACAAACAGATGGCCAATCTTCATTCAGCTCTATGCTGTATAGCACACAACAGTTTTCTCTCTTTTCTTTTTACAGCATTCTCGTTTCAATCAGATTAGGGATGGGGATATTCAGAGCAGTCTGTGACTGCCTGGGCACTGCCTGGCCGGCTTCTGCCAGAAGTACCTGGCCTGTTGCTGTGGATGCAGAGAGCCTCTCCTGCCAGTGTTATTGTGTTGGGATTCAGCACGGGGGGCACTTCTGAGGAATGAAGGATGGAGAACAGACTATTAAGACATAGCTGTTCTTACTTTTATGTCTGAGGACCCTCCTGAGGACAGAATTTGGATTTTTGATTGCCTTGCAAGAGGATATACATGTTTGATCAGGTATTTTGCACTGATCTGTAAGGCTTCACCTCAGATTACACATTCACGAGAAAGTGTTGGATGCAGCAGTTCATTGTGAATGGCAACCCTGTGTGTACTGCTAAGATTTTTTTTTTTTTTTCCCCCTCATTAACAAGTACTGAAAACATTTAATCTTCTCTTTTTATCCTTCTCTTTCTGGGCCCAACACTGGCCATAATTAGATTCAGGTTTTAGAAGTTTGCTCTACTGTATCATACAGTACTTTATGTAGTAGGGTGGACACTGTGTCCATGAAGCTGAAACCCCCTGCCAGCTGTTTCACCTTGGAGGCTACAGGATTCTCCTGGGAAAAGGAGAGGCAAAAATGAAGTTTCTCCTAGGCTGTTCTCTCAGATGCAGTCCTAGTGCCCTTGCCGTGATACCCTGCCACCTGCTTCTGCCAGGTATTATTTCAGATGTTTCCATTCCCAGGGGTGGGGGGGAGGAACACCTGCAAAACAAAGAAAGAACAAAAAAAAACACACAAAAACCACCAACCGAAAAAACCAAACCCACAGGCAAATCACAACTCTTATAAATGTGTTTACCAGGATTATGAAAGGAAGGAAAGATGATTTCAGCTGGATGTTGTCCTTCATTTGTTGTAAATAAATCAGGTGTTGGCTGTGTTAACATCTTGTTTCATGTCTGTTATTTACAGCCCGGGCTGACAGTGAACCTTTTAAAAACTTGCAATTAAAACCCAACTGCAGAAGTGTTTGCTTACACCAGGCTCTGAAAATGTCCAGGGGTTTTTTTTGTGGTTGGTGGTGTTTTGGTTTGGTTTTGCGTAATGTATTGTATACCTCCCTGTGGTCTTTAAATCACCTGGTCATCAAAAAGGCATTTATATTCCTGTTAAAATAAGTGTACTCAGAGGTGCCAACAGAAAGTTATGCACAAGGATATA
Organism: Pampusana beccarii; assembly: GCA_013399365.1. Taxonomy (NCBI): domain Eukaryota; kingdom Metazoa; phylum Chordata; class Aves; order Columbiformes; family Columbidae; genus Pampusana; species Pampusana beccarii. Next base: position 141,578 of record VWYH01010183.1, on the reverse strand, counting down.
GTTTTATGTATGCAGGTTGCAATCTAATAAAAAAATCATTCACTTCATGTTCCTAGGTTTGTGAATATTTATCAACATAAGTAAGTAGCAGATAGAGGCTGGGTGAATAAATGAGAGGGTAGGGGAGGATATCGTTATAACCAATAGAAGATAAATCTCCAAAGTGAAAGCAGGTTCTTACAAAATCCTAGGTAAAAGCTGTTGACGGTTTCCTTTGTGTCTCTAAGTGGCACTGACCTAAAACAGCCCCCAAAATTAAGCTGCTCAAGAACAGTACATAACAGAACAGACATTGTGCCAGCTCCTCACTAGTGCCCAGCAGGATCCCCTCATTTTCTATAAAAGCAGCTGGGTGAGCTAATTGTGTGGCTAAGGAAGCATCAGCAGGCTGCAAGAAATCATCTCTGCGATATACCTGGTAAATTATTAGTATATTTAAGCAAAGCTGTCTCTCTTGGTACTGTAGTGTAGTCACAGATGGGTTCAAGGCTCTGTACATAATCAACAGATGCGTCTGCGATTAGAAAGCAACCATCTCTTCCAGTAGCAAGTCAATGCAGAAGAGCTGCAGCAGGGGCTGGTGTCGGCCTGTGCATCCATTATTTCAGGAGGCACGCGTGGTGTAATGCACCAAGCTGATCTGGCGTGCAGCACAGGCTCCAGTTCTCTCAAATCACCCGCTCTGTGCTATGTGAAGTCTGAATGGGTTTTAAGTTTTCGTGTCAACTGTAGAACAGCAAATGGTGACTGGTCAAGCATAATGCTACAATGACAAGGTTGGATGAGGCACTGTCTGGGAGAAATTCTATGATACAAAGCTAACTCTTCAGGGGAAAAAAACAAAGGTGGTTCTGAAGGGCAGCATGAGCATATTTCATTGGCATGCTCTTCAAGCTGAAAAACGAACAAAACTACCAACCAAAAAAAGCACACAAAACCAGACAACAACAAAAAACCAAAACAACAAACAAACAAAACTAAAAAGAGGCTGTTTTGCATCTGCAAACAATACTTTGTTGTGATTTACCAATGTTTGACTGAAACTTGACATCAGAGTTTTAATCTTGTCCTTCAATTGCTTGAAGAAGGAAAAGGAGAGATTAAATGAGTCATGAAAAGGGGCCAGAGTGGATGATGTTGGTTCTGGTTTCCTCCTCATGGCCTGCAGGTGTGGTGGGAACGGAGAGCTCTCCAAAGATGACCCACTGAGAGCAGTATCGCTCACCAATGGTCAGAAAAATCATGTTGCTGTTTTCAGATTCATGCTCTCAGAGACTCCTCTATATCCAGTAATATGTCATCTTAAGTACACGTTTATGTTGTCAGACAGGCATCCAGGAGTAGCTGTCCATTTTCAGAGCAATTTTCAAGGCTTGTTACATCCTGTGGAATCTGTCTGGTCCATCAGTCAGGCTGTGGGCAAGGGAATAGCTTTATGGAAAGCAAACGTTATCAGTTGTTGGCTGTCTTGGGCCATCTGGTGAAGCATCAAGTACATACAAGCACTTGGTCCAGGTAGAATAGTTGGGGCAACGTGCTGCTGAAACTTAGAAAATCTGGGTAGTAAATGTATACTTTGCTCATTTGACTACTACATGGAAACAAGTTTTTACCAGTGGCTGAGCTGTGTGTGTGTCGTATTTTATGAGACTCTTACTGGTTTCCATGCTGGGTGGTCTGATTTCCAGTGTGCCTGTGCATAACCTCCGGTGGCAGCTGCTGCTTGGCACAACTCACTAATAGCTCTCAATAACTCCAGCAGCTGGCAGTCCGCTCTAGGAGTCCAACGTCATTTATATTGCTTTATAGCACTTTTGCCAAAGTCAGAAGATGATCAAACAAGCCTTGAAATTTGGTGGAGGCCGGAATTGGAATTTTCAAAGCTAAGAGGTTCCCTCGGTATTAAAATGTTCTTATATGTAAGTGATCTTCTTCCTTCTTACTAAATACAAATACTAGGTATGTAGTAAGATTCAAGCCATACAATTTTTTTTTTTTACTGCCTTCATGAGAAAGTTATCAACGTTTCTAGTTTATTATATGGAAGCTACATAACAGAAATACTGGCAATATTCTGCACTTGCACTTAGAATGCAAGTATTATATGAAAGAGGTGTTAAATAGTATTACATATTTTCTTGCAGAATTTGCGGAATCCAAACTTAATTATTGGGATAGTAGTCTAAACAGTAAACTGTCACTCTAATTATTTAATAGTTCTTGTATACTCATGCAGCTGTGGTGTCACAGCCAAAGAAATAATGTTATGAAATACACTGAATGTTTTTATATATATATACACAAACACTGTAAGTTGTTTGTATATGATAAATGATAAAAATTTGACAATGTAAAAAGCACTCCAAAAAATCTTGTTATTTAATTTTCAATGTAACAATCAAGTGCTTATATATATGTTGGATGTGCTACTACAGTAAATACTGTTTGATTTTAGTCCCTTAATCCTTTGGCCTGCTACGTAAAAATTGGCATCACATCTGATTATGGAAGTATTGCAGATTCTAAACTCGCGTTGTGTCTCCTTGTGGGTGTGCTTGGGAGTGCAGCAAACGGGTGCAGGGAGATGGTTCTTGCTTGATGCCAGATTTTTCTCTTAGCTGTATGATGAAGATACATTAGTAGTCAAGGCACAGGCTGGCTGCTTGGTGATGGTAACACACTGTGGGGAATTGGTTTTAGAGAGCAGTCAGCTGGTGGAAAGTACAGGGCTGAACCCTCCTTGTAATCCAGGTCCTGTGTATAAAGGAACAGATGCTCTGATTTTGGGGGCCTTTGGCAGAAGCACATGGGGGAGCACACACCTGCCCCAGCCTTCCTGCAGTGCCCTGTTCTGAGCAGCCAGCGCGGCTCTGGAACAGCCTTCCCGCTGCTCTTGCTGCCTCTGCCCTACATCTCGAGTACAACGTCAATTTGCAATTACTCTCTCCTCTGCTTCTCCTGTGTCCTTCGTTACAACGCACGGGCCTTAGCTAGAGTAGCATCCATCTGGGTCTCCAGTTTACAAAAACAGAACAGAATTATAATTATTTCTTCCTTTGCAGAGCCAGGGGGTTCTTTATAGAAGAATCAGCTTGATTGGCTCACTAGTCTTCATGCGCTTGTTTGTTTGTATGGTATGAAGGCTTTTCCTATGAATGGGAGGAACGTTTAGCATCTGATTTTACTGAACTGAAAAGATTTCCCGTCTGTATAATTAGCCTTATTTATATGATTAGAGTTTATCCACTAATTGCTTGGGTTTTTTTAGTTGTCTTTCCGGGTACATAGAATATTCATCAGACAGCTCATGTTGGAAAGTCAGAGATTGAACAAGATTGTTGTTTTTCTGTTTTTCATGTCTCTACAAGGAATGCATTTGCCACTGAAGCACTGAATTGTTGAATGTTATCTGAACACTACTTAATGTCAGCATATTTTCCTGAGTGACATGGTGATAAATTCTGTAGAAAAAAAAAAGTCTTAGTGAAATTTTATTAAATAAATTACCTACTTGTGCCAAGAAGTCCCATAATGACCTCAGGACTTAACAGCTGCCAAATATACCACTTAGCATTAGCTGCTCTTGAGCTATCAAATGATACAATGGACACTGCAAAAACTGCTTTCTCTGGCACTTAATGTGTCTTTTTTTAAACCTCTTTCACTGTGTGTAAATGGCACTGTCTTTTATGATAGCATGTATTCATGCTCAACGTTGTTCTTGTCTGTCTCTCTAGCATGGTAAGGACTGTCGTGCATCCCATATGTCTTAATCAGTTAGTTATCCAGTAAAAATAAAATTAGGTGAACATGCTGTTGAGAGCAATCAGACTCAGTTGAAAAAAAAAAAAAAAAAAAAAAAAAAAAAAAAAAAAAAAAAAAAAAGTCCAAGCTTGAATGTCATCTAGATAATTTACCAGCCTCAAAATGTGAAGAATTTAATAATGAACTGTCTTTTTTGATAGAGATTTTAAGGATTGTATACATTATCTAAGAATAGCAATAGAATTATTATGATTATGAGAAATTGCAGAGTAGGGTAATTTCTTTTTAATCCATAAGAACTCCTGTCAAGCAAAAACATTCACAGGGTTAGCATAGTGGAATCTATTAAGCTGGTGGTCGTGTTGCTTTCTTCTCTCAGAGAAACTGAGTCTTCACGGTGTGCCAGCCTTCGTAACTCTGGGGAAAGGGGGCGAGCTGGCGAGGCTGCTGGAGTGCAGTGCAGCACCGGGGTGTCTGCGGCTCATCCTCTGCTTGTCCGGACACGAGCCGCCAGGGCAGCAGAAGGGAGTGCATCGTCTACTTGCTGTCAAGAAACAGCACATTCCTATTGAGTTTAGCTCGGCTGCATCCTGACCCTAGAGGGCTCTTTGCTCGGAAGGGTGGTGTACTAAACGGTGTTAGGAGGCTGAACTCAGTGAGGTTGGTTCCTGGCTTGTTAAATAACAATAAACAAATGACTATTCTGTACCTTCTGTCTGTAAAATGGAAGTTACAGAGGAGTGTTAAGAACTTTGGGTGAAAAAGTTCTGCTCCGTGATGTTTGAGATGTTGTAGCGCAGCAGTGTAGGCAGGATTAATGGTCAGGTAATTTGAAGATTTACAGAATATTCCTAACTGACAAGTGATAGAACTAATTTAGATACAGTAACTAAAAACCAGCCATTGTTACAGCTATATAGTAATGGTAATAAATACTGTTCTAGAATGCATAAATCGTATTGCTTCTGTGTCATAGTTAGATTTGCATAGCTATAAACTCCCTCATTGCTCAAATAAAAGCATACCTCCTTTGTACCCTTGCCCCTGTTGTTGCTTAAGATGATGTGACAGAGTTGACCTATTCATATCCTGACTTGTTTTCTGCTTAGGTGGATATGATCACTACGATCCATTACTGGGTTTTAAACCCCTCTAGCTTTGAGTTTTCCACTATTTTTTAATAGCCTCACGTGACAAAAAGTATTTCATCATATTCAATGTTTTCATTTTGGAAAAGCCCAACTTGCAGTGCTATCCCAGCGGTCATTATTGCTTGGTAATTCTGTAGAGAAATTTTTAAGATTTAGTAAATTAATCGAACAGGATGTGGTTGGCAACAGAGAAATGTTTGATAAAAATTGTGGCAATTTTTTGGGCAATCTCATCAAAACTGTCAGAACTGTCATTAAATCATAACTCCCTCGGGAGTGTGTCTCTATTTCTTTTAGGGCCTCTGAGATCAGCCTTTCTGTTTTACTAGACTGCGACTTTTCTTTTACAGCAGATAGCTCCCGAGTGGCATATCTGGCTGCAGCCAGTAGTGTTAACAGCATTGGATTGAATTAAGCTTTAGCAGTTATGCTGTTCTCCAAAGAACTTCTTCCTCATAAGAGAATAATTTGAAAAATTAACAAAAAAAGCCTAATGCTTAAGAGCTCGCATGCAGAACTTCATTGCTGTCACTGTATTAACTATCCACATATATCACATAGATCTATGAAATAAGAAGGCATCATTTTTTCCTCCAAAGTCTTTGAAAGCATTGGTGCCTTGAATAGATGCTCCAGGTTCAGACAAGCTTAAGAAATAGATTTGAATTCCTACCACCGGGGCTCAGATTTAAGTGACATTATGAATAGCTTTATTGTAATGACTCTCTCCAGTCAGACCGGATTGTCATATAAAGTGTTTTAAATCCAACGAAAGACAGTATTTCAGTGAGAAGTGATTGGCCGTACTACTCTATTGCTCTTCGTAGTGCTCTGGATGGCATATTGCACAAAAAGACTTGTTTCCCCATGGTAAAGCAGCCTTGGAGGGGATTACAGCAGCCAGGCTCCCAAACAGCTCATGAAAAGCTAGAGATGTGTTTTCTGAGGTACCTGTTACAAGAATGTATTGCAGAAAATGTATCGTGAGGCTGATGCATAAAGCAGTAGAGCAGGAGGAGCTGTTTCTGGGGGTGTAGTAGGTATGTGAGTGGTAGTGTTGCCATCCTGTGCTGCTGTGACTACAGGAGCACTTGGAGTACTTTTGTCCTGTTGGAAAACTTGCTCTCGGTATAAGTTGCATGGGAATTAAACCTGTGGCCAGCTGTGACTTATGCAGACTTTTGCCAGACTGTAGAAATTCCACAGCAGGACAAAGTCCAGTTTCCAAACAGGATATCACAGAAATAAGGATTATTTGAAAACCATACCGGTTCTAAAATCAGTGATGACTTGAGCATAAATGATGCTGAGTTAGAGCTTTACGAAAGGCAGTGCTGTAAGTACAGCCTCTGGATATGGCACATCCCCAATTGCCTTAGAACTGAAATGAGCTGCTTTTGCTTTCACGCTGTGTTTCAGGTAACGCGCTGCTGCAGGCAGTTAAATAAGTGAAATCCTAGGAGGACCTTTCCTTCATTTCCTGTCCAGGGCAGTGTCTGCTGTCCTTATGCTTTCTTATTGCTGTTTGCCAAACCTGGAGAATTCTTTGTTTCTTCCCAGCAGACTTCAGTACACTGGAGTGCTTCAAGTCCCCTCTGCCCAGCAGTGGTTTCTGTTACTATTGCCAGGGCACTATGCAGGGTGCTAGTACAGCTTGTTAAAGCAAAGCGACTCTCTCTTCCCATCACCGCCGTGTTCAGGATGCCTCGAATCTCCTGGTTTATGGCCAGAATACTGCTGGCTTTCTAGTAGTGAAGGGTATTGATTTACATACCCAGTAAAACCTTGTAGGCATTTTTCCTTTTTTAATCATTGTTCAATAAACACAGCTGGACGCAAATAAATTGACTTCATAGTTAAGGCCTTGTAACAGCTCCTTTCGTATCTCCTGGGGCCTTTCTGTAGCCTCTAGGATTTTTATGAAGATTTCTTTCCCCTAAAAATAACTACACGATAATATAATTATTTTGTTGTAATTATTCCCATAATTAACTTTGCTATGTTTAAAACCTGAAGAAATAAGGCTGAACATACCTCTATATTAATCTGAGGCGTGTTTCTCATATTTCCTAAAATTACTTCTGATTTTTATTTTATTTTATTGGTCTTGTTGATATGATCAGTAAATATCTTCTTGGCCATTGCCAAATTAAAATAATTTTTACTTGATTTTTGTTGTACACCAGTAAAAACATAAATTACATGAATAGCAAGAAGGTGCAGATGTGGATTTATGCTATTTTAAATGTGAATGTGTTACATCTAATTTGCTGATGTGAATCAAACTTTGATATGCCTGAAGTGTGTACTGGAAAAAATGTACACTGTAAATTTGGTTTCTTGTCCTAGTTTGTAGACTAAGATACTTGCATATCTATTTTCCCTATGCTAATACAGAAGTTCTAGATTTCCGGTTTTCTTTTTTAATTTCATTGTCATTTCTTATGGCTATAGAACTGTTTTGCACTGCATGAAGCTCTCTTTGGATTACACATAATTTAATTTATTATTCATCAATATTTTCTGTGTAGTCTTAGAAAGCTAATTCCTTGATAACAGGTTGTGAGCCCTTCTGTTTGTCTTTCTACAGCTTTGTGTTTGATGAGTGGGATGGGCCAACTGATGGACTTCCATGAGTAAAGATTCAGGCAAGCAAAGTCTATAAGGTATGTGAAATATTGACTCAAACACATCCGCTTTTAATGCTCAGAAAGCATATTTTCTTAACATTAATAACATTTTAAGTATCAAAGAATATTATAAAAATAAATCATTTGAATACTTAGACTACTTCTACAAATAACAGTACAGAGAACCCACTGTACTTTTTCTCAGAATGTAGGAAAATAATTTTGTTTGGTTTGTTCTCACATGTATAGAGTGTTTCAAGGAAAAGTCAGAGGAGAATATGTATCTTTTTGATGCACGATGAATATTCTTTTTGAAACAGAATAGGACTCTGTTAATATCAATATTCCATATTCAGTATTTCAAATATTTTAACTTTTTTTTGTATAAGCTTACCGATTTCAGGGTTTTCCTGCAATTTTTGTAATAGATCTGTTACCTTATGTGAAGAACCCACGCTATTGTTCCAGATAACATCTCATGAATTTCAGTGGAAACCCAGCATTCTGCCCCAATTCTTCATGCTCTGCTCCAGTTTGGCTACTCTGCATATCAGGAACAGTTAAATACCTGCTTGAGCTTGGGTAATACTGATTTGCAGGAGAAGGTGGAAGCACTTACTGTTTTTCCAGCAGTAGCACTAGGAAGCACCGTTCTCTTTTTAGGGCCGACAATATTTGACCCAATGGCAACCGAAAAATTTTTCAGAAGAGGCAGCTTGAGACTTTTCAGCTACGGGGGTTAAGTTGAATTTTGCCAGTTCAGAGGTGGAGAGGGAGAATACAAGCTCGTTCATTCCCAGTGCTCTCAGCTACGAAGTTCATTGTTATAGCATCGGGGAGCCAGTGGAACGACACTGACCCTTCCTCTGCTCCCTGGCCCAGCCTGCTGGCAACATCTGGGCAGCAAAGGCCATCAGAGTGAGCAATGTCATGTCTGCTTCCCATTCCTCTACCTGCTCAGCTTTTGCTCTGAGCACTGCCAGGGACAGAAGAAAAATAAGTCTGTGTTGGTCCAGCAGTTGTCAAGGTATCTAAAATCTGGAGATCCATAAAGTGCAGTTTTAATAATGAAAGGCTGATTGGGGTGGAGAAGGGATGTGCAGAGGGAACAAGAGGAATCAAAAGGGGATGGTTTTTGCCCCTTAAGCTAACTTCTTTAAAAGCTGGTGTGAATATTAGCTGTGAAAGAGCTGAAAGGTCGTTCGCACCTAAATACAGAGCGTCTCTTTGGATGAAATGCCTCTCTTCTTGACTTCAGCAAAATTGCATAGGATGAAATCAAAATGGCTTTTGAACTGAAATATAAACCCACTATTTAGTATTTCAGGTTCCTCAAACCAGATATTTTAAGCAGAAAATACCTGGTGGAAAAATATATTTCTGAAGATTTTTTTGTCAGTATTCATCAGATATTTAAATCTTTCGCCAAAAAAATAGTTTGATAAATGCCAGATCCATATCTATAGATTCTACCTCTGGAGATGAAAGGGAGCTGTCTGTAGGGATGTATCTATGGCCTCCGGAGAGCGCGCCCTGTACGCTGGGCACTGCACAGCTGAGTGTAGAGGTCACTCTGTCTGGGACCCTAAGGGTGATAACAGCAAACCCTGTCACCTCCCTGTCTCCATTTCCCTGCTCATCTGTTTTTTTCTATTAAATCACATCTGTCACCTTCATGAGCTCTAAAAATTTACTTCTCTTTACTGCCTTTTAACTGTTTTTCTATCCATTCGAAGACTGCCTTACTCTATACCAGTTGTTGCTTTAAGATGTTTTGGCTAAGAACTTGTCAAATGTCTTTGAGTGTATAAATACAGCCTGGATTTCTGTTCTCTTTATACCTATGGATGCTTTAGAAGATATTTCGATAGATGATGAGACCTGACTTCCTTCACAAGATCTGTTTCTCTCATTGCCAATAAATATCTATAAGACCCCTCATTCTGTTTTATAAAACAATTTCCACTAATTTGCCTGGGTTTACTGGTCCAGATCTCCCTTGGTATCAAAGCAAATTTAAGCCGGAAGTTGAAAAGTGCAATTGGTAGTTAAGTCTTGAGTTTCTTTTTTTCTGTTGGCTGTTATCATGTGGTTCTGGTGGTTTGTTACTGCTCATTTGCTCATTAGAAAACCTTTTTGAGTGTCTTCTATCATTAGTTTTGATTTGAGATAGCCTCTCTTGTATACCAACTGTAGAGAGATTCCAGCATAGGAGTCTTTCTAGTCACCTCCACCAAAAACAAATGCAAGAAATGCATTTATTTTTGACCCTAGAGATTCTCAGCAGGATTCTTCTGTGTTTTTTATGCCTTTTAATGGTTGTTCCTCAAACACTATTTTTTTGGTGTGTCATATATATTATATCCGTCAGAGCTCATGATCCTCTCTGGTTTCTTCGTGTGGACATGAAAACTTCTCACTCTGCTGCTTAGCAGCATCAGGTTCTTTTGGTTTCTAAGTTTTTAGTAGGCACAACTTATTTGTGAACAAAGTTATCTTTGAATGTCCTTCATGCTGCCATTAAGTATTTTACTTGCCATTTAAAAAAAATAGAAAAAAAAAAAAAGGAAAGCCTCATCCAGTGCAGTGCTTCCAGCTAGGACAAGGGAATTGCTTCCTCCCCTCTGAGTTTCCTGACTGCCCACAAAATGACGATTCCTGGCAGCGTGTCCCAGTACGTTTACCACTCTCCACTGGGTATAAGTGAAGTTTTCCTGTCACCACGTCATTGCACAGTTGATAATATAACCTCATCTGGGTGTTCCTGCTCCAGCAGGGGGATTGGACTGGATGATCTTTCGAGGTCCGTTCCAATCCCTAGCATACTGTGATACTGTGGTTTCTCTTCTTCACCTGGAATATCAGTTCTGTGGGATCACATCTTTTTAACCTAGCTAGAAGGCTTGGCTAAGTGGTTTTAAATTACTCTTTACCATATGGTACTAATTACCGCTTGGTACAGCTGACTCCATCTTTTACATATGCTTTGACTTTCATGTTACAGTGTCTCTGTTTTCTTTCCACTAGGCATCCTGGATACTTTTCATGCCCCTATTTGATATTGTCAGTTAAAGTGTATAGACAAGCTGTTCAGGGGGGTAGTCTAGTTCCCCATCTTATGGCTAAATTGGCTGCAGAAAAACGTACCTAAGTTGTTTTTATTTTGTTTCTCTGTAGAACTTTTTCTCTTGTGTAGAACTGTTACTATTCTTTGCTATTTCCTGTGTGATTATTTGTAGCTTCCATCCTATCCTTTATATACAATCCTGTACCTTCCCTCAGTGAGCTTTTCTGCACCCATCAGCGTTCTTCCCGTGTTCAGTTTCAGCAACTTCACACAAAGCTGGCTGCGTTCCTGGGAGGTGAATTACCCAACACTGGAGCCTACAACTTGTGACAGAAGTTCATGACCCAAGAGTGTATTTGCCTTTTGGGAGGAGGATTTCTCATGAAAGTAATTTCCAGCTTGGGTTCAGGACCCTCCTTTTACACCACGGGAGCCGCTAGCCTGCGATGTTCCGTGCTCGGAGGGGCGTTCGCTGTGCTAACACACACACAGCCCTCCCGAGGAGCTGCCCGTTGCTGCATCGATGTGCAGCACAGCATGTTCTTCGCACCTTTGGGTTTTTTAGCTTCCCGGTTGGCTGAGCTGCCTTTCTCAGGCCATCCTGCCAGTGCCAGCTGATTGCCTGCCCCCTGTTTCCTTATTGTAGCTCAGATTGATCATGACAGCCAACTTTTTAATTTTTTTTTTTCTTTCCATTTCTAGCGGTGGTTTTGAGGGCTGAAAACACGTCTGCTAGATTCAGTTTCCACAACTCATCGCTAGTTCTCATGAGAAAATGTGGGCTGAAGAATCCCAGGCAGACCTCTCCACAGACGCTGACTTTTTTGACACGTTCTTGGCATTGGTAGTGTCTCTGGTAACCTGCCTTTTACCTGGAGGGACACCTCAGCAAGTGGCTCTCCTGTGTTCAATTAAGTATATTGTGGGGCCAAACAGCTTATTTCTGAAAGCTTTCTGGTTGCATAAGCCATGTGGTTCTGGGCATAACTACCTGACGTGAGGGAACAGTGCCTGGATGTGTGAAATAGTGGTTATTGCTTGCATTTGAGTACATTTGTATGGAGGGTCACTCTACTGAGGGGTTAATTCCAGAGTCCCAAAGTCATTGTCCGTAATGGGAGGTTTGCAGCTATCAGAGAGAAGACATCAACTTTCTGTTTTCAGGAGAAGTTCCTTTGGTCTTGATGAGAAATAATAAAATCCTTCAGAACATAGTTTGTTAGGGTACAATTCAGTCTGGGATCACTGGTGAGGTTTACCACCTGTGAGCCGTCTTGTTTCCTGAGTGGATTAAACGTCAAAGAAATAAGTCAGGAAACAGCTTAAGGGGCACCTATTTTGGTGAGGAGCTTGAACAGTCTCCCTTAATCTGTCACTCTACCATTAAAAACAAACATTTCTGACACCCAGTCAACCAAAAATAGCCTGGTGGTTGATTCAGTGGGGGCTTGTGAGTGGAAAGAAACCAGCCTGATGTGCACAGAACACTGTTCGGTGGTAAAAGCCTTGATTTGTTGGGGGCTAGAACATGGACATGTGTGTTCCACCCTCTCATGTTTCGTGCTTTCATTGGGCATTAATGAGTCCATACAACCATAGCCTCTGTATTTATACAGTCTTTTTCTAATTTCTGCCAGTCTGTCGAAGACTACCTTGGGGTTTTGTGCCTTTTTTTTTTTTTTTTAAAGATTGAGCAGCTAACTAGGGCACATACATTTATATATGCATTTCTAAAATAATGCCTCTATTCACCTCAGATATTTCAAGTCTCATAGTTTGATTGGATACACAAATCAGTCTAGTTTCCTTTTTCTGTCCTTTTGGATTTAACTTATTTAGGCTCACAGACGTTATAATTTACAAACTAAACTGTGCATGTAGAATTATTGTTTGATGAGAAATAATGAAAAGTGTCAATCATTGTATACAAAAATGGCTGAGCGGGACACTGTAACATGTCCTCTGAGTCTGTCTTCGGTTTTAGCTTTGCCTTTGACTGCAATAATTGCACGGTGGCAAACTGCAATACTTCACCTGTTTTTAAACTAGTGTCAAAAATAGTTGCACTTTTCAACATTGTAAAAATGGCTTTACAATTTCATCATTTGGATTTCATTATTTGTTTCCTGATAGTCACAAATCCTCAGGCCTTTTAGAGTCAGATTTCAGGTAATAGTTTTGCAAGCTGACAAGGTTGTATATTGCAAGTAGGCAGATTTCTGAGAGAATAAAAACTAATTATTAAAAAAACCCACAACAAACAAAACACACACACACACCACCCCCCACTTAAAATGGGTTTATTTTCTCCCTGATTGATTGTTGTTGTTGTTGTTATTTACAACCTTACAAGCCATCATTCCATATTCTGTCACAGCTTGAGCACAGCACAAACCATAACAGAGAAAAAACCCTAAAGTCTCTGGTCTTGAGATTTATCCTAGCGCCCCTTAATTACCCAGATGAATTTACTGTGGCCTCAGTAGCAAGGAGCTCTCACTTCAGTCAGCAGCAGCGTGGTGGGGAAAATTGTCCTGTTGCTGCAAGAGAAGACCAGATCCCCTCCCACGTTGCGTGGCCTATTTCTGCCCCGTGTTTTGAGTGTCTCAGGGAGCTGCTCCAGGCAAAACGAACTCTCTGCTTTTCAGTTCCAGTGCACTGCTCAGCATGTGTAAGTTAGCTGGGATTGCAATTTGAAGGGTTTTGCTGATTATCAGAGATGAATGCTGGTGAAAATGTATTAGAAAGCTTGAACTGAGCCTTCTGTCCTTTCACAATGAAATATTTTTAGTCCCCCTGTTTAATGAGAACAATTTCTTTGAAATACATGTCAAATGCAGCAATATGAATAAATCTAGCCAATGGCTTAAAACCATCAAGTCCAACTAGGTGAGCAGACAGGCAGTGTGCATGCTTTATTTACTTTAACAGATTTGCAAAGCTAAGTCCTGTGCAGCTGTTAGAAAATTTATGGAATTCATTTCTAAAACAAACCACTTGGATGCTAGACCCAGCTATGATTTCTGTTGTGCCTGTGCCAGAAAAGCCTTTGTTTTTTGTAGTGCAAACACTGTTTGATAACAGATCTTGTGTTTAGCCTTTTGGCTTCTGAAAACACATTCTCCCTTTTTGATACCCAGCTGATTGTGATGCAACCTCATAATTTAGTTTTAAGTTTGTATTTGTTACTTGATATCCATTCCTTTCATAAGTGTACAGCTAGGACTGGCAATGGTATTATGCAGCTGAACCATATATTGTTAATGCATCATAATGCTCACCAACTGCAGCTCTGCTGCGTTATCCGGGGCGCCTGTGTGATAATACTGTTGATTTTGATTGCTTCTTATACACAGATGTCCTTTTAAAGTGTGCTTGAACTCCTGATGGGTTTCCAAATATTCCCAACTGACTGCCTCCTTACAAATACCGGTTTCGGGGGATGTGAGCCAACGTTTCCATAATCACGTTTGGTCGTTCACATAGCCATCACATTTGAATATAATGTGGAAAACTGACCGTGCTAAAGCACAAGCATTAATTGGAAGCAAAAGCCAGAAAGATGTTTTCATAATGAACGCTTCGATATTTAAGTAGTTTCCCAGCATTTTAATATCAGAAATAAGTTTGGACCTTCCAACAGACTTGGTAATCTTGGGTAATACTGGGGAAGCTGCCCATCTTCAGTGGCTTTAAGTACCTCTGTTACTCAGCACACTGCCTGGGATTTGGTGCATTTTTGAAGTAAATACTTTCTGCATTTCACAACCTTGGCAACAAGTGTTAAACTGCAATTTTTGTCAAGAGAAGCTGCTGTCCTGTAATTCCAAGGAGCGCTTGAGGACACCAGTCGTAGTAACAGAATAAGGACCTGCAGCGTTTTACTGAGCCCTGACTGTGGACCCATTTACAGCCCAGCTCAAGAAAATCTGCCTGCCCTGTAGGATTGCTGCGTAGAATAGGATGTGTATTCAAAGTATTTTCAGCATTTGAACAGTTAAATGGCAAATGTGGACTTTATTGCATGGAGCTTTCACTGGTTGGTCTGCAGTCCCCTCGATGTACATTGTGCCATGGCACAGCAGTGTCTGAGACACAAAATAAAGCAAAGCAGGGCATAAATTCCACTTTCACCTGCACATTACAGTTCTAAAGTGGTTAAAAATAAAACACTGGCTAGTTACAAAGCAGAGCTACTGAGAATCCATTTAAGATTCTGTAAGTAATACAGTGCATATCTCATGGCAAGTCATGTGCGGTTCAATCAGTCAGTGTTTCATTTTCCATTAGAGTGTTGGCATGACAAAGCAGGGAAGTGTTGCCAGAGTTAATACTCCAGCTCTCTTATCTGTGTCTAGAAACTGGTTCGTATTGGCCATGGGAGTGTTTTAGATAGTATTTCCATCTTGTGTTATTGTCTAGTCCTGATTCCTTGGCAGGCTGCCTTATCTTATATATTTTACTCCTGCAGGTTTTTTTGTTTTCTCCCAAGGCTGTGCACAGTTTGTCTTCCTTGCTTTTTAAGCGGAAAATACTTTGTTTTTCCAGAGAGCTTGAAGATAATTCTTTCTCACATTTTTCTCTATTATTGTGTAATTTCCCTTCCGTGTGAAAGGAGGTATTGCTTAGAGAGTTCCCAGAAGCTATGGCTGCTGCTTGAATTCTGTATTGTTGTGTTTCCTGTGGTGGGAGGTTTTAAAGGGTATTTCTTGACGAAGGAAGGAAAGCTGACTTTATTTGGAGAAAGTCTTCTTAGTGAGCGTTCATTGAAATAAATTATTCTCTGTTCAGGCATCCCACCAGGTCTTAATTGACACGATCGGTAAATAAATGTTATGCTAAGGAAGCATAATCATGCTCTGCGTTGGAAAACAAGTTTGTAAGCCCTAATATTATTAAGGTGCACTACAGATTATTTTTCAATAAAAATAGTTGCATTTTCTCTAAGGTGACCAAGTAAGTAGCTTTTTTCTATTTCTGTCTGCCTTGTGTAAATGTATCATGATAGTGTAGGATGGTACTTAATGAAAATCAGGTATTAGTACCTCTTTCTTCCTTAAAAAATGTCCCCAGTCAGTGTTTTCAACCTTTAGCTCATATGTAACTTTCATGTGCAATTATCTAGGAGAAAACCTGGTGGCTAAACACACAGATAGTTAGAAAATGCCTTAAGGTACGTAACTGTACATAAATATTTGATCTTCACTGAAGAAGGAGACTACTAGCGTGTCCCAGAGAAATCTCATCACCTATTCATAATAGTAACAGGAGAGCAGAAGCATTTGCTGAATTTGATATTATCTGAGGCAGTAAATGAAAGTGCCTGTGAAGAGATGTACTGGGATCTCAAAATAACAAGTGGCTAAGGGATCAAATGATAAATGAAGCCCAGCATTGATAAATGCAAAGCACTGCACATTGGAGAAAGCAATCCTGCTCTGTACATGTAACCTGAAGGGTGCTGAACTAGTGGTTATTACTTCTGAAGTATTTTGGGTAATTCTGTGACCGTATCAGTCTGGTGCTCAGGGTCTACATCTCGGCTGTTAGAGACAGTTCTGCCACCTCTCACCTCTCAGAAAGATAGATGAGGAGCCCAACAAGGCTTATTGCATTTTTGAAGCTGTTCCATACAAGAAATGACAAAGTAGACAAAAAGTCTTCATCTTGGAGAAGAGATAACTGAAATATATGAAATAGGGAGTCTATAAAATAATAGGTAGAAACCAGACAGGATTAGTAAATGTTTCTCCCAGTGGGGAGAACATTTGGAAGTGGATTTAAAACCAAAAAGAAATAGTGTTTTTTCCTCAGTCCCATAACTAAACTGTGTGACTTGCTGCTCAGAAATGTTGTGGATACCAAAAATGTGGCTGGATGGAATAGAGTATTATGAAAGCAGATTCATGAAAGAAAATCCTGGAAGAGCCTATAAAATATGAAGATACAACATCTGGCTCAGGTGATCTGAGGGGTTTGTTAGATGAAAGATGAAATAGGCTCACTGTGGTTTTATATTCTTCCCCTACACCGTCATTGTCAGAGATAACGTGCTGTGCTGCATGGACCTTTGGTCTGGCTGAGGACAGCAGAGTCATGTCATCAGTAAAACATCAATACGTTACTGCAGGGGCTGAAAAAACCCGAAGTCTGCTACTGGATACAGATGAAAATAGGAATTATGTGTGTGCTGTAGCCATTCACATCACTGGAGTATTTGAGCAGCTGACAAGAGAAGCAGCGCTGTTCTGAACTGTCCTGATCCTTTTATGGCCATGTTTCTTTTTTAAGCTTAGGGTGCAAGTTTATTGTGTTCCCTTTCTTCAAAGAGCAGTGGCCTGTGAACCTTGTTATGGTTTAGGTTGCCCTGGAGATGGGGATTTTGAAGGCCTTCTGTATAGAGTAACTGTACTCCTTTCTGTCTAGCTGAGCATTCTAACCACAGAAGGCTGGATGACCTGTACTTTGCAGTCTGCACAATATGGCTAAACAGCTAATGTCCTTCCTCAGGGGCCTCCACCTGTGTTTGGCACTGTGGTGCTCTAGCAGAGATGTTTCTGTCTGTAATGGAAATGGAAGGATTGTCGTTCTCCGTAGAGCATGTGGTAGTTTTGTGGAAATGCTGCGGCGATCTTGCTGCCATTGCTTATGCTCTTTTCTTTCGCAAAGACTCTAGCAGATTGCACTGTTCTATTAAAGATACTGATTTCACAGGAAGGCAGTGAGGGATGCAGAAGTGATGTGTTTCCATGGCCCATGTCAGTGAGCAGATGGGCTGCTGCTTCTTATATTAATTGGACTACTTCAGTCAACTGTGGCTTCGTTCCCAAGTATTAATCCATCAATTTTGAGCCTGGAACTCACAAAGAGATGGTTTAGCATGACCAGGTGGTCTAGGCAAGTGCAGCTATTGAGCTGTTGAGTGGATTTTTTGTTTGTACATATCTTCCTCTTTGGACATCAGTAGCCTCAAAGACTCCATCTGGAATCCAAAGCTCCACCTCATCCTAATCATCTTGCAGGTGTCCTAGACAGATGGAGATGTCATGGAAGTGCTTTTGAAGCACTACTCCTTGTCTAACTACTATCATTTCTACCTTCTCAACATTCTGATACAGTAGCTGGGCTCCTGCCAGCACAGCCAGCCAGAGAAGCCTTGGGAAAGCCAGGAGAGAGCACAGTCTGCAACAGAGAGGGAACAACACCTAAGTTTTGAGCGAATGTTTTCTATTTGCCTGGAAGTCTGCTATTGTGCCCCTCCTATACAAGAAGGAAACAAAAACTCCATTTTTGTAGCAAAAACTGTAAAAGACAAGTGATGAAGCTATTGGCTGGGTATTGCTGCAGGTCAAACCATCACTAGTAGACAGTGGTCTCTCTTGGAAGGACTATGAAGAATTCTATCACCCTGTATACAAAAATACCTTAACTCTAATAAAAGAAGAGCTTAGCAGACAAGTCAGAGGCTGCCCTTCCACCTTTGCTTTAAGACACATAATCTGTAATGCCTTCTATATGTAATGTGTGATTTTTTTTTTCATGCTATCAGTCTGTTAAACTTCAGAAATAATCTGAAGTAGTTCATGAGTTTTTCAAAATGTGTTTTTAGCACAAAAAATATCATCCAACCCATTGAAACTATTTCTTTCAGGATCAGATATTTCTTCTTCAAGAGTCTGCAGGAGACAAAGCTTCTGGCATGGAAGGGCAATATGAGAGCTGGATGCCGATGTCCTTACCCTGCATTCCTTGAGAACAGAGGAGCTTGCTGGTGTGAGAGCATCCTCCAAGGAAGCAGAGGAGTGAAATCCGTGGTCTGACTTAGAAGAATGTCCTCAGTCCTTGTCTCCTACATCCCAGCTACTGCCCTGGGTATTGTATATTTACTCCTTCTTATTGTGCCCTATGCACAAACAGTGAAATCTTTATGGAAAAAGAAAAGAACACAGTTGTGTGCTAGTGGAGACACAGGAACGTGGGAGCGTCCCCTGTTTGTGCAGTACAGTGTAGGGCTGCGCTAGCAGGAGGTGGCTGATACCTACTCTGGGCTAAACAGTTCTTTCACTAAGAGGGCGTCACACAACTGCAGGGTGGAGAAGTGGTGATGCTAGAACTTGAACTGGTGCACCTTCAGCACTTGAACTACTCAGCTGGTCACAGTTGTGAGACTGCTGCCTGTATATACAAATAAATATATATATATGTATATATATATACACACACACACACATCTTATTGTCTTCTGAAGTGAGAATTTTTAAAAACCTACTTAGTCTTTACAGGACAGGAAAAAACTCTAGCGATTGTTCTGCCTCACACGTTAAGTTGCAGTTGTACTGAATTCCAATGGAGAAATCAAATAATCAGCTTGTGTTTAAAATTCTGGTTCTACCTTGTATTGAGTATGGCTATTATAATATCCTTTTTTTCTGATCTCTCACACACGGCAGAAGCTTTTTACAGTCCATTTCATGACAGCATCCTGGAGAAAACTGACCTCTGGACCTTATTTAAACCATGTTGTTCAGTAAAACTCTACTCATTTTGTTGTTAAATGCACACACGGCCCACACCTTGTGGAAGAAATAGGATTGTGCCGTTTCCGTGCAGTCCTGGCAATTTTAGTGATAAATGTGCAATGACAGAACCATTTTAGGAACCTTTATTTTATAAGTTCCCGAAAGATATTGCAGCCATAAGAATCTGATGAGGAATCCCAGTAGAACTGCCTGTGATTTGAATAGCTTCAGACAGCATCCTACTTGTCAGACCCCAGGAATGTGCCACCCAAGGCACGTGTGTGAGCACAACCCTGCTGGCGTTGCTGGAACAATCACAACACATTGTTTGACGAGAAATGCATTTTTGTCATTCATCAGTCATTAAATTCCATTCATGTGTAAGTGTGAGCTCACTTCTTGTTGCAAATAGGTGAATGAAATACAGAATATTGAATAAAATGTTTCAGAGAAAGGCGTTAATGGACTTGTAGTTTGCAGGAATACTATGAACTTTACTTGTCCTGAAAGTTTCTCTTTTTTGGATCATGGGAGGGAGGCTGGATACTCCAGGGGACAGTATGATTTTGGTTCAAATATGCAGGTAGTTATGAGCAAAAACATGGGTGTTGCCTTGTGGCTACAACAGGATCTGATTTTTCTGTGCTTCTAACACTTCAAGTATGTTTAGGAAGCTTTTTGTGTTTCTCCAGACTCAGGAAAAAGTAAATATTCTACCCCTCTTTGCTTTTTCCTTTTACTTTCTTTTCTATTTTGTAATCTTCACTGCTATTTGAGTTGTTTTTCTGCCCAGACAGAAGAATTAGAGTTTTTGTCTAGACAGGAGATCTTTACTCTTTTTGAAGACAGTTATTTAAAGTAGAGTGTTAGAACAACATTTATCAATGTTATTTGCACTACATACCCAGCCTAGGCACAATAAAAACTCTGTTGTTCCTTACCCGTCACTTAGGGCCAGAGTTAAATACGGTCCCTATGCACAACTGCTTGCAGTCTGATGTAAAATGTTGTTCACAGTAATGCTGTAAAATGCATATTTCTTTTTGCAGCCTTAGGCTGCTGCCACCGTGCATACACACGTCTTCAAAGGCTCCCCATTTAAATTCTTCCCAGCGTGTGTGAGCCGAGAACTGCTGCCTGGCTGCATGGAAAACCTCACCGATACAGGGAATGCCATTCTGAGTCTGAACTCATGCAAATACTTAAAATGCAACCATTGCAAGGTTATTTTTGGAACTGGTTTATAAACTAGGCCTATCCTTTTGGAGCATCCGCTGTATATGGATGATTTTGTCTTAGGGAAGCTGAGTGAGATGGACAGATACAGCCAGATGAGTCTCTCAGTTGTGTTTTATGCTGTCGAATTTTTTTTGTTTACTTGAAAACAAGCAAACTGCTTTTAATTACTGTTTTCTTAATGAGAGTAATACAAGCAAAGTGGTTTAGATGAACAGTGTATCAAAGCAGCTGTTGAGAAAGCTCTGATGTGTAATAGCATGAGAAGGCAGGATGGCAAACAAAGCTGTTAGTCTTTCAGTAGCATGAAAATTATTGTAGAGATAAGGGGAAAGACGTTGAGAAGGGTGTTGGAAAACAGTGAATTGCAGTATCATTATAAAGAATAGAAAGGTGTATTTTCAGAGGAAAGATACTAAGGGGCTAGGAGAACTGAACATCTGAGGAATATTCTTCAAGAAAAGACAGATGCTATCAGAGGAAAATAGTTGTGGAGTTTAGCTAGTGGGGAAAAGTCAGCTGTGTTGGCATTTAGTGAGAAACCTGCTGATGAGCTACGTTGTGGGTTGGTTCACATCCTCTGCAACTTAGTGAGGTCACCAGAATTTCATGGCATGTCTATTAGACCAAATACCATCTCCAGATTAGTTGGGTTAGAGATTTGGAGGCTTTTACTATACTTGGTGAGAACAGCAGTGGGCAGGAAAAGGGGAGCCGATAGCCTCAGGTGGGGATAGAGATGATTTGAAGGTGCAAAGGGAGGTTGAGTTAGTAGGATAGAAATACTACAGTATAAAAAGCAAGTGTCTACTGATAAACTAGTTGTAATAGTTGTGTGCTAAAGCCAAGTGGAAGGGTTAACATGTTTAGGCCAAATAATCTCCTGCTGTAGATTCAGTTGAGATCAGCAGAATGTCACTGCTTCCACTGCAGATTTACACCAGCGTAGGTTTGGGACTCAGCCTTTTTTCTATGTGTGTTTCTCAAATAAATAGTATGAAGTTAGGCAACAGACATGAAAGGATAGTCAGGAGAACATACCAGAATACCAATGCCCTTGTAAGAATGATTTGTATTTTGCCTCTCAGAGATATTTTGGAGAAAAATGCAGCAAATCAATAAACAAAACAAAGAAGTAGTTAGTATATTAATTAAAATCAAACAAACAAAAAACACACACAAAACCCCCACCAATCCAAACCTGGAGCTGAATACCAACTAAAAGTCAAAAGTGCTGTGGAACTGGATCTGAAGCACTGAAAACTATTATGTAAACCTAAGTGTAAATCTTAAGGCCAGTACAGGCTGACAGTTTAGTCAATAGCAGGTGAAAAATCAGAATGAAAGTGCTGTGAATATCACAGTGAGGCAAAATAATAACATATATTTATCTAGCGCTTAACATTTCCAAATTGTATGACCATTAAATAATGCAGAAAGTTGCATTGATCTTAAATGCATGGGACGAAATAAAGGACATGCTGTAATTCTAGAGCCTCTGTAGCTATGAGCAAGCTGTCATTAGACTGGGGGGCTGCATTAGAGAAACACTGTGACTAAGGAGGCATGAGTAATTTTAAACATGTATCTGGATTTAATATTAACATATACATAGAGGTTAGACTGATCAGCTCTTGGAAAACAAGGCTTGTCCTTGGCCAGCATGGAGCATGAGCCTCCTCAGTTACGGAAAAGCAGCTGAAAGCCAGGGGTCAGAACGGCCACCTTCTGCAAAGCATATTATGCCTGGTGGGCTCGCATACTGAATTGGGTGGGGAGGAAGAAAAATCTGAATAAAATGGTCATGATCTGTCTACGTAATGAGATATGTGACTGATCTCCCTGGCGCTCATTGTTTATATAAAGTTAAATGTATGCCTAGAGGGTTTCCTGGGTACAGTGAGAAAGTTCATTCACTCTCAAACTTGAGAAATACATCAGGGTGAAATTGTAGTAATTGACAGCTTTTAGGTCTGACTTACTTTCTGACGTTGCCAGTTGACTCCATTACAGGAACAGGGACTAAGGCATGACCTGCGTTCTCAGAAAAAGAACTGTGTTCCGAGTGCTGGGTTTGTGGTGAATTAGTACGTTCATAGCCTTAGACAAATTTATTTTTGTAGTTGCCATATGTGAGGGCTTTTCATAATTGCCATCTGTGGAATGAAAGGCAATTCAGGCAAAAATGTGCACAGTTGCAAATATTAGAAAATACGGCTATTATGACAAGTCGTAAGAACTTTATGCAAATGTTCCATCTACAATGGAAGGGCCAGATTCTAATATCATGCATGATGCACAGTAACAGATTTTTCTTGGGTATGCTGGAATGCCCATGCTGCATCTGAGATTAGAATCTGTCCCAAAAATGGATTATTGGGAGATGAAAGAACCAATGATGAGGAAAATCAAATTTTACTGAGTGCTTTTTTTCTCACCCTTACTCTGTTAGATTTAGCTTTCAGCATAGTTCTTGATCTTTGTGTTATAATTTCTTAGAAAAATTGGCAATAAAAATAATGACAAAATGTAAAAGATAATTTTCCTCCTTAAGAAATTCACAGTATCAAATTAGGACAAATAAATGATATCTCCCCTCTCAGTTGCTCTGAGCAACTAGGACTTTTGGCTGCATGAAGCATTACCTGAAGCAAACAGCAGGGCTCCATTACCAGGGGGATTCCCCTGAGGTGGTGCTATCAGGTATTGGTAGCAGTATAGCTCTGGTGTTGGGGAGGATGTGTGCAAGTTAATTTACTCTGCAGATCCTGTAATCGGCAGCAGTATCTTCGTTTATTTAAATCCTGAATTTTTTTCTCTTTATTTTCCCCCATATCCAGATATTATCTTTTGGGTTTGGCTCTTTAGGGAGGAGGTAAATGAGAGTTGGATACAAGCCATAATTATTCTGGGAAAATCGCCCTGCGGCATTGATTTATATGCAAAATCTTGCCCTGCAGCAGCTTGACAGCTACACGAGGCTAGGAAGGCAAAGGCTACAGAGCTTCTGTGCTTCTTAAATGATGTATTTATGGCCCTTGTCTCTTGTCTTTAATTCACAGTGACCCCGGTTGAGCAAGAGAAGTTGGTACGACTATCCCATTCTCATCTCCAGAGTAACCCAGCACCAGCCAGGTAAGAAGCTTCCCTCGGATAGCGGAGATTTGATTTTCTAACGTCATGGGAAGGTGAGGGGTGCAGTGAAGCCCAGTCCCGTGCACTGCCTGGGGCAGAGCTGAAGGAGCCCTGGCAACACTCCACAGTTAGAAAGCCCCTTGTGATGTTAGACTTGTGAATTCAGTGTGGAATAGCAGCTGCAGCAGAGTTTCCATGATTTTGGATCAAGAGAAGTTTCTTTGAATGCCATTTAGAGTGCGAAGGGGTGGCTGATGTTTTGAAGAGCAGAGTGTTCTAATGACTTCCATGGAAATCACAAGATCGTTTCTAAAATCTAAATGCCCAGGTACAAAGGAAAGGACCAAACCCTTAAAGTGAAGTGCTTTTTTGGATCATGCGTATATGCCCGTTTTGCCATGTCTGAGCTGAACAGTTTTTCATTCAACACACAGGATTCTTACTTTATTGCAAACAAAGGGTTATTAATGCAGACAAATTCTAATGGCAGATTCAGTGTTTTTAGCAAAGGCTGAAACCACAAAAATGGTCACTGCAAATGTTTTTCTAATCTGCAGCTTCTCAGTTGTATCTGAGAGCAATACCCTGGTGTTAGTGATGCTTCTGAGACCAACTGAGAGAAGCTATAAATCTTTATAACTGACAAGTGAAGCCATAAAATTTCAATGGGAAAATGTTTATCTTCTAGAAAGTGTGAAAAATAGGCCAGTGTGTAGGGACAGAGAACTTCTGCAGGAGATATTCATTTAGACTGACTGTGAATATTCAATGACACCTGGAAGTCCCCATAGTTCTAAGATGATATCTTTAACCAAGATTTTGCTTTTCAAATATTCTTTTAACTAACCATCTATCTTCAAATATTCTGAATATAGAAGGATTCCATTTATCATGTATAAGCTATAGAAATGATAGCCAGATGCTGTTGAATGAAGTACTTTGTTAGGCATACATATTAAGGTATTCCTCTTCACAAGAAGGTTTGAGTATAAAAATTACGTAGCTGTTCATCTTTATATAATAATATAAATCCCCAAATATCCTTTTCTTTTAAAGCTGTAGTAGTTTTTATCAGAAATATCATGGAATATATCTGCAGTTGTAGATTTTTAACCTGCAATATCAACAAACAAATCAAGTTATACAGGATGCTGCATCAAATGAAACTTGAATGCTGTGCCTCACCAAAAAGTGTGTTTCGCATCTCGCTGCCTCCTTTGCACTTGCGTTCTAGTTTTACACAGGGACACTAAGATCCTAAAAAAGTCTTACACATTCAGATAATTAATATGCTGCCTTGTATAGGCCCAGACTGTACTGATATTTCACTTTCCTTCTTTTGCGGTTTCACGTTAGCTGAAAGGTTATTTGTGTCAAGTCTCTAGTTCAAAATCTTTTACCTAGGCAGTTTTAGTAAGGTTTTGAAAGTATGGTATTGCTGCTGATGCAGCGAAGGATTAGAATGAAAGATCTTGTTTGTATGATATTACGAACAATAGTTGGACTTCAGTGGTGGACATAAGGATCCCTATATCTTCTTTGCTTTTTGGTGACTTCTCTGACCCTTATCTCCTTTGTAGTCACACAAATCTCCATGTGTTGGGATAAATTAATTCTTTCATTGTCATGAAAGAAAATGAGACCAGAGGATTGGAAAATGCGTTAATTCATTAATTAATTCATAATAATTCATTAATTACAGTCCCCTACTTCATCAGGAAAACATCATGCAGTTACTTTTATGGAACTTACTCTACACAGCTATAGTTGAAAGTAAATTTCTTGTTTCACCAACTTGAAAATGTACCTCAGGAATATAATGGCAGAATAGCAAAAACCATTTTTTTTCCATGGCTTTAATGTACGTATGACCAGTTTACCCACATCTGTCCTTGCAATTATTTGTTCTCTGGTCCGTGAAACAGCAGTGCTTCTCCCTCCCTCATGCTTATCGTAGTGTATTTATGGGCAGCAATCTTTTCCTCTCTTTACTTTGTGAGTCTGGTGAAAAGAGGGATGCACCGTAGCGAGACTCCTCTGCTGGCACTGGCTTTCCCTTCCCCAGCTGTCTTCTGCTGCATATTAATGCTTCGATTTATTTACCTTGAAGGTGAGGACTAGAACCCTGCATATTCTTGCAGAATGGAGTTGAGAATATCAATTTTGACAATATCAAGATCGACTTGACTTTGTTTATATTCTATTAATGTGTCCTTATGTATATTTTAGTCTAAAATTAGGGCAAACTTTTAAAGAAAAACTGGTTTTCTGTATCTGGTGAAAATTCTTATAGATAACTGAGTATTCAACAGAAATTAAACAATAGAAAGTGTTTTGGTTTTCAGGCTTTCATTAAATCAAACAGTATAATTACTAAATATAATTTCATATCAGTATTCATTTCTCTTAAGTAGTGAACGTGCAAGTGCTATCTAAACATAAAAGTAACCCTGCTTGAATAGGGGGCAAAGACAATCTTACAGTTTTCTTTCGTTTCTCTAAAAGATGTGTTAAATCATGCTAGTATTATTTTTCTGTCGGAGTTCCCTAAAACGTCGCACGTGATGATGGAAGGGATTGTACTCCAGAGCTGCAGGAGCTGTTCTGGGGCCCTTTTCACATGTGCACCAATTTCTACTTTTCATATTGGAGCCACTTCAGAGAAACTTAAATGAAACTAAATCATGAGCTTCCTCTGAGGTGAGAACAATCGAAGTTTTTGTGTGTGTGTGTGTGTTTGCGTTTTTTTGAGTGGTGTGTTTTTTGGTTTTTTTTTTTTTGGTAAATGCTGGTTTTGTGCCAAATGCTGCATAGCGAATTTATGGTAGAAAATAAAGGGGAAATTGGGAGGAAAAAGGTTGATGTTAGATGGTACTTTTCTTAGGTTTACTAGGGATAGAAAACATTTATATGGGAAAATATTTGCACTGGATTTTTGTGTATGACAGTGAACCAGGCCCCCTACGCCTTTTTCTCTCCTGAGAGGTTATCTATATGTGTAATTTAGTTAGTGGGCTGCAGCTGGAGTTTTTACTCTTTCTTACTCATTCCAAAACCAGCAACAGCTTTTGCTGCGTGAGGATTTCGTCTTTATTTTCACCTCACGAATCTCTGTTTTTACCTGGTCATTCGATTTCAAGCTAGGACCACAGCCTAAGAGTAAAGAATGCTCCTTACCGGTATGGTTGTCCCTGAAGCAGCCTAGAGGTAAGGCCTTCCAGCCACTGCTAAAGATAGAAACTGCTTTTCTGTGGAGGTGATGTTCCTACATTATTCTCCTGTCAGTTTGCAAATGTTTTGCCTTCAGCATTTCTCTACTTTCCCATGCCATTCAGCCCTGGTATGTCATAAAAAAACCCAGGTACTTAGTGTTGCCTGTGTGGGGCTGGAGCCACACTCCCTCCTAAGGCTGACTCGAGCTTAAAACACCCAGGCTCCCTCTGGCAGTGGAGTCCTAGAAGCAGCAATTAGCTAATCCTCCTGATGATGGCTTTGTCAGTGCAACAATTTTTGAAGCCAGAGTGACAACTTGTGTAGGTAACGGGGAATGAGAACGGGAACAAGGAAGCAAGCTGGCTCTTTGCTGCAGCAGTGCCTACTTCACTCGCCCCGTCCGATCGCCAGCAGCAGGACGTTTTCCAGGGCTTAAGTTCCCCTCTCTGTGGCCCTGATTTGCCTCTCCAGCGCAGCAGCGTTTGGGTTTGGATGTGGCAGCATCCAGCGGGCTCTGCCTCCTCACACCTGGGCCCTGCGGCCGCTCAGGCGCAGGTGGGGTGTGCGGTGCTGGCACCGGGATGCTCCTGGTGGGAGGAAGCGTTCCCCGTCCGGTTGTGTAGCTTTGTAGCTTGATGCTGAAGCGTGTTCGTGGCAGATGGAATCGGTAGGGAGTTGAGATAAAACATTTCTACAACCAACCACCTTGCAGATTGGTTAAAAGCGTGTCTCAGATTTGATTAACCCAAGTATCTGGCCTGCCATGTTTCAAGCTTTTCTTGCGGATTACAGTGATATTTGACTGTCACGTAATTCCAGCAATTAGATTATTTTTAACAAGAAAAAAATATTTGGTCTTAATTTTATACTTGAAACTCACTAAAACTTTTTTTTAAACCTTCTATTGCATTCAGATGGGGGATGCACTTGTGGTAATAAACAGCTAGATACAAGAGTTTATAACAGGAAGCATTAGACTAGCCTTATTTTATGGTAGGGAAAAAACACTCTTTTTTGCTTTAAAAGAAGAAAAAAGGTATTTTTTTTTTTCCTTTAAAAGAAAAATCACAAAGTGAGTCCTAACGACCTTAAGTCACTGGTCAGGGAAAAAGACCATTGAAATCAAGCACTTATGGATTAGCCAAACAGCAAAGTGTACACTCGTATCTGTAGAAAAATTATATCAGGCCAAGACAAATTTATTGAAAACATCTGCTCCTCTAATTAGCACACTGAGTACTTATCATTGCACTTGTTCAAAATGTCACACTGTTTCATTACAACAGGAGGTATTGTGACATAGAGAAGTTCAACTAGGAATAAAAAGCACTATTGAATAGAAATATATTTTTTATTGTAAGAATATACGGCAGTAGTACTAGAAGGTCACATGTCATGAATAACCTCTCCCAAAACATGAGGTACCAATCTGCAACAAAATTTTCATCTAAAATTTCAAACTCTTTCCTAATTTTAAATATCCAAAATCCTTTAACCCCTCCAGTTCCTCTTTTATTTGATATTTTGAAAATGTTTTGCTTTGTCCTGAACATGTTGTACACTGCCTGCAAGATACAAACTCCAGAGCCTAGTCTGCTCATCAGCAGAATCTGTTCCTCGTGAAATGATGCAATGGCAATCTCTGGTTGGAGATAATCACCTTCTGCTGGAGAATTACCCTGACGTAGCAGGGTCGACTAACATTTGTGGCAGCCACAATGAGAGCAGAGGTAGCTCAATCCCTCTTAGATTTTCTTGTATCTTCATATTATTCTTTGCAAACATCTCAAACCGTAGACTCTGGCTTTACAGTTTTTCAGCTACTTGCTGCTCCTAAACCTTAACAAATACTGGACATCTTCAACTGAAGTTGAAAGCAATTTCAAACCCAGAGATATGGCATTCTGCCCTTGGGGCGATGCACACCACTTTCTCGCTTTGGACAGCGAGGAATGAAACAATGGCTACAGATAGAAGAAAAATGCGGCTCTGCTGAACCTCATGCTCTGCTGGCGTGCTCACAAAAACCTCACCATGGGCAAAGCGGGCTGAGCCAGGGAGTGGGTGAGATCTGTGTCAGCTCCACTGATGGCTTGTTTTATATCTGTAGGGAAGTCATTTAACTGTTATTGGGTCTAATTCTTCTCTCTTGTAAATCCATGGAGCTTCACACATTTCGTTTTATGTGTGTTAGCTGAGAAATTTACCTGAATTCTTTCTCAGGAATATGTCAAGCTGGTGAATGGGCTCAGCTTTACCCTTCAAATATTAAAGGTTGATAATACATTTTGGGCTTTAAAATTAAAACCAGTTACCTGGCTGATAAAAAATGATTCTTTGACTCCCATGCCACTGCTTTTAAGAATAACACCAATTTCATTTTGAGTAGGGATATGAGCACAAATGAAATAAATTTTCTTACCAGCAAGCGCAGAGATGTGTTCTGCCATTGTTTAACAGAAAGACAAGGCTGTGCTACATTTATGAAGGTTTCCTTTCACATGTCTGTCAGTCACGGATATAATTTCACAAGCTTTCCATATGTAGATGTTCTGTTGTGGTTTGTTGTGGTGGTGGTGTAGGTTTTTTTCTTTTTTGTTTCCTCTCTTTTCTTTCCCTCTAGCTTGGATAGATTTTAGACTACTTCCCTTAAAATAAAAAAAAACCTCTTCAAAGTGTAATATTCTCTTAGGTTAAGTCACGTCTATGCTAGTAAGAAAATCTGTGCTTAATAGCTCCTCTTGTTATTATCAGTTCTTTCAGCACAATGTGAATTTTTTCTTTGCTTTCTTCAGTAATTTTATTTAGTGTGAATTATGTTATCCTAAATTATTGTTCTGCCAGCTGGAGGAAGGGCTAAAAAGAACTGTCAGTAAAAGAAGTAGACTGCAGTTCTCACGTGTTATATTTCTGTTGCATATGCAAAATCACCCTTGCTAGGGCTATGGGTGACACGGTACAAGTCTGAATGTTCCAGAACTATTACTGTTGTGGTAGATTAATAAGGGTAGATACACAGCTCTTCTGGGGTGAGGGAACTTTATTTTTTTGCCTTTCCCCAAAGTTACTGCTTTTGGAAGTGGAGCTCAGGGTATGGTGGATCCAGAAGGTTGCTTTATTCTTTGATGATAGTATCAATTTTTTAAAGAAGTCACATCCAAGCATAAAAAATGCCTTGTGATCAGTACATTACCTTAGTTCTTGGACAGTGTGACTGGTAGTGGAAGCACATTGCCAGGACTCCTTCTCTAAAACACACCCTCTGCGAGTTGCAGATAAATCCCGTGGCATGGGGAAGCAGAAAACTAAAGGAAGTGTCAGACTGCATTAATTTTAATTTTTTCCTCTGTGCAATTCATGTGAGCTAATGGAAGGAGTGACTGTCCCAGGATCCCCTTCCAGCTGCGGGTTTCTTACTCACAGGGGTCCCTCTGCGACGGGAGGAAGCAATGCAGCAGGGGTTGCTAAAAGCCACTAATCAGAGCTGTAATGAATGGATATGTGAGAATCCTCTCCTCATGGGATTTAAATACAGTATTTCAGCTATGGTTCTTTCGGTGTTAGGGCCAGCATTAGCCTCCGTGGATTTTGCCTAGAAGTAGAACAAATGTTCTCTGTAGAATTAAGAGTAAAGCGTTTTATGTGCAGCTGCACGGAAGCTTGAAGGGAACTGACTGATCAGAGTCACCCCTGTCTGTTGTAGCTACTTCTGCTGTTGGGGGACGCGCAAGTTCAGGGATCAGATGGCAGAGCCGTGCGATGGAGAAGGGCTTTTGGACCGGGGAGTTTGCCCTTCGGAGGGAACAGGATTTGTAACAGGAGGGCCTGAGTGGAAGTTCAGGGAGAGAAGTTCTGGGTAGTTTGACATCATTTAGGGAAGGTCACCTCTTTCTTCAGCAGCTCCCAGGCCCTCGAACAAAGTTTTAAGGGAATGAAGGCACTGATTGCAGCCCAAAAGAACTGGCAGCAGGAAGGCTGCACACTTCGAGATGTGAGCAACACCTTAAACAGGTGCAACTCCCAGCAAGGTGCAGTACCCGGATTCAGGTATAATTCTGGGAGGAGGATTGTGTCGACAGTTCCGTGACAGATTCAGGCAGGAAATAATAATATCGTGCTGAGGGTGGGGGGAAAATAAAAGAAATGAGGCCGTATGCTGTGTGAGTCTTGTCTAAAGTGCTTCCGCTGTAGGAAGGGAAAATGGAGGTGGTAGTTAATCCATTACTAAAATGTGTTGTTCGTATTTTCGTACATTGCTCTCTTCTTCTCGACTTCCCCAAAATGCCAATATTGACAAGTTTAAAACGATGATGAAATATACACACAATATCTGTCTATTCCTAATACTTCAGAATATTCACCTGACTGATGTACTAGTGAATTTAGTCAAGAACAAAGTTTAACGAATGCAGCATTTGTGTGATTACTTGTTTATTTGGCCAGCATGGTGCTGCCAGTGCCTTGAGGAACATTTGCAAATACCAAAGAATAGACAGGTTAAATATTGCAGTGCTAAGAGCTCCTCACTGGTGTAGTTTAAATGGTTACTTATAACTTGAAATAAGAGGCAAACCTGTAAGTTCCACAACCTAATACTGCTAAAATTGATGTGCTTGAGTCTGAACTGAAGCTCTGCTTCATTAACTAAGCAAAGGTATTTCTTAGACTAAAAATACTGTGGTGAACATCAGGAAGTCAAGTTATATCAGCTTAATACTAAATTAATGTTCTTTCATATACATCATTATCTCCTACCATAAGCCGTGCAGCTGTTCATGAAATGTGCACCCAGTCTATAGCTTCTGACATATCTTGAACAGATATTTTATCAAAAAACTCACCATGTCTAACCTTGTAGCCGTCAATTTAGAAGTTGTTACGTTTACCTGTTAATAAATGTATACCTTCCTAAACGTATGTGTTCCAGCAATGTTATGTATATGTTCTAACAGTTACCCACATTTGATGCTCTTTTGTGACCTTTATGCATGTAAGGAGCAATGAAAATGCACTTAGGACTTGTACATGTCATGGTCAAGTTTCATCTTTCATAATTGGAAGAAGCTGAGCATGCAAAATAGAGAATAGTGCAATAATTGCTTCTTATTCTGGAAAATATTGTGCTGGACATATCTTTGTTCAGTCCTTGATAGATGACCTATCTTCAGCCACATCGCTGGAGGTGCTGAGGTTCTTCCATCGCAGGAAGATGACCACAGCCTTTTGATAGATTATTGGATACAATTCCCTGTTAATGGAATTCCTCTTGGCTGAGAAATAGAGAGAAAATGACTGATAAAGATCTGCTAAATTTTCTAAAAAACCCTGGACATGTGACTTTAAGCTGCACAGTTGTTTCCACACTGAAAACAGTATCTTTGAAAGCTTCAATGAAGATGAGGTATATTCAGGTATGACACGTGAATATGAGATAACCGTTTCTTCCTAGGATGCCAAATGCAACAGGTTTTGAAAATGATATTATTCTTTGCCTGAAAACTGGTTACTCTGACAAGCACACTTAGAGGCTGTTTGGAACTCTTGCTCACTGACTGTGAATTGTGGCTTGTTCTACCAGTAGTCTCCTGTTTCCACCTCTCCAAGAGCTCTAGCAAAAAAGAAAGGCAACATTTATTTGAAGAAATGTTTTTTTTTCACCCCTGTTTGTGAATTACCTTCACTTGTTACAAATGAGTTAAGAGTTCATTAGTATCTCAAGCTCCTTACTATTCAAAAAGTTTGGTTTTGTTTGCTTTTGGCTTCGTTTATAGTAGGAGAATAGTGGAATGGAAAGTTCATTTCTAGGGATCATGCTGCCTTGTTCTCCCTGACATGCTCTAATTGCGTAAGGGTTGAGACAGATTTTCTTCTTTCTGCTCTTTGAATGGGATCAGCAGCAATATAACTGATAACAAAATGGCATTGACTCTGGCTCAGGAATTAGAAGCACCATTTGTATGAGAAAAAATGGTCGTTTATTGAGGGAATGAGCCAGTACCAACTGCAGTGATGTATTTTTCTACGTAGACAAATGAACTGTGAAGTTATGGTTCATTAAGCAAAGAATATCAAGTATGCAGAAAATTGTAAAATATATCAAATACAACGTAGGCAAGCAGAAACTGAAAGGAGCTTAGGAAAGTGCCGGCATCATAGAACTGATAGCTTTTCAGAAACAAATATTTGTCAGAGCTTTAAAAATATTTGTTATTGCGTTTCTTAGGTCCTCAAATATATCGTAGCAACATCTTACCTATTATAATTGCTTAGTTGCACAGGAGTTGTTGCAAGGTTGGCAGGTTTTAAGTGCAGATGAGGCCGGTTCCCCGAGAGAGGCAAACACCTTTGTGTTGTCGAGATTTGGGCATTTCAGCGGGACCCGCATAGAAGGGTGGTGGAATTTGGCTCTAGATTGAAGCCTGTTGTAGCCTTGAGGGTTTGTGTATATTACCAGCCTAAGCTATTGCTTCTGAGGGTCTGTTTAGTGTATTGATTACAAAGATTTATCTTAAACAAATCTCCTCTGATAGCCATTGTAAATCACTGCTATAACTTTTAATTATTGTCTAGGCAGCTGGTTTTCTGAATTATATTCCATGTCACAAGTATTTTTTTCTTCTTCTGAGTTCCAGAAAGTCACTTTACATGCAGGGTGTCTTGGGTTCACTTGATCTGAGAAATAAGAAATCTGAGAGGATGTAAGATAATTTAGCTGATGTTTTAGTGAGAGGATGTCAGAGACTCAAATAAGAGAATGAAATGATTCAAGTTACGTATGGACTGATGCATTGACTTCAGACCATGAGCCACAAATATTTCTAAAAGTATTTTGTAACTATTTATTTTTCCTTAAGGGGCACATTTTTGCAGGAAAGAACAACAAAGAAGGAGCACTGTAGTGCTATTACACTAATATTAATTTGGTTCAATTAGTATGAATTTTAAGTAAATATATTTGCATATTAAAAAAGTGAAAGGGTAGGGTTTTACATGTATTTTTCTTAATAAATCCTTTACGTTTTCCTACAGTTATTACAAACTAGCCTTGCAGTTAAGGTTTAAATGTTAACTAATGGGCTTTTTAGAAGATGGGGAGGGTTTTGCGTCTAACACAGACATTAATGAAAACACAAATAAATTGTTAAAGGTGTATTTTCACTGCTGTAGTATGCAATCTTTTTTTCTTTCTGCTTTTGAAAAATAGAGCTAGACTCAGCTAATAGAAACTGTTGAAGTACAAAATGTAACATGAGAGAAACATTCCTTCCTGGGATAAAAATGAGGATTATGATTTATAGCTTTTAGCATACCACAATAGTATCTGGAAGCAATCTGTGTTTGGAGCGCTCTGTAGGGGAACATTACAAGCATTGTGGAATCGCACTCTTTGACAGTCCAGTAAACACAAATGGCCATTGCAGGCACAATGGCAGACTGAGTGGAGTGAATGAGATCCTGTATTTGATACCCTTTGCATTCAAAAGCTCTGTGCACACTGTTGCACACAGAACGTTGTTACGGGCAAACAGACAACATACCTTATATGCATAGCAAATAATTTCTTGTTTTGTAATAGAAGAACAATTACTAATCCAGATCTACTTATCCTAGAAAAAGAATAAAGAAAATAAGAGCATGACATTTCAGGAAAATGTCCTAGTAATGCAGCCCCCACTTCTTCTTTAGGAGGAGAATTTTGACTTGCGGGTTTTCTCTGCCTTGCTCCTGGGTCCACTAAGTTAATTAGTTAGGGTCATTTGCTTTTTCTTTCTTTGTAGTCTCCCAATTTCGCCTCATGCACAATTCTTTATATATGTATATATGCTCCTTGTTCACATTATTATCCGTGAGCCAGTTTCGTGGTCACATTCCTTTCCTGACAGTGATTAACTATGGGTGATTATATCCCTAGGGCCTCTAGTATCATCCTCTACCTTTATTTGAAGGCCTCTGCCATCATCTCATGACTGTCAGTCATTTTGAGAGCAGTTTTGGATATTTTATGAGTGACCTGGGGATACTTATTGTAGCTTGATGTTTAAACTTAGGGCATAGCCATAGCATCCAACATATGGTTCTTTCCTTTACAATTTGGTACTGACCTGGCCTTCTAGAGGCTATTTAATTTTTAACTCTGTCTTACTGAAGTGAAAGTAGTAATCCTGTCACCGCCAAAACAATAAATCTAAAACTAATGGTATAATACTTGAAACAAATAGTGCAGAACAGCTGCAAAACCCCCTTTAAACTGGTCCTGGAGATTATCTACTTCATCCATACAACATGCATGCATGTATCTCCGTTGCTACCACAGGTTCTTGGCAGGTCTGTTTTTCTATATATCAAATTAATGGTTTAAGATTTCTTTCATTACAGTTATTTCAGTATTTTCCTCTTATCTGTAATCTTCATTCCCAATAATTTATTGAACTGATATTTGTATCCAAAACTTTGGCTGCAACAGAAGCAAAATACTGAGCAGCTCATGTTAGCTTCGGTTAAATTCCATGTTTATGCAAAATAACTCAATAGAAACTTAGAGCAGTTGTCAGTAATCGGTTGTCTACAACATGAGATAATGTTTTAATAGGATGGAATCTTTCCTTAGCTCAAGATAGCAAATAAATTCTTAATATTTGTTTCTTCTAATATGTCGGATTGTGGTGGACAGTGTTTAACTGGCATCTTTCTTACACCATGGGGAAAACGTTACAGAGGAAATGGCAGATCTGAGAAAATAGTTATAAAGTTTATATATGAAAGGAGCTGTCATATATAAAAGGCCTCATGTTTTTATAAGATGTCTACTTGAAAAAGCAATAATTTAAGAAACAAAGTGGAGTATAAAAGCCCTTAACGTTGTGGGTCGGGTTTAGAAAACACTTGTGTGCCCGTCACACGGCAGACACTGATAGAAAGCTTCACCCTCAAGATTCTCTGAACTGCTGAGAGAATGATACTCATGTTAAATTCACCTTTGAAAAGGCTTATTTCAATAAGATACTGCGTTATGTCAGTAACTGATGAAACTTTAAACAAGATACGCTGTTATGGTATGTTGTGGCCTAACCTCAAATGTGTCCCTGTAGTTTTGATTTCTTGCATTTGCATGGAGGGGAGAGAATTGTTAGATCAGTGGCTCCACTTTGTCCCTGCCTGGGTACGTGGTTTTCTTTGAAATGTGTTCCAAGATTTTTCAGTAGGTGTAATCAAAGTCCTGCATGACTTACACCGAGCTTCTGAAATGTATGGCAGGGGAGCTCTGGCCCTTCTTGTCAGTATATTCTAGTGAGTATTGAAGAGAAATTCATTTGAATAAAGTAATCAAATTAATGTCTATCGTGATATGACCAGAGATATATTTTTCAAGATGAAAACTGAAATCTGTAATTCTGCATGGCTCTAAAATGAATCACATTATATCTGTTGATGTAGTTATGTATTGCATAAAAATACTCTTTATGAGAAGTAGTAAACAATTATAGTAGTGGTTTTACTAGAAAATGAAATAATGTAACAAGTGCAGCAACACATAGGAAATTGATGATTTGTGTACAAATAAGAATATTTATCCCTTTTCCCAGTAGTGCTTTATGTTAAGAAGCAAATCAAACACCTGGAATTCCCCTTTCCAAGCCCCAGTTAACTTTGCATTCCTTTTGTTTGATCTCCCTAACTATACAGTTAATACAGGAGCAGGAAAACCGTTAGAATGCCTGGTTGTTTTCCTGTTGGCTGATGATCCTGTTCTTCCTTTTCCTGAAAGGATGTTTTAAAATCCCTACATATTCTTATTCCTCGAATCTGTGTTTCTGGCCCGCCGAATGGCAATCACAGCTAATAGCTCCCTTCAGCAAACCGTACCTCCCTCTTTATCTTTGCCTTTGGAACAAATAGTCGATTTAAGTTTGTATGAAATGTGAGGTTTGGATTGAATTGTACAGTACTCTTCTAATGTGAAAGCTATGACTTTATAGCAGTCTTTATAAGGCATACCTCCATAACTCATCACGTGTTCTCATTTCTCCACATTCTGGGTATATGTATTCTGTAAATCACTTTACCTTTATAGTCTCTATACATCTCAAAATAAATTGAAACCTAAAATTGAACTGTACAAGTAATTTATTCCTGAGAAATCCAATTGGTATTTATTATGTTAGCCGCTTGGCGCTTCCCCTTTTTTGCCAGTACTCACTATTTACTCTGCCATCCTTCTTGGTCTGTTCTTCCAGCTTAATATTTATGTGTCATGATTAAAGGGATCAGTCTTCTTTCAGATGCTTTGCATAGCCCCACCTATGCTCAGAATCTGGAGGAAAACTTAAAGGAGTATTATAGGTAGTATAGCTCATGCTTTCTCATGATATCCTAAGTTCCACATATTAAGAAATTGTTCAGATTTTATTCATACAGTCAAGGTCACCATAGGTACTTTATCTTCCACATAGCCTGGCTGGAGAGATTTGGTTGTGTGTTTTCATTATTTAGTATTAGATAGAAATATATACTTCACGTTGGTGTTTCCACAGCTTGCAGGCTGCGTAAGGAGCTTGTCTCCAGTAATTGGGATTTTTCTGTTTGGAAGGCCACTGAAGGCAGGTGCCACACTGCAGCCGTAGCCATGTGTTGTGCTCTGCCTTAGCAAGTCAGACTCTTCTGGGTGGCAGCTGGCCCCTTTTCCGTGGCCTGCCTGAGAGCAGCAGCCTGCTGCACGTGGTTCATCGTGGGCTGACAGACTTGATCAAAGAGCTGGGTCCTCTCCTGAGTCCCAGTCATTTTCACGTGGTTACGTTTTACGATTATCCTATTGTTAACGTGGTCATGCCAATTTACCACAAGTAGGTTGTTTCCAAGAGTAACAGATTTTTTGTCAGAGGTCGTCTTTTGAGAATCAGGGTTGATGTTACATATATCGTGATCAAAATCATGGGAAAAAAGTGCGTATCTTGAAAAGCCCGAGCATCTTGTGTCCTGTAAGAGTTCATATCAGCTTCAGATCGCTCAAACTGGTTTGCCCACCAGCTGTGTTTCTCATGGTCTATTTGGGAGCATTTTGCTGCCTCACAAGATGCAAGCTCTTATTCTTTGTGTTTAGCAGATCAGTGTGTCAGTGACCATCAGGGACCCCGTGCAGCCTGCACTTCCTGCAGGGCTGCTGGACCCTGGGACTTCGTACCCCGCACTCTCAGATCGATGAGGAGAGTGGTGAGTGACGTGGACTCTCCCCCGCTGCTGGTAGTTGCTGTTCTGCAGTACTCATTATCTCACTGTTGACTGGGATTTCACCTCTCTGTAGCTGATTTTCGGCAGGGTTAGTCATCTGGAAAGCCCATAGTGCATCCTAGCCCAACGCTTCCCTGAAATCGGGCTCATCCTCAGGCACAAGAAAACCTTTGTGCCAGCCTTGGAGTTGTCTGTGGTTAGCCTCAGGCACAGGATTTATTAGAGTGTGTCTGTCTCTTCAGAAAGCAGAACAGAAATATTTTCTTTCTGCATTTTGAGTCTTGCCAAGGAAAACAGAATTTTGGCTCAGGCAAGATATTTCTGAAGTCCTCACAATGCCTTTTGGGATATTATAATCTCAATCAACTTCCTTACCCACAGGTGATCTTTATAAATGTTGCTGCATAGCATATGCATAAATCAGTCTGTTCAGACTGTTCCCTACTCCACAAGATTCTCCCCCTTTCCTGAAAATATCAAGTTGTATTTTTCTTTCATTACAGCATCTTGGATAGTCCTTCACAGTGATCTCCCATTTTAATCTGAATGTGTTTCTCAGTTTGAAGACTCCCAGGAATTTTTTGGTGCTGTAGGAATCTTCTGTCAGCTACTTCATAGCTGCTGGTCCATCTCCATGTGGCTGACTGAAAATGTCCTCTTTCCTTTGGCTTTCTGCTTTGCACTGATCAACAGAATAAGTCTTCTGCTGTCTGTGCTTCCTAGCTGCCCTCTTGCTCCTCAGTGGCTAGTACAAATGAAACAACCTATTTTCAAAGCCCATGTAATCTCCTATTTCAGAAAGTCATACTTACCTTTCTCATTAGATCTCTTTTTTACTTCAGGCTGTTCCAGGACATTGGTTCTGGCTGGACTTCTCAGGAGCTCAAGCAGAGTTGCTCACATGAAGCCTGGATATTGCAGGTGACAGGTTTGCGTAAGATGAGCTACGTGCTTTGTGAAGGCTCTGGCGCTGAAGAGCTGCAGTTGCAGCCAGTCTAACAGGACATCATCTGTGGCATTTTTGTGGATATGATAGAGATTCGAGGGTGTTCCTAGGTCTTTCGATTTGGGCTGGAACTTCATACTGTATATCTGCAGAATATGGATCCTGCAAATGGTACCATTCATGTATCACATTGTTTTCTGTTGTTGTACTTGAGTTTGTCTAAGTTCGCTGCAAATTTTTTAGCAACCATTTGACCTCTGAAAATTTCACCAACTGCTCACCTTTAGTTGGAGATGAAGCACGTCTTTTTTCAGTTTTCCCTTGGAGCATTGAATGCTAGTCACTAATAAGTGAGGAGAACTGAAACAGATGCTAGGAAATGAAAATCAATTGATTTTATGCGTAACTTTAACAAGGCATTTTATCTTGGTGACAAACAGTGCTATCTTAAGTAAGCATTCATTTGACCTAGTGGCTTTGATATTAGTTGCTATTAATATCTATGTGGCACTCATTAACAAGCCTGCAGCTTTCAAGGATTTAGCTGAATAGTAAATAAAACTAGATGTGAAAATAAACTGACCTGTAAGCAATCGGTTTTTTTAATGGAAAGGAAAAAAAAAGGAAAATATTTCAAAGCTAGTCCAACATAATACAGGAGATTAATAACCATAGGTATTTAATGAACACTGTCTTATAAATAGAAAATAGATATTAATGATTGTGAGTTTCCAAAATTGCTTTGTCTCAGATGAGATGTTTACAGTAAGTTTATGGAGGTCATGTTGTATGACCAGAGGAATGAATCAAAGACAAAATGGACAACCTGCATAAATCCGTAATTAATGCTGTGTGCCAAAATGACCTGTACCAAAGCAGCTTTCATGTTCCTAGAAAATTGAAGGAAGCTCTCTAAAAGCAGGTAAGAGAGCTGATGAAGTGACATTTGCAAATGTTTCTACTGTGTTGGAAGGCTGAAAGGATACTTAACAATTTCCCTGCATTACGAAGTAGGAATTGAAATTATTTCAATGCCTTTCCCCAGTTCACCGTTTGGATACCTAACCTGATATAAGCCCGTGAGCCATCTTTGAACTTCTTCCTCTAAAAGTTACTGCAAAACTCTTCTTTGATGGGTCTATAGATCAGGTTCACAGTTGTATCCAAAGCCTGAATCAGTATTTATATAACAGGGCAGTTCTTTCTTGTTCTTGCAATATCTCTAGTTTAGTCTATAATTTTTTTTAAAACCACAGTAAACTTCGATAACTGGATCAACACCAGTTGATGTCAAGTAAACCTACAGTTCATCAGGTTTCTTGATTTTCATTCTTTAGCTTATTGTTCTGATGTAACTAGTTGGACAAGGAAAGTTTTCATTAGTGATGCTGTGACCAAATCCGATGGTGCCAGGAAAAGCTAGAGCTTTATTTCTGTTGTTTGTGGCATTCCATACACAAGTAACTCGGCTGTCAGGTGAGGAATTTGCATTAGAGCTCATTGGAGATCTCTGCAAGTAAACAGAGGCATTGATTTTTTTTGTGTTGGTTGGTTGGGGTTTTTTTTAAGGAATAGCGTCGGGGCGGTCAAGATCTAACTATTGATTCACAGCCTAATCCTTTGAATGTATTAACAGTTAGTCTATGGAGAACTTGAAATTAAACAGAGCCTTTCAAACTTTCGTTTAATGAATAGTAAAACCATATTGCATAAAAAGAACTGCGATGAACCTGGCACTTACTAATGCTGATGGCATGGTCTCTTCAAAATGACTGGCAGACTCCTTTGGTCTGACCAGGGCAGGATTTTTCTGTTAGAAACAGTGTTCTTAAAACCAGATTTGATCCAGCTCCATCAAAAGCCAATAATTTTTTAATTCTGTTCAATCTGATTCCTAT
Source organism: Pampusana beccarii (assembly GCA_013399365.1). Lineage (NCBI taxonomy): Eukaryota > Metazoa > Chordata > Aves > Columbiformes > Columbidae > Pampusana > Pampusana beccarii. The sequence continues at coordinate 100,792 of VWYH01010183.1, read as the reverse complement.
TCCATAGCCAGTATTACACTAAAACGGCCATTCTAGTGCTTCTTTAGAGTATAATATGAGTGATCATTGACACCAGTGACTGAGACTTCTCCTGTGAGGCTTCTCACCAGACAGTGGCTCTCTGAACAAACTCTCTATTATGATATGAAATATTAAACATCAGGCAGGATTGCTGACAGCACTGTAGTATTGAAGACATCTGTCTGATTCATAAATATATTCTATTTGGTTTCACAAAAAACGGGGAATGTCTGATCGCACAAGAATCAATTTAAATTGGAGAAGTTCAGCACAGTTTTAACTCCAGGGCATCATTATTTACATCACTTGGTGACAGAAACATGATCTCTGATCACATCTGTGCTTTGAAAAAGCTGCATATGTTGGTTCTTCCTTGCAGAGCACATCTCCAGAGGCATACAGACTGAACCCTGCAGAATTGGTTCACATTACGGGTTCCTCTTATGTTTAGATTATAATAATGCTCCAAGTATTTTTGTGGTCTCTGCTTATGTTTCTGTGGCGTTCAGGTATGTGTGTCAGTTATCGTGGAAGTTTGCCACTATCAGGAAGCTGAAAAATATCTCTTGTGACACCTTAGTCTGAACAGGCATTCCTGCCTTCCTTTGAAAAATAGCAGAAGCGTAAGACAAATTAGGGTCTGTTTTAACGCTTTGCTGAATGTGCTGGGTTTCTTTGCAGAAACAACTGTGTAATAAATCCTTTTTGAACCTCATCTTTTGTGAGAGAAGCATTATTTTCCTCTTTAATGACCATCATCATGTCATTGTGTTTCACCTCATCATGCAGATATCTCAGAATAACAAAAACATATTTCTGTAGACCTGCTGACTGAGGGTAGGTTTATGTATTCAGATGGTGTTTTATAGGCAGAGCTACATGCTTGGAAAGTGATTCTAGAGAAACTTAGGTAGGTTTTCATGTGAAACAATTAGCAGTAAATTAGTTTTATTATTATTTATTAGTTTACAATAGTAAACAATTGTAGAGCTCATAGAATAGATGGCCAAAGATGATAGTGGGACTACAGAGTGTATACATTTAAAAATAAAATAAAATAAATAATTGAAAAACTACTGGATAATTACAGGTCAGAATATTTCCAAACTATATGTTTTGTCAATACTGACACTGGAATTTGTCGTATTTTTCCCTGGTTTTCTGTGAGGAGTAAAGAGAGAAGGAGAAGAGACAAGGACAATTCCTATATTGTAGTGCAAAGATTTGGGCTCTTAATAGTGCTTTTATGCCAAGCTAACACTTCCACCGCGAGGAAAAATACATGGAAATTACCTTTGAACAGACAAATGGGGGCCTTCAGTCTGGGGTTTTGTTATCATTTCAGAGAAAGCTTTTTGGAAGCTCTTCCTAGTCAGGATGGAAGCATTTTAAAATTACCATAAAGTGGATCTGTCATCCTTCAGTCTGCTTTAAGAGTCGTTTTGAGAGAGAAAAGTACTGCAGGAGACTCATTACCTTACATTCTAGCTGATACCCTGAGAAAATCCGTCTAATAACAGGAGTTGGAAGAAAGCTTGTACAGCTAATTTGTAGCCAGTGTAAATACCCCTCAGCTGAAACAATGTTCTGTTTTAGGAAGACGACTGCTTGGCAGTCCCTTTTTAGTAGCAATTCACTAGCTCTGTAGCCCCACTTTTCAATGGCTTACTGCCTGCATCTCGAAGTAGCTTCTCTTTCTCAGCAGTTTATCATTTAATGGGATATAAATACTCCTCTGAAATGCTTTCATTATGATAAAATGATTTTTAATTGCGTGATTTTTCATGATGCTTTACATTAGGTTTGTGTCTCCTGTAGAGCACTGGGGGTGAAGACTTGTGAGGTTGAGGAAATAAATCAAGAAAGGACACTGTGAAAAACACTGTGAGTAGTGGGTGAGCTGGCACCATTTCTTTCGGAAGGGAAATTCACCGCAACCCTAGTGATTCCCTGAGACCTGTCCGAAGGTTGCTCTGCAGTATGTATCCTTGCTTTGGATTTCTCAGGTTTTTGTTTGCGCCTTAGCGTTCAATACCTATAGGCTTTTTGTCTTTTCAGGTACACGTATGAATAACAGTCTTCATTTGATTTGGTTTTGCATTTCATTAGTTATTATTTTGTCAAGATGGAGTGGAAAGTTTCTCTCTTCAGATTTCCAATAGCAATGGCAATAATCACATGTGAAATACCTGAGAAGGGGTTGTAATGACAACAAGAGGCCATTGCGGTTCCCTTCTCTTATAAGACCCTCGAAATCTGTAGTAGTAACGTCCAGAAGAGGCAGACCACAGAGGGGTTGCAAGGACTTCTTCCACTGAGTAAAGAACTAATCAAAAATAAGTCCTTAGATACAAACTCTTTCTGGATTGTTTTCCTCTAGAAGTAAAATACTAGTGGGTCAACAAGAAAAAAAAAATCTTTTACGTAATGTAAAATCTTCACAGTCTTTTTCAGATCTGCTCCTGGGCGAATAATCCCACTGCACTGGAGGAAAATTGATAGAAAATGACCTATTAGTGTCTTTACTTATAGTTCAAGACTCAACAGCTCAGTGATTTATATTTTCGATTTAATCACACCAACTGATGAAATAACTGGAAATGCAGGTACAGCCTTCTCAAGCAGTCAATATAGCAATGCTTCAATATTGAAAAGTCTGCAGTAATAAAATGGGGCTTTTTGCATTGTGCAGCTTGCCCACTATGTCAATACAAGATAATGGTTTAGGCAAATAACACAACTGAAGAATTAGAAATGTAACTGGAAAAAGGAAACATAATATTGGATTTGTGGCAAGGACTCATTTTATATGATAAAACTAATTTGCAATTTGATCTTTAAAGCAGAACACAAAAAAAAGGACCGAAGCACTTGAAATGCCAGGTCTATTATAGCGTAAAGAAAGTGTGAAGACAAATATGTAGTCTGACAGCAGCCTAGACGAGGGCAAAGGAACTCTTATTGGGCATAGCTAAACATTGTGTTCTTAAGAAAATAATTTGGTCGTTTGAAATGAGGAGCTGATGAAGTTCGTGGAAGGGAGAGCAAGAAATTATTTAAGAATAGAAACTTCAGGTTTAGGAATTTCATTTAATTGACTGTATTTTTATCTTCATTTAAATCTTTCTTAATACATTCAGGCAAGAGAGGAAAGTTACTGAACTAGTAAAAGGACAGAAATTCATCTTAGAAAATACAGTTCCTTATTAAAGAGTTTTCCAGGCTCCATGTGTTTGTACTGAAGAGGAGAACAAAGGAGTGAGTGACTGTGCAGTAACACACGTCAGGAACGCAGGCTCAGAGAAAACCCTTCTTGGACGGAACTTGCTGTCTCATGCGGAACGTGCACATGGTCGTGTGTAGGGAAATGAGGCTTTGTTCCACCTCATTGCCATTTCCTTCATGTCTCTTTTTCCATCCGTGTGTAGCCTCCAAAAGTATTAAGCAGAAAAGCTTGAAGTGGTGTTGTGTTATAGCTCATTCTAGTGATGGTGAAAACTGATGTAGTAGGTGGGAAGCAGCTCCAGGTGTACTAGTCTGCTGGATTATGTTCTCTGTCAGTGAAAGTGTAGCTGCTCTTCAAACACAGCTTGTTGGCCCAGGATGTCTGTGTATAGAGGCTTTTGTCTCTTTACCTCTTGATGAAAGCACTTCTGGTGGGACATTAAGCATTTTCCACTAAGTAGAACTGAGTAAAACCAGTTCGTTCCCCAAAATGTGAGGTGTGTGGTCATATCCAAATAACTAACTGAAAGGAAATTCTCTGAGTAACAAAATGATTCACTGATATTGGGTATTCCATTGGAAAATAGCCTCAGGGATCAAAGAAACGTCGATTGCAGTGGTCCAAGCTATTTCTTACTAGCAACAGTGATTTTTTTGTTGTTGTTGTTGTCAGTCTCCTTTTCGTTTACACCTGTGTGTTGGGAAGAAGAGGACCTAAGTCATTCAATGCAAACAACTTTCATACAAGTTAGATGTATTTTCTTCCAAATAGTAATTCCTCTCCAAGTACAGCTCCTCATAAAAATATAAATTCATTAAATTGTTAAAATACCCAAATGGCCAGGCACAAGTGCAGAGGGTGTGATTATTCCTGAGTTATTAAGGGAAGGATCATTTAGATACAGAAGTTCACATTACTTCATTGAAAGACTGTGTAAAATGATTGTTGTAATAGGTTTTTGGTCTATTAGGCTTCTCGCTAATCTTTTGGGGGAACTCATTAACATGCTTGAATGATAAAAGGCATAAGGATAGCTTTCATCAAGTGAAGGTGTAAGTGCTGCGTATTGTACATGAGATGCATTGCAAGTTTTGTTTATGCTCTGAGAAACTGTGTAATAGCATCTGATGCACTGCATAAATCGTTGCATTGTTGGGACGTGATAAATGCAGAGAATTTTTATTCTGGGACAGTTCTCAAGCAAAACAAATTCTCCCTTGTAGGTTTGGTGGGTTTTTTTGGCCTTCTGCTTGTAAACTATGGATGCTCTACTCCCTCCCCTTTTCCCATGCTACAGATCTCTAAGTACAGGGCTTGAGTGAAGAGCAGTGATGCTGAAATGCTTTGGCCTGTGTCCTATGAGTCAGGTAAAATACTTAATCACATGTCAGAAGCAAGTTTTGGGCTATGATTAATCCCACATGTTGAGAATTATCTTTCAAGAAATTGTTTGAGAGGAGATGAGTCTTTTGGAAAGAAAATGAGGCAGCTTGCCAGGGATGAATATTGTGAACATCCTGTTTGTTGAATAGATACCTGGTGAGAGAACTCAGCTGAATAGGTTTGAAAGAATTATTATTCAACAAATGAAACCCTTTCAGATTACTGTTTCCCAGTTTGAAATCTGATAATGTATCTTGGAAATATGAAGAACACTTGTGAGTGTTAGAAGTAGCATGGAATATAGGACATCACAAATTCAAGTATATTTTCCTATATTTACCATATTTCACCTGTGCTTTTATAATGAGCTGGTCATTTTATCAATCTTTTGCTTGTCAGTATTTATTTGGAATTAAATTACTAAAGGGAAACCTCTCATAGCAGAGTTATCAAATTACATTTTTTAATGCAGGCAAGTGTGCCTACAAACCCAGGGCCTGCTCTTACAGCCTTTATTCAGTTTTTATCAATCTAATGAGTAGTCCATTTGTAAGCTCAGCCATGAAATGTTTGTAGATGATATGTAGGAAGTGATCAATGCAAGCTGCAGAAAAATATTTTTCAAGTTTGAATGTAATACATGAGTTTGATGAAACAATACAATGTGCCAGACTTGCCTGCTTAGGCAGAAGTATTCCCTGTGTTTATTCAAGGACTGGCAATTGTGTAAGCCTCTTACCTCAAAGATAAAACTGCTAGTAAGTTTTATTAATAGCATTCCCTGCAATTGAATGTTCAACCTGCAGTTCTCATCTGATCTTGTATGTCCGTTGATGCAGAGAGATTATGTTATTATGCGGATTTGCGTTACAAGATTTAGAGTGCAGGAGGCAGCGTATCAATGGAAGTGCTCTGCTGCTGAAATAAGTAGGGAAGGCATAAAGAGTTTAAAGGGGATGTTTGTCTTCAATATAAATTTCCACTTTTTATATGAAGAATAATTTTGGTGACTATCAATAGCACTGTTCTTAGTTCTGATCAAATGAAAGCAGGGAGTTAGGTTGTATTATCTGTGTGGAGATGATCTTACAAACAGGCACAAAGGTCTTCATCCCCAGCCAAAAGGCCGCAGAGCAAGTAGGATAGTCCAGGAGGAATGAAGTATGGGCAAAGTTTCCTGTGGTTTCTCTAGTTGTGAAGCTTTTTCTAATGAGGAAAGCTCACAGAGCGGTTTATTTGAAAGTATTTGTTATGCTTACACATTGTGCTATTCTGCTTAGCACACTCTTGTCCCACCTTTTCCTCAAGTCTGGGATAGCTTTTTCGTTGTTCCATTCAGTGAAGGGGACAAGATGTTTCTTAATTGCCTGTGATGCAATCAACAGGCAACTTTTATGTCATGGATAAAACTAAAGAAATAAAAATATATGTTTTCTCAATGTGAAAGTTAATGTTTCATAAATGTTGCTAGTTTTGTTTTTTAAAACAAGTGGGCAAGTGTTTTGTTTGTTTATTGTTTGTTGTTTTGTTTTGTTCATGGTTTTGTTTTTTAATTTGTTATTTAATTTGTTATTTCTGGCCCACTAAGGTGTGTTTGAAACCAATGTGTAAATAAGGTTTAATATAATACTTAATAATGAAACTTGTGCAACGTTTTCTACTGATTTTATAAAACTTGCACAGGGGAAACATGAAGCAGGTGTTGCTTTCCTCTTTTTGCAATAGGAAAGGTCAAAACACCACTATGGCCTTTGAACTCTTGAAGTCCATCGAACTGTTTATGGTTTTACGTGCCCAAAATAGAAAAGGAGCAAGCAGCAGGGAAGTGTAAAATGACCTCCCTCTTCAGTTCAGCACAAATGTAATTTACGATCTCCTTTAGTAACTATTTCAAAAATAGCAAACCACATATTTAATTTATGGCAAACAAAGCCAAGTAGCCTCAGTTCAGCATTTCACTTTGTAGATGGAAAAGGGTGGATATTGAAATACCATATCTGACAATATGAGACCCTTAAGAGTATTTACAGTACCTTCTTTTGACAACTCTTACCACTTTTACCCTTGTTTATTGTACATATCTGATTGCTGATTTTCCCTTTATCATGTTGCTCTAAAAGCTTCTTATCTTTATCTCTCTCAAGAATTTGAAATAGAAGGAAACATGCTAAACTGAGGGACAACTACAGATAATGTATTGCAGTTCAGAAATATGAGTATTGCCCTAATTTCAAGTTCTTTTGTCTCTTTTATATTATTAACTCTCAGAAATATTTTAGTAGCCAAGGGGACCATGTCTTTTGATCTCAAATTCATAAGACTCCATTTATTCCAACAATGACAAATAGAACAAAGAAGAATGTGAATGGTTATATGACTGTTACAGAAGGTGAAATGCAAGTTCAAATCCATCAATATAGCAAATTGATATAAACATTAAAAGAAATTATAGACATATTACAGCTGCTCTATTAAAATTACTTCACGGAACTATAAAGACTGGTCCCTGCTTCATATTGATCACTGGATGCATTTCATTACAATGTATTACGAAATAATACAAAACTAGGAGAATTTCTGTTCGCTGGTGTAATAAGGCAAAGCCTTAACATTTGAGTGCAGTGACTAAATGCTTTAATTAAAAAGAATAAGAAGCAAGTCTGCCTTCGGTATGTTGCACGTTTTATATTCTCAGAGTTTCAGATGTACTTAAGATACTCATATATTTGTTCAAAGAGCATCAGTCCTTATTCAAAGAACGTCTTTGACTGGGTAGAGAAGAAAAATAATGCTTTTGTTGTGTAGTGGTGAGAAGTACGTCCTAGTTCTGACAGAAGTGGTACATTTCAGAACCCTATAGCGTTAGATGCTTTTTTAATTTGAAATTTACACTGGGAGTCGGAAGAACAAAAATATTTTGAAAGAACCCAAATGCTCAAAACAAAGCAAAATCTGTGTTATTGAAGATAAAGAAATCTTATTTTTATTAGTGCTGAATTCAGTTTAATTTATATACGTTTGTATTATTTTGTCTGACCGGAAGGTGTTACCTCAGAAGAGGGTGAGAGGTGGAAGCAGCAAAGCAAGAGCAAGCAATGGCTGGAAGCAACGGGCCTAATACAGAGAATGCTAAATCCTTGAGTGCACAACGGGGGGGCGGCAGATGGCACTGCCTTTTCATAGGGCAAGGTTCCTGCTTCCATGAGAGAAACAAAGATGCAGAGGTAATACTGAAGAAGTCCAAGTTTAAAAAGGTGACAAGAAAACAAAGGCATTAAGGCAGTTGCTGGCTATAGCTGAAACGCTTTTGACAGAGAAGCTACAGCAAGGTAGTGTCTGTTTGAGTTTCACTGTCCTGAAAGCTGATAAAAGTAGCTTGTATGTACTGGAAGTGGCAGGGAAAGATTACAATTTAAGTGAGGTAATTTAAAAATTATTTTTAAAATTTTTTAAATCCTTTTTCTGTGCGCTCTCTATCTTTTGGGGGAATAAATAATGCTTTGCTGTTTGCTGGGTTTAGGCTGCGTTGTGACAGGATCCTGAGAAAAAGCTGCCTCAGTTTTAACCACTGAAGGTTTGGGATGCAGAGTCCTTGTTGAAGAGCAGTGACAGCAAATAGTTCCAGGTAGACAGAGAGAGTAGACAAATCCGTTTCCAAAAGGTTGTATCTAAGTGAAAAAAATGCGTAAAGTATTGGTAGTGGAAGATCAGAAAACGCAGCTAGAGATTTGATGTGCTGTATTGTATGCTGTGCCATCAATGGCACTGTTACCTGCCTGGGAGATGTATAGTAACCTATAAACTTCCCGGGTTTAATGACAGGTTAGGAAAATACAGAAGACTACAGGCTATCTCCTTTAATATAAATTAGAAAAGAATGTTTAGGTTTTCTGTGGAATAGATGGCGATGAACCGTGGTGCATGTGACTGTGTTCTGGGAAGGGCCTCCTTCACGTTTTCAGAGCCCTGTGGGACGGCAGCCATTTTGTTTTCTGAGTTTCTAAGGTATTAATAAGGCACATTTTGTGCTACATCCCAGTGATATTGCTTTTGTTCTGTTTTCTTCAAGCTAAAAGAAATCACTGTAGACCGAAGATGATTTCCTGTTGCTTAGGGCAATCACAGCTTGAAGAGAAACTTATTAATAATGCTGTTGATGTTAACGTTTCTGTTGACAGTACTGGATGGGGAAAATGAATATATACCAGAAAACATCTGTAACCTAAAAAGTGTGGTTTGTGGTTGTTGGTGGTGTGGTGTGTCATGTTTTTTTTTGTTGCTGGTGGTGGTGGGGTTTTTTTTGTTTGTTTTTAGTTCCTGAATTCTTAAGCCGGTATTAGTTGGCTAAGACTGTGACAAGTGTCAGTGGAGTCAGGGAGAGCAATTACCTATCTGTCTGTCTTTCTTCTGATCTGAATTCAGACATGAGTCTGGTTGGCTGGAGTGAGGTTCCTGTGTCCTGATACTAGTTTTTCTTAACCTGCCGGAGTAGGAAGATCAAGCCTTGTTAGAGCCAGCAACTTCCACTTGGATGTGTTTCAGCTGAGCCCTGTGAGGCATTTGGAAAAATCCAAGTTCAAATTGAAAAAGCAGCTTCTTCTAACTTCTGTGTAGAGCTTCATCTGACAAGCACTGGCACTGTACATCCCTTACCTTCAAAAATCTGTTGGGAACACTATCATTTTGATTTTATATCTGTCTTGACATAGGTATCTCCCAGTTTTGCCAGGGGAAATACATTTATTTTGTGACTGATATCAAAGTTTCCTCATGTGTTGTCTGCCTGAGGCTGACATGGTATTTTTCTTGGGCAGAGGCCTACACGCTAAGGCTTGTAGGATGACTCTCTGGAGTTCCATGACTTAGTTCCTGAAAATTGATTTACCCTGTGGTATCAGCTGCCTCTTGTAGCATGTCAGCTTTGTCTTAAGAAACAGAAAAGATCAGACCCAGGAGCAATAGTAAAAGCACTGCCTGTTACTGTTATCAAGGGGCAAGAGTCAAGACAGCATCCTGAAACTTTCTTATTGTAAGCAACTGTTAGAAGCCGCTACTCATAAAGCTTTAATTAACTTTGCAAACTGAACAAACTACTCGCAACCTTCAGTGATTCCCCGTAGATCCCTCTTAAAGTCTTTTGGAGCTGTTGAAGGTCTTGTAAAATACCAAGTATTTGCTGAAACAGCAAACAAAAATGCCTGTGAGGTTTAGGCAGTCACCCTTGAGCAGGACCCATGCAGTTCAGGTTGGGCTTTTTGTCAGTATTTGTTCATGTAATCCCAGTTAACAGAAGTTGGCCCTTCTCTGGCAGACTGGAGCTGGCAAATCTCTGGCAGAATTCGTCTGAGACCTAACTTAGGTTCCAGTTGGATAATTTTTCATATACAGTTCTCTCTATTTTACAGAGCTGGTCCAGCAGACTGAACGCTTTCCTGACTTGTCCCTGAACATGCTGTTAACATCATATTAACATGCGTTGGGCGTGCAGGTTTAACTTTTCATGTTTATGCTTTTTGACTGTTCAAAAAAAACCCCCAATTTTAACTGTTCCCTTTAGTTGTTACTTGGTAGTCGTCATTCCTCTTCCTCCTGAAAGAGCAAGTAAGCTAAGCCTAATTGCATTGGATTTGGTGTGTCCCAGAGCAGACACATGGCCAGTTATTACACACAGAGTAACTTTTTGCAGCAGACTATGCTGGCCAATGTTTTTAGTTTTCCTTCCTGATAAGATTGTTCTAGGTCATATTGCACACTGGGCAATGAACAGCTCAGAGGAAGAAGAAAAATCCCCGTTTGCGTTAAGCAGTGGCTGACTGCTTCCTCAAACACAACATCACAAACATTTCGGAAGTGTGAGTGCAATCACTGAAATGTATAACCCATTTTTAATCTCTTTTATGCTGCAATGAGATGTCCTGGTTAATTTTATTAAAATAGTTTTGAATTATCATGTTAATCAGTTTTTAATGTATTTAAATGTAGCCTTGCGGTTTCATTAACTCTGTCTTCTTCTTTGTGTTACGAGAAAGCACTTGATCTACCCTGCCTGTATGCTTTGTTGTTTTGGATTCTTCTGGCATATCCTAAATTAATCACTAATGTGAACTGCGTCAGTCTTCTTAATTTTTGCTCACATGGTACTGTTTCCCTAACAATGCTCATTGTGTTCCTTTTAGTCTCCTGCTGTTTCTGCTCTGACGGTTTTGGAAGAATACCTCTGGTTTTCTAACATCACTATAATTATCTCTGTATTCTGTTCTAGTCTCCAGCATTTGTCTGCATTCCAAATAGCTTTGCAACATGCATCATTGTTTTTGTAAGATTCTGTTACGTTAATACAGTGCTGCATGTAAACTCTTTTGCTTCGGTTTTGTAGAGCAATGGGTGTAGATCTGAATGCTGTCACAACACCAGTGATTGACTTCTATATTTAGTCTCTGGTTTAGTCTCAAGTTTCCGTAGTCACTTCATGCATTATTTAATTGACTGGAATGGAAGCTGAACTGAGCCTTTTAATGGAATTATTAGTAAGGAGAAAGTAGTTCACACAAGTAGCCTTGTTGAATTCATGTTGTCTTGATTTATCATTAATAATCTAGTTTCAGTCATTTAGATGAATGTTTAAAAATATTGGGAGGTATTGACAAAGTTCTGAAAAACAGTTGTGTACACTGATAGAGACTTCTGAAAATAATGAAATAGTAGTTGGTTTAGAAAGATGGTGGGTTTTAAACTGTTGAGTAAATAATAATCACATCAGTAGAAATTTCAGCAAAGTACTCTATCTCTTTTTTTTTTGGTCTGTGGAGTGTGTGGTGGTCCAGGCCAAAATATTGTTATTATTTAAAGATTCATGGACATTAAAAGCATTGACCACATGACTTTATATGATAAACTCAGTCTAAATTATCTAAATTCTGAATATATTAGAATTATGACAGTCCTGTGCCAATCTAATAGAACACATAAAACAAGCACAGTGAAAATTCTGTTTAAAAGAAAAAGAAAAAAAGAGGAAAATTGGGAAAGGCAGTATTTTGTTAAGCAATAAATAAATATGCAGTATGTTAAATATGTAAAATAATAAATAATAGCAATTATTTTGTTGCTGGGTACTGCTTTTTTGATTTTTGGCTGAATTAACAATTTTTTGTAATAAGTCAGTTAATGAAAATTTAGAATTAGTTCTTCTCTGCTTAAAGGCTGAGTGGCATGGTCGTGCACGGAGGTGGAGAAGGGCCTGTAATACTGGTCTAGCTTCTGCTTAAGCTCTTGGCAGCTGAGAGGAAAACTCATTGCCCTTCAGCCTGAGTATTTTGTATGGAACTGTGATACTTCACAGCATCACTTGTGAGCCCCAGCTGGTTGATTTTTGCTCCTTCAGAGGAGGATATCCTCACAGAGGACAAACAGCCATGAAGCATCACCGCGTCACAGCCCAAATCACGCCACTGTAGCCGTGTTTGCGTGTCTGCGGCCAGGAGCTTTACTGCCAGTTTTCATCTTTCTTTAAAAGTGTTGGGAAATGGGATGTGCTCTGTAGAAAGCCCTGGAACACACTGGTGGGGATAACAGCTTTACGTCCCAGACTTCTTTATCAGATTCCTGCTCAACTTTGGGATGCTGGTTTCATTTGACCCCAGTGGTTTTGTCTGCAATTGGAAAAAATATTAGAAGGTGTACTCGAGTTACATTGGAGAAAATGGGCTTTACTGTTTCTGAAAGTCTTTGACTGTTTTCCCCTTCTTGTTACCTATTTCTGTCTTTCCCTGACAGCAGCACATATATACTGTTTTTCAGACAATTTTTCCTCTTTTTTTTTTTTTCCCAGTTATTAGTGCTAACTCTTGTTTTTCTCTTCCAGTGTTTCTGCACCACGTTCTGCACCACTTCACCAGCTGAATCTTTTGGACACAGAATGAATATGCTCCTGTGCCCCCTGTAATGTGGCCCCAGGCAGCGGAAAGGTTCATACATCCCATATGGAGCTTTTTGACTTCAGGTAAGAAAGAAGTAATTGAAGCAGACGAATTTTAAGAGAGAACTGTTTATATGCAAATGTATTAGTGGAAGTCTGTGATTCAGATGTCTGTGGGCTACATTACTGAAAAAGTGTTTCTTAGTTAAAAATTCATCATAAAGAACATAAAATGAACTTTAAAATACATTATGAAATAAGAACTGGTAAAATAAATCTGAATACTACTGTAAAGCAGCTTGAGTTACAACACTATATATTTCTCTAAGGTGTGGGGTTTTTTTGTTTGGTTTGGTTGGCTGGGTTTTTTTGTTTGTTTTTTTTTTTTTTTAGTATCCTAAAATTCATAGGGTATTGCCATATTTAATTACCAGGAGTTTCTACTGGACTGGCAATGGATATAGTGTTTTGACTGCTCTAGCAGAGAGGTTACTTTTCCAACTCTCTCTTCTGGTCAGATGGTTCAGGCTGGACATTATTGATAAACTGAGATTAGTATATTGCTGTAATAGCATATGTGGGCTCACTATTGAATAACCCCAACTTGAGCTTATTTTTAACAGCGTATATAATCATGAAAGATACCTATTTTTCAAAAAAGTATTTAAATTAATACAGCCCAGACAGTGTGCTTGTCCACGCTTCTTAAAGACTTGCCTCCAAAAGAAAAGGTACCTAGCAAATGAGTTCTAATAATGATTCTTGACCTCCCTAGTGTTTGTTTCAGTTTTTTTTTGGTTTGCTTTTAGTTGTTTGGGTTTTTTTAAACCATGGAGCTTCATGTCTTTAATATTGTGTTGGTGTTTTTTATGGTGGTTTTAAAAATTACATTAAATCTTCAGCTGATTATGTTGCTAAGGGATTTTTTTAGATTTGTTTTTATCACTGCTGGAGAATTATCACAAAAAAAAATCAGACAACTTGACATCTTTGGTGGGTTTTTTTTTAATACTATAACACTTGAAAATAGTATTGCACATGGGAAGATATTAGAATAATAGCAAGAACATAGTGTAAAAGATTTTTATGGGCAGCTCTTACCTCAAGACTTTAGTGAATCAGCATGTAGTGTACAAATTAGGTTACTTCCGAAGTATTTCTTGTTCTGAGCAGTATGTGTTACCCTTCTCCAGAGATCTTGTCATTGGTTTCAATAGATGGGAATCAATATCTCCTCCACTGTGTCTCTCTGTATGTATATATATATATAACTGTATTTGTTTAACTGCTTTAGTTAAACCTACACCATTTTGCTCTCACTGTACTCAATCTGCTTCCGAGCTTTGCCCAAAGTCACGTCTGTGCAGACCACCTGTAGAGTTTTTCCCTTCAGGTGTATCAGTCAGAAGATTCCCCAGTACCAAGGAGCTCCCAGCTGATTTGTGATTAGCAGATGTTTTGCAAAGTGCATGTATTTCTTCACTTGTTGTCTTTAAGCCTTTCTTTGTGGGGACATGATGAAACTGTATGCTTTTTGGGGCAAAGACTGCACAAGGGAAGTTCTCGGCTGGCATTTGAGAAGACACTGCAATACAATGAAATTATAAAAGACTGCAATTTAAGAAAAGAAGCCTAAAATATACATATTGTATTTGTAGATATCACTATACTCCTAGATCCTTTTTAGAAAATAAGTGATTTCTTAGGGGAGATAATATGCCCACTTAAGCAGCCACCAGTGTTTCAAAATTTATTAAAGCCTTTTCTTTATGCTTATCAGAAAAGCACAAACTATAAGGGTAAGTTTATCAGTTAAATCTAAGAAAGAATGAGGTGTGCACAATCCCAGCAGGTAAAGCCATAGTTCTACGTAGACTTCAAAGGTCACTCTCCAAATCTGTATTCATTCTAAATTGGCTTTTGCTGTTCTAAAGCCCAAATCAGCCCGAGTAGTATACAGTAAACTGAATGCAACGGCTTCACTTGACTTTTTGTGTATAGAATTTGGGTAGCAGGATCATCAGTCAACTGCTGACCGGTTCTAGTTCCTGGCAAACCAGGAGAGCAGTTGAGACTGCAGACTGACTTAGGTGTAAGTGCCCCTTCTGAGAATAAATCATGTGTAAGGAAATTATTTTTAAAATTGTTCCTGAAGTTACATCTTTCCATAAGTCACTGATGGAATCTTAAGATCCAGAGTTGATATGTCACCATTGAACCCTTGATAGGAAGGTTTTTAAAAGTGTGACAAGAACATCACATTTTATCCTGATGGTCATGTGTGCTGATTAAGGTGGCTGCAATGCCTTGTTCTGTGCAGTTCAGCTCAATTTAACCCTGTAGCCTGACCACAGTTCAGTAGCTTATTTGCTGTGAGGCATCTCATGCTTAGAGCATGTGGTAACACAGTAAAGCCACCCCCAGAAAAGCGTTTTGTAGAGGAGCTGGACATGTTAAAAAT
The DNA here is from genome assembly GCA_013399365.1 of Pampusana beccarii. Classification (NCBI taxonomy): domain Eukaryota; kingdom Metazoa; phylum Chordata; class Aves; order Columbiformes; family Columbidae; genus Pampusana; species Pampusana beccarii. The sequence goes on along the minus strand of VWYH01010183.1, from coordinate 85,783 downwards.
GCCAAAATTCAGTTTCATGGTGGTTTAGGATAAAAATTTTGAAATTCTTGTGTGAAAGAGAGTGAGGCTTCAGCACAGTCTTTGCTGCAGCAAATGAAACTAAAGATCCTGTCCTGGTTTTGGCTGGGTTAGATGTAATTTTCTTTCTGGTAGCTGGGATAGTGCTGTGGTTTGGATTTAGGATGAGAATAATGTTGATAACGCAGTGATGTTTTAGTGAACCACAACACATAGGAAAAAGAGAATGAGAGCACTGGGAAGAAATCCCAGCAAGGTGGATTGTAGCTGGGAGATGCTTCTTTCCAGAGAATTAGGTGGTTAGCCCTGTTCTGGTGTAGAGCCACAATCCTGAAGGACTCCTAAGAAGGGGCAGCCCTAAGACTGATAACGTATGTGCTCTTTCCAGGGAGCGGGCTGATAAGATAATTTATAAACTATTCCCTACAGGCACAGGAGTGGGAGGTGGCAGTGGCTTGTGAGCTATTGGAAATCTCTGGAGGCCAAGAAATTCAGTTTTCTATTTTGAATATGAGCTACCAGGTCATAGGGAGACTCTTTTAACAATTTGATAAAGAGAAATCTCTAAGAAGCAACATTTTCTTGATTTTGACTTTGCTCTGAAAACATCTTCTAGTTATTTTTTTTATTCCTTGCCCTTACACTGGTGACTCTTCTATAATTTCATTAAGAAGAATCCGGTTTTGCTTGAGAAATAAAACCTACAGAGGGTTGTTTGTGGTTTGGTTTTTTTTTTCCTCCCTGAGCAAATCTCTGTTTATGACTAATGTCTCAATTGCTATAAAAACATTAAAGATCACCATCTCCAGTAATCTAACGTACTTTGCCATTGAACATCTTATTTTAAAAAATCAACATCCTGAAAAACAAAACTCTTATGTGCGTAATTCCATCATTAAAAATAATGAGTTAAGCCCCATAAATCGAGGACCTTTCTGGAAAAGGAAAAATAATGAATGCTGAGTTCTTTGTTTATACATCTTTTTTTCTGGTCCTGTAACAAAAGGTTACAAATCTATTTCTTAACTGGATTTGAAAGGTAGTTTTGGTGAGATCATTGACAGCTACTGTGAAAATGGGGTTAGATATTCCGAACTAGGTTTTCTGTTACAATATTCCAGGCAAAAGAGAAAAATATTCAAGCTGGAAATAGATATGCCTGATTTTGCAGCTTACTTTTAACCTACTACAAAAATTCTTTTTATTGATGTTACTGTTCAAAGAAAAAGAGCAGTTTAGAATGAAAATTGTCATAAATGTATCTCTTTGCTACAAAGCTTCTCTGCTGACCCTGGCGTTGCAATGCAGTTTCTGGGGCTGGTGGTAGACAGGATGCTGGTACAGACAGTACAGGGCAGCTGGAACATCCTTAACCAAACAGTGGTGGTCAAACGCATGAACAGCTACATAGAGCACATAACGCTTTCTGTAATCTGTTTGTGTCCAAGTTAGTTGCTTTTCCGTCCTTCATATGTCTCTGACTTTCCTGCAATTTATCTTTGTTACAATTTAGATAGCTTATCTCTTGCTACTATGTCATCTTTAATAAGCATTTTTTCTTTGTCAGCTTCCTGTCATAGATGCCATCTAGAGCCTTGCTCTACACCATATGTGTATGTTACACCTGAGCCAATTTCTCTATTTCCAATCTTCTCTAGATTTCACAGAAAAGTGAAAATGAAGGAGTTTTGAAATAAGCATCCTGAGGACTTGTTAAGCGTTATCTGCCTCTTACTGAAGCTGCATTGCTTGCAAATCGCTTGGCATATATTTGCAGCATATATGTGCAGCTTTGGTATGCAGATAACTGCAAACCCCTGTTTGGAGGCAATAGCTGTTATTCAAAAAGGGATGACTAGCCATGCTTATGGCTCTTGAAATTTGATAGAATATTATGGCCACTCTTATGTAACTGCAGCTTCTGCTGTGGGAGTTTGTTTGGTGGGGTTTTGTTTACTGTCTGTTTACGGGCACAGATGTGGTTTTGGATTTCTTACAAATATTTAACTTGTAGCAAAACCAGAACTCTACTACTTAGCCATCTGACTCCAGCATAAACAGTGGTGCAAGATGAGGTCCAAAGCCTTCAGAGATTTATTGGTGGTATTATGAACCTCAAAAATAATGAGGTATGCCCCATAAATAGTGAATGTTAGGTTCTTCCTTTATACATCTTTATTTTCTTGTCCCATAACACAAGGTTACAAATTCATTTCTTAACAAGATTTGATAGTTTTAGCAAGATCATCTTGGGTGGAAAGTGTGCATTAAATCCAACCAGGCCATCCAGGTGACCAGGAGAAGAGCAAGAAATAAAGGATTATCCACAAGAATGTTGTCTAGATATATAATATACACAGGAAATTGAGATCTTGACAAAATAAATGCTTAATCTTGAGCCATTTTGGTACCTCTGCCTTAGAGTATGGCTTGGATAGTGTTTTTCAAGCATCTTATTTCTTTCCTCTTTCTGTTTCTGGATTTTGAAAAATTATGTTCTCTTACCAGAACAATTGTCTCCAACAATCTAACTGTCTCCAACAGTTAGGTTTCTAAGAAGCAGTGTATGTATCGTTAAGCTTGTAGCACTGAACACTGAGATTTTACTATTGTTACCTTAGTACATGCATACATCTTTTGAAAGGTCAAGGCTAACAAGCATATTTATGTACTTGTGGATGTTAAACTTTTATAGAGATTTTAGGAGACTGGTGCTGCCAGGCTCCTGCACCCTGCAAGCACTGACCATTTCTGCTTTAGTTCACTGAGTGCCCAGTTACCAGTTCTGTGTTTTAAGCTGGTACAGGCAGGCATTCTGCCTATACTGGTTTTGGTTTGCACATCGAACTAGGTATTTGCTGTGAAGATACTTGGAGGAGAGAGTTCTTTAGCAGTAGCCATTAAAAATGTCTCAACTTCAAGAACATACTGTAGTTGCTACCGTGAAAATAAATACTAAATTGCTTGTAGATCAAAATTCCGTGGAACAGTATGATCAAAATCCCATCACTGGATATTAGAAATAAAATGTAATGCAGGTGGTAAACAACTATGTATCTAAAAATCAAGATGAAAATGCACAGTTAATATAAACTGCAATGCATGAAGGAGAATGACTCTGAAGATGTTTACGGTAGCTCTGTTTCATATTTGGAAATAATATCCTCTTGGGTAGTATATTACCGCTCTTCATAAAAAAAAAAAGATACATTGCAAAATTGTTACAACCTCCTACTCACTTGGAAATAAAAAAACCCATGCAAAATACATTTCAGAATTAGTACAATATACCTCTGGTCAAATTCTATTAGCAAAGTGGCGCATGAATTTCTAGGCCGTTTGTGTTCATCATCTTGCTTAAGCAGGATACAAGTAGCAAGCTTAGCATCCCTGGCTTCCCTGGGCCAGTGATGGTGGATGCGCTTTCAGGATGTGGTTCATAGTTCCACCAGCTGTCAGCATCCTCTGGATTTCTTCCATTAAGTATTAAATTGTATGCTTAGTGTTTGAGATTGTGAAATGACATGGGCTGCTTTCCATCCCAAAATAATAAGTTTGAGAGGAGGGCAAAGGCAACAGAGTTGTAGGGATGTGTTTTAATGAGTGGGATATTAGTATAAGTACACAAACAGGTAACTCATGGAAGAAAGAAGAAAAGGAACTGAAAAGTGATTAGGGAAACTGCAAATCCCCAGCCCTTGCGATATAAACAGAACTGGAAAAGAATGGTGTGCGGTCAGGACTTTTGAATGAGTAGAACTGTATGTATGGAAAGTTTTCATATTAAAATGCATGGTTTCATTTAAAACAGAATTATTTAAAGTAAAATGAAATTATAAAAAGGGGAGGAGGAACATTAAGACCATTCTACCAAAAATCTTGAAACTTTTTGGAAGGAAAACTGGGCAGATGCTTTAAAGATATGGTGCCCATAATTTTAGTGCCATAACTCTCTTGGTAACAAAACTGGTCAGTTTGTCTTGTTTCTTGTCAAGGAATTTAGAAGTAATGTTCTATTAATATACGGGAATACAACAGACATCAAAACAAAAGTAGTTTTACAATAAGACCATATTTGAATATGCTGTATTATTAATACACTAGATTATTAATGTAGCAGTATATTACTTCTGAGGATATTGAAAAGGGACAAAAAGGCTGATTATTGAATACAGTCCAGTATTTCATACAATGTTCGAGTCATCTATCTGCCACTAAGTTATGAACCTTTGATTTTATCTTCCTCCTATTTCTGGATGAGAATGGAGGCTTACTATAGGAAATATTTCATGAATCAGCATTTAGAAAGATACCTCTATCCTTGCTTATTACTGGTTCAGACTTCGAGGTAAATAAATGAAGTGGGAAGCCTGAGCTTAAAAACAGCAACAACCAAAAAGTAAAAGTGTGAGGATTAACTGATGGGATAGGAAGAAGAAAGCTGAGCTGTTAGTTTGATCACTGTGTGATAGCGAGAGCTGGGTTATGAAAAAGATAGTTAACTGTCTTCTTAAACACTTCAAGGAGGAGAATGAGACTTCTCCTCAGACCTAATCACTTACCTCTCCAGTTCTTTCCTCATCTACATACTTCCACAAATACTGTATTTGCCTTTAACAAAAGTTTCCCACAGTAAATCTCAACACTGTGTTGCTGTCTTCTCTCGCAAACAAGTTCAAAGCGATTCAGCGTTCCCCTGGAGCTGCAGAGCCAGGAACCCAGCTGTTCCCCTGCACTGTAAGCAGAGTTTCCTGGAGGAACCAAAACTTTTCAGCTTTCTGATCGCTCCCTTTTGCAATTCACACTTGAAAGCTCAGGTCTAAACCGGAGTGTGTGGCCTGGATGAAAGTAGTTGCTGACAAAAGTAATCAGCTGAAAGACTAGTTTGGTGCAGATCTCTTGTGTCTATTAAGAAAAGGCAAGGAAGTCCACAGGTGGGCTGAACTAAAAGGTTAGTCAATTAACTTCCAGGCATCCTGAGTGGCTACACAGTGAAAGAAATATCAAGAACTAAAACTGAGTCTGAAATTGCCAGCACCAAAACCACTGTCCCTGAGTTGCTAGTGTAAAATTCTGGCAGTGCTTCCCAACCAAACTGTTGAATCTGCAGTTGTTTGCCGCTACAAAAGCCTGAGAAAAATTAAAGCTTTATGTGTGGGCACGTTTGCATCCTTTTATGCATATGTCTGTAATGTATGTTTTATTCTGATAGCTCTCAAGTAAAAGAGTAATAAAAAATTTAAGCAGCTGCCCTTTCTGATAGCTGCTACCTTGGGACTCATTCCAATGCTCGTTGAAAGTCAATGACAAAGATCCCATTACCTTTAATCTTGCAGAATCAGTCAGGGCCTTATATGACATGATCAATCCTGCTGAGCATTTTTTCAATGAATATTCACTTGAATTAGACTGTGATTATGCTTTAGACGGAACTAACTCATTTCTGTATTAGATCTTTGTAAATATTCTGGTTCATGCATGTTGGTAACCAGGGATGTCCATGGAGACAGAAGTAGCTGAGTAAACATTACAGAGTCTTGAAAACAGGTTCTTAATTTATAACTGTTCATACAAAAAATCTGCTGCGGAGATTTTACCTAGGAAATCAAACCCACAACTGGGTCATGCAATGCATGGGTTCAGTGATAACCAGAAAATACTGAAGTTTAAACCCCAAATACTTCCAGATAAAGAACTGCTCACATGAAGGCCACAGACAGGGGTGATCTACCGATATTGTTTGGAACAAAATTAGTTCAGTTGGGGTGTTTGGCTACTTGTATTGTCCTGCCCTTTAAAGAACAAACAAACAAACAAAGAAAAACCACCACCACCAAAAACAAAACCACAAAAAAAACAACAACAAAAACAACACCACCCTCACAACTTTCTAAAAGAGAACATCTTAACTTTCTAATTATGAACATGGTTTGGAGTACAGCCTTTGTCCATGGCGGTCTCAGGGTCATGCTTTGTCTTAGGAGAGCCTGCTACTTTTTTACTGATTTTGGTGTTACCCTTCTTAAAATAGCTAAATTTATTCAGACCAAAATGCTTCTAGAAGAATTCTACATATGTCACACACATTATGTTATTCAGGGAAGGAATAGAAAAGAAAAAAAAAGAATCCTCAGCAGAATTGCTGCAGGAAACAATTTTTGGTTTTGGCTTTGTTGTTTTATCTCCTTTACTTCATTGTGGCAGTAGAACCGAATGCAAATGAGGAAAACAGACCAATCCCAGACACCAATTTTGTGGGATTTAATTTAGGAATTGAATCTTCAGCTTGAATTTTTTCTAGGCAATTTGCAAGTCAGATTATTTGAAAAATCCAGATAGTCAGAATTTTTTTTCCTAGGCAGAGGGGCATTTAAGTTTTATCTCATCTGTGTGTTTTGCTGAAGCGGGCGATAAAAGGCCTCTTGCTTTGGGACTGTTTGTGCAGATGTGACATTATCTCTCTTTCTGTCTCCTCTGTGCTGCTGTCTCTCTAGGTTCTAGCAAAGTGCTTTGGAGGTCCAGGGACGTCTCCTCTGTTCTTTTGATAACACAGGTTTTCTCTTGTTTTCCTTCTCTGCCTTGGCAGAATCTGCCATACAGATATGTTAGTGTACAGATGAAGGGCATCTTTTGAAATCTGTGCCAATATTTTTACCTTTTGTAATTAACTTAAGAAAATAATGCTTTCTTTTAGGAGAACATTTATTCAGTCCTCATGGCTAACATTTTACACTTTAATCAAAAACAACAAAAGCTTTTATGGGGAATTATTTTATATTGTTACCAGTGTTTGATCATTTCTTCAAGGTGAATCTCTACATGAGTGTGCATATGCAGCTGTTTCATCTGAAGGGCCTATTAAAATCTTTGCTCATTTTTCCGCTCTGGGACTGGATGAATTTTTATTCAGGTCTGCTGAGCTGGAAAAGCTGGGAGGAAGGTGTTTGCATTTTAAGTCACTTTCACTGGTAAAGTTGATATAGCACTGAGCTCTGAAAGTATAGAAAAAAGATTAACTTCATTTTATATAAGTCATCTCCATCATGCAAGTTGATAGCCACTTTTCTTTGTAGCTGTTTCTGTCTGCTGGAAACAATCTCCTGGGATGTGAAAAGCCAGGCTCTATCACCTGCTGTTTGACAGTAGGCCTGTTCCCAGTTCCCATAGCCCTGCTCTTAATTCCTGATGCTCTCATTTATTTCTCTGTTTTCATGTAAGACAATAACTTTTCCCTCCAGCAATAATACAGGAATTTCTGCTTGATCCACACCCACTAGTTTTACAATTTTATCATAGCGCCCTCCAGCCGATAATTCCTGCAAACATCATGTGCAAATTGGAAGAAGAAAAAAACAGTTCTACTCTCCATTAAGTGTGAAACTAGGATTATTATAAGGTTATATGCTAGGAAAAGGTGTTACATTTTTCAGCAGGGCTGAACAAGCACTGAAATAATCTGCGTTGATTTGGGTGGTCCCATGGCAGTCTCTAAGAACAGGAGAGACAAACGTGTTGTGGGCCCAGTGGTTCCCACCCTGCTGCACAGGGATGGATGGACACGGGGACCTCTGAAGGTCCCTGACAGCTCTAAGATCTGTTTATTTGATGATGACTGTATTTTCATTCATCACTTTGGGGGTTTGTTTTTAGGTAAAAGCGGCACACACTGAGGGAAATGTATTGGCGTTAGAGTGCTATTACTATAGTGGTGGTTCACACAAAGTCCAGAAATTCTTGGACTAAAAATAGCTACTGTAGTGATCACTTTCTGAGCAAAATGCAACTTCAGCTTGCTTATTTAAATTAGGCTGCATGCTTATGATAATAGACCTAGTTGATAGGAATCTGCACTTACAAAAAAGTCCTATGAAAACGGTCTGGAAAAAGGAAGTCTCCTAAATCGTATTCTCTTTTAGGTTCTTCGTGATGTAGTACCCTTATGTTTTAAGGCATCTTACTGGTGGTACCTTAAATTTTAGTGTCTAAACTAGTGTTCAAACTAATTTGGCCATAGCCAAATTGTTGATATAATAGATACTGAAAGCAGATTATTCTACTCTTTGAATCTCTTCCTCCAGTGCTAAGCAAAGACTCCTCCTTTGGTTTTTATAGGATTTAGGGCATGGATGAATGTCAGCAAGAGTCCGTGAAAGTAATTCCATTGACTTCAATTTGATTAGTAATAGTTTCTTATGAAATAATTGCAGGAAATCACTGTGTAGGAAATGCTGCTGAAATACATTAACTCAGAGAAGTATCTGACTGAAAGGAATAAATATCAAGGCCAGTTCGTTCCTAACAGACAGGTTAGATACCTTCCACAATCAAGAAATACATATTTTTTAATGTACTCATGAAATGTTTTGCACATGCAGTGTTAATGAAATTAATATTAATTTGGAGCTTAGCTGTCCTGAATTAGGACTTGGTGGGGTTTTTTTGGATTATGCAGATCTACTGTCACACAGAAACCCTGTTATTACATTTGAGTAGGAATTCACATAATAATTTGCAGAAACTTCATAGCATTATGAGAAACAGGATTTAACAGTAGAGTATCAAATTTTTTCTAGATGCATGAACAAATATGCTCTGTTGAATCTCTGAAAAAATGGTATCCCACTTATTAATAGTACATATCTAAGCATCTGTCAAATTACTTAATGCTGGGGTGCTCTTTAAAATTTGCCTCCTTTTCAAAGAAAAAGTAGTTGATCCAGATTAAAGTCAACTTTTCCTGAAAAAAAAATGTCAGGTGTTTGAGAACTGGTACAATGACTGAACTGAATCTGATTCCATTTTCATGTTTCTGTTCCATATTTATACAAATTACATTTATCAGCAAAGAATTAAATTATCAGTTATTTGTCTGAACTGACACATCAGCAAATGCTTATGTCATATAATTCTATATATACTGGATTGATTTATTTTATGGTCTCTGATAGAAAGATATAGAATATTGAGCCACTAAAAGTGTTTCTGCATCATCCTTATTTCCTCCCTACTTCCACTGAACTTAAAATTAGGCACTAGGCCATCCTCACCTGAGGAAAAGATTTATTTAAATTATTTTTAAATTTTCAGTTGAAGAATATAGAGGTAACTTTTTTCAGACATTGTTTAACATTTCCATATAATTGAGTTTGAGAAACATTTAAAATATCTCCTCTAATTTTGAAGCACTATTAGAGAAGAAGAAAACTCATCTAGAACTTGTAACAGAAGATGAAATGAAGACTCATATGTAGCTTTCTTTAGCCGTATATTAACTATACCGTTAGGTGAAAGCAGATAATACTTTTCCTTTCCACTTGTTTCTTGGCAGAAAGGAATCTTCTGAATGGATGGTGGTATTATGCAAAATAATATATCAGAATTCAAACTATTTTAGTTTAAGGCACCTTTTAAAGTATTTTTGCATTTTAATATATTTTCAAATATTCCTTATGCATCTTAATTGATATTTTGAAAGCCATAATGAAGATGATGATCATTCTTCCTTCACATGGAGGACAATGAACAGCCATCAGAAACATTTGGGTATTTAAGTCAAAGCTGGCCAGAGAGGACAAAGTGTGTTTTTTCAGCCAACTCTTTGTGTTTTCTCAGTGTAAAAAGGAGGGACTATATTGTCAGCATAATTTCAGACAGTGAGGTGGCTCGGGGGAGAGGAAGTCATCAAAAGGCCTGGGGAACAAGTCATCGCATCTTTTTCTCTCTGCCATTCCTCGATGTTTGCCTCCCTCTGGACAGGCTCTTCCATTCTCTCCTTATAGTCTGCTCAATCAATACAGACATTTTCAAGAGTTTCTTGTAAAGCTCCTGCTCAGGAATACCCAGACTTTTCAGCAGGATTTGTTTTCTCAGCTGTCTCAGAGTGCTGCCGTGTACAGAGCACTTGCTGAACTTGTGCAGTGGCCCCCAGAATCAGCTGCCCGTGTGGCAAGACTTGACTGATTGCACAGCTGCTAGTGAACCTTGCACTGCGTGTCCCTATCTAGATTTTAAGCAGCAAATTCCAGGCATAAGTAGAGAGACAAGTACAATTTTGTAACAAGGTAAAAAGCAAGCTGTGTTTCTGATTATTTCGTGTGTGCAATTTAATGCTGGTTTAAAACACTAAAAAAGGAGACTGAAGTTTTGTTTTGAGGGTTGTATCTAAACTTCATTAAGAGGTCAGGTTTCTTCAGGCCAAGTTCTATGCTAAAAGCAAGGCTTAATCAATAATATAGCTCTGCACAGGTCTGATTGATTGATTCAGCCTTTCATGTACTCATGAGATGGAGGAGCAAAATAAAAAATGTTCCCTGGAATAAGGAGTGGATAGTCCTTTAGCATAAATGGCTGTTCTCTCTCCTTGGGGCTAAGCCCCAGGGTGCTTATTCATATCATGGTTTATTATTCTACTGCATGCTATATCATCTCATAAGTCAGGCTGTCACTTCCCCACATCATCGTAGTGATCATTTACTTCATCTATTCCAACCTCAATTCCCCTGTATTGAATAGAAGGAATCTTAATGACACCTTTTATTTTTAAGTGAGTTTTCCTTTGAGTCATGGACAATGACCTGATCTTTACAAGCAAAATCTCACCAGCAAAGTTTTGCAGTGTTTCTACACAGCAAATCTCTTGAAGCTTGGGCAGGTCAAGTACCAGCCCAGCCCAGGATGGTGCCTCCTGGACCAGACAGAGGTCTTCTAGTATTAACCTGAGTTTTTCTACATGAAACTGAGTTTGCTGTGCATATGCACCCAGTCTGTGCTGAAATACTTAACTAAACTCACTTTGGAAGGGCTTTTGAAGAGATGTCTAAATTGGGAAGGGCACTCTTAAAGTGATACACAGATTATATAATGGCAGACTACTAGTCTCCATAACTTCATATAAAAAGAAATGCTGTTCATCGTTACACAATAATTTATTTGTGGTGTATTATATAATGCTGTTTGAATTTTGGTGACAGAGACTTTTGTCATACTTGCTAAGATGCAGCTTCAGTTTGGTTCTTTTAATATTTACTGGGATTTCAGTTATGTTTTCCTCTGCCAATAGTTAATTAAACACTTTCATAATACTTATCTACCAATAAAATAATGGACCTCAGAGGATAAGAGTTCCAATTCTACAATAAGTTCGGATATTTTTATTCAGAATGTTCCCTTTCCTCTTTTTTTCCTCCATATAATATTGGTGACTATATTTTTATCTCTGTCAGACTTAAACTTTCTGAATCTGATTTGATATGTTAAGAGTATTGCAAGATAAAGTATCAAGGAAAAACCAAGGAAGTATGGCTTGCATGCAGAATTCGAGATTGGCAAATACGCTTTTATTTTAGCATTCTGGTTACTCCTGTTCTTATTACTTTTTTTGTTCTTTTGAATGGCATTTTTTTTAGTTTAATGTCGTGATATATTAGGTATGTTCAGCAATGCATAAAGTAGTTGAGAGTTTCTGAACATACTTTGGATTTCAATTAATTGGTTAGCTTTTCAAGCTGTGTCAGTATTGTTCAATATTCTTGGAGCTAGGTAATCATCTCAGGTGACTAATCCGCTGAGATTTTGGTTTTAGCTTTAAAATACAGTTATTAGAAAATGGCCTTGCAAATAGAAATAGGTGTTCGTGAAATTAAATTCAGTTTAGCTAGTCTACATTAAAAAAGTCAACTACATGAATGAGCATATCTACTTAATTGGGTTTTATTTCAAATAGGAGAGTACTGTTTAAACAAAAGAAAAATATTTTAGCAGTGCAGACTATTGACGGAACACTGGTCGTGTTAATGAGAGATTATTCTCAGAAACAGCCCAAACCAGAAATAAGTTAACCATGGAAATGTTGTATTTCACGAAGCAAAACCACGGCAAATCTGTCTGCTGTTCTGGACTTCTGGCTTGGGTGTCCAGAGTTCTGCATCTTAGGAAGAGGAGATAGAGCTTCTGCGTTTTGTTCCTCTTAATTAGAGAAATACCTGATCTTTTTTTTTCCTAAAATGTCCTGAATATGCCTGTGCTTGGCCTTGTTTGCACAGCGGTTAAGTTCTCTGATGTGCCAGCACTTCTCCACAATGAGGAAAATTCAATGCAATTCCCAGGTGCCAACAGGGAGTCATTTATTTGCACTGCTGACACCAAAACAAATCACGGCTGGTTGCAGCAGGTTGGCATGGAGCCTTGGGCAGGCACAGATTCTTACTAAAGAGGTTACTAATATCCTTGAAGTAATACACTTATTTAAATGTCTCAATGGGGGTCAGAAAATAAAGAGTTTCTCTTGCAAATGTAAGTTTCTTTTCTAAACATTTCTTGAGTTACCACTGCATACTAAATATCTCTTGCTAACTGACAAAGCCGCATTTGTGTATGTGTCAGAGAGACACTGCTAGAGCTGAGCCTTGATTTCTATTCATAAGGTTCAAAGGTCTAATGAAGGACAAAAGTTACCGGTGTTGCAAGCCCAAGGATGCTTTCTGCTGTCTTGTTCCTGGTTATTCATAGAACCTGCAGACATTTTTTTCTATATGCCAAAGTCATCCTTTAATAATTTTCTCTTGTATTTTCTAATGTCAGCGACAGATCATCAGATTCATTTCTAAATTGAATTTTAATGTCTAACTATTCCTTCTTTCTCTTTATAGTCTACTGTCTCCAGCACAGAATCTGCAGCTACAGGGTATTATAGAAGTCCTACTTTTTAATCTGTTTGTGTTCATACAGTTCGATAACATTAAGAGACTACATGAATTTAAAAATACACTTTACATAACCACTAAATACATTAAATTGTTTCTGGGACATTGTTAAGCCTTTACTTTTTAGAAGCAGATTCTCAAAAGAACGTTAAGAGGTTGATAATTTCAAATCAAGATATAGACAAGACTATGTACGTGTATATTTGTTGAAGATGTCCCTGGTCATTGCAGGGGGGTTGGACTAGGTGATCTTTGAAGATCCCTTCCAACCCAAACTATTCTGGGGTTCTATACATACATACGTATATATACACACATGCTTCCTCTTATTGGAGCGTATTCATAATCCTTTTTCGGAACCCTTTCAATTTCTCCTAACTTTGTGTGAATTTATGTGGTGGGCTAGAATTTACTTTGTTGGTTGCTAGATACTTCTCTTTTAAAAAATATTTGAGCCATTTTCACATATTTTTCATAAATTAGATGAAGGAAGAATAACTCTTATAAAAAGAAATGGCAGCTAAAAGTAGGTTCAAGATAATTTACTAAGCTTTAACCTTTCCATGTTTTTCAGAAGACACATGAAATTTCAGAAGGCGTTGGTTTGCTGTAGTCATGAAAATATCTGCCCCACTGTGGCCAGGTGATGTTTACAGAAAGCAGAGCCGTGTGTGTGTCAGGGCAGTGGAAGCTCCGGGGCTCTGCTCACGCTGGTGGTGCCGCGGTGCTCGCGCTGCCGGGCAGCTGGGGTGCGCTTGGCCCGTGGAGCAGCACCGCGAGTGTCCTTGGAACTCCCGAGTCTGACGAGATGGCACATATGCCATCCCCATGGAGTAAATCAAACTTTCCTTGTAATTGCTGTCCCCAGCTGCTCTCGAGCGTATCGTAGATGCTTTCAGCAACACCCATGCTGGTAATCAAGCTGAGTGGATTTGAAGATGGCACGTCTAAGTTGCGTGTAGAATGTCTGGAGCCAGGCCGAAGACAAAGAAGGAATACTTTGCAACAGCATTGGTGATGCTCACAACTGAGGGGCAGGCAGGAGCGAGAAGCAGCAGTGACTAGTTTGGCAAGTGAGTTTGTCAGCTTTGAGCTGACGTTACAGGAGTGGCAGGCCAGAAAGTGGAGCTTTTTGTGTGTTAGAGGTCGGGATGTGGTGAGCAGTGAGACCGTGGCAAATGACAAAATTTGGGAGCCAGTGACGTATAGTGGAACACACTCATTGAATGTGACAGTGAGAGGCAACTTCAACTTGGTAAGTAGTGTGTGAAGGCTAGAGATTAAAATAAACAGGTTAATAGAGACATGAGCTTTAGAGAAAGACCGTGATTAGGAGTTATGGCAGGGAGGAAGGAAGGAAGGAAGGAAGAGAAAGAAAAGCAAGCCGAGCTAGTTAGCTCTCTTTGGGAAAAGGCTAAGTAGTTCAACATGCTTTAGCCAGCTAGTGTAAATGCTGCTCAGAGCTGTGGCTTTAAATTGTTGTGTTTTGGTGTGGTGTGGGGTTTGTTTGGTTTGGTTTTGTGGTTTTTGTTTGTTTTTTTTAAAGTCCAGGTTGGAGTGCTTAGGTTTAATGTTTTTAATATCATGTTCTGAAGAACAGGAAGTCAAAATCAGTCCAAGAAAGAGGTGAATCTATTGAGTAGGAAACAATGTTATATATTTAGTGTAATAACCTTGATATGTTTAAGTAGCAGCAAAAGGTAGCTAGTCAATGTGTAATAATTGTTCTGTTTGTTAACACAGCTGTGTACTCTCACAGTTGTAATTAATGTCACTGTTGAGGTGGAGCTGCGAGAAGGCTGTGCCAGCCAGTTAAAATAGTCGTATGACTTCAGGATCTGTTTGTGATCATATTGATTTCTTTAATGGAAAGCTTCTCTGTGACCTTTTCAAAGCACATACTGTACTTTCTACACTTTTATAGATTAATCTTGTAAAACACTATTTTAAATTGTCACATAGTAGGCTTGTAGAATTTTATAAATTGCCTAAAAGATTATAAAAACTACTGTGATTTTGTGATAAAGAGCATTAGAGCACTACCAGTAGATCACAAAAAGTGCCTCAGAGTCTACTGGGAACCCCCCATGGTAGAATGAAAATTGCAGTAGAGCAATTAGGAAAAGGAAGATGTTTTTTATTAAGACATGGGGTTTTGTTGTGGTGGAAAACTTGTTTTTAACATGTACTGCAGCTATAGCTATCAAAGAAAATTAGAATGTGAACGATTTATAGTTCATAAAGTAGAAAAGTGTGAGTAAAAAGATCTCCTGAGACTGGGAAGAAAAGCAGCACTACAGCTGAGTCAGGCATGGACTTCATTCCTCAGATATTCAAATGTGAGAGATGAACCTAAAGCAAAATTCCAAACTGGAGTCCAGCTCCTTCTCAAGCTTTACAAATCTCAACCTTTGGATAGAAACCAATGAGTAAGGTGTAATGGGATTTGATAAAAATTTTCTGGAGGAGGAATACTTGGGGAAGGGATTGCGTGAATGGTATTTAAGTCTTACAAGGGCTGCAAATTAGTTCGGTGCCAACTCTACTGAATCCTAAGAGATCCCTTGGCACTTAAAAACAATGGAAAAATGTTAAATTGTACTGAACAATTGTTGATGATGATTTAGAAATTATTTTTGATTCAGCACATTGCAGGAGAGAGTTTCCAAACATGTTTGTATTAGCCTTAATATTACATGCCAAAATACTTGTGTATGGTTAGTGTTATGCTGAATCTCGTCAGCGTGTTAAAATGAGGAGCAAGCAAAAGTGGGCATTGATCTCACCGTTAATGCATTATTAGGGGCAAACACTGGATCATATAAAATCTCTCAACTTTTTCAGTATGTTTAGACTGCATATCTTTGTAATCCTTTTGCGATCTACTCAAAATCCGTATTGCTCTCATTCAGAACTCCGTTTATATATGTGTGGTGTAGCATCTAATTTACAAGTGGGGTCAGCAGTTTTGTTGTGGTATGTGCCAACTGCAGAGCCCCTTGTTAGCAGGTCTGAGAGGCAAAAGGGAGCTTAAGAATGGTGTAACCTGGTTATAGGCACGGAAGAGGGGTAAACACAGGTGCAGTGCTTACTGACTACTTGCTTATTTGAGCCAGCTCTGCCCCTTTTGGAGAAAATAAGAGGAATGTGCGCTGATTGCTTCAGTCTTGCTTAGCAGGTGATGGGCTGTGCCTTATGCTACCAAGATGGTATTTAGGTCTCGTGGCCTTTAGACCACCCACGCTGCTATACATGCTTGTTAGCTACGTGATTCTCTGTCAGACCGTGGATGTTCCTTGAGAACAAACCAAGCTCACATCTTCTCTTCAGAGCTCCCTAAGCAGCTGTTTCTTGAAGCAGTTTTTTTACTAGTACCTGACCCTGAGTCTGTCTTTCCCATCCCAGTGTCATGATCAGTCACCCCATCGTGGATGATATATGGGTAATATAGACACAAAGCTAAATTCTTCTGATCAAGGCCTGTGGGTTTATATGGGTTTTATATTACTCATTCACTGGCATGTTGCACTAATTGATTAAATTTTAACCTCTCTTAACCATTCTTCACACCCTTCTCAGTTTTTCCATTTTATTTTTTTCTCTGCATTGCCTTGTCTCCCTGATTATCTTCCTATCATCAAATTTCATTATGTGACATACCTAGATACTATATCAATTAGAGCTAGACTTTCCAGTTCCCCACCTTATTGATTTTTCTTATGCTTTGAGTGTTTATTTCATGCTGGAAGTGGTGTGCCTGCATGCAGGGGAATAAATGGATACCTTACTGGGCAGTCCCTGCTGTGAGGTTTCTTCACCTGATGTTTCTGTGCAGATGCATGTTGCGCGCTCAGTGGATGGCGATACAGACTGTAAGGTAGCTGGTTGTTGTTTGGAAATGTGCTTTGTGCGTTGCTGTACTATCAGTTGGAGCAGCTCTGGGGACTGGTGGTAACGGGGGTGGCTCTTCCCTCTGCAGTGCAGTTTTCTGTCATATCTGAGTTAGCCACCAGCCACATTTTCATACCCCTTTCCTTTGCAGCAAGGGTGACAAAAACCTGAACAGAATGCCTAAACTACATATTGTCCCCAGAGGTGAGTGGTTTTTTTCAGGAGGCCTCATCAGAGACGACCATTTCCTCTACTCCCCTCTTCCCAAGCCAGGCAGAGGCAAATGAAGCAGCTGTGGTAGGTGCCAGACTGCTTTACCCGCCCTCTCTTCTAAATGGTGCGGCATGGCGTTGTGGAAGCGCGTTTTCTGTGTGCGGGGAGTGCCTGAAGATACGCTCTTTGAGCCTTTTAAACCACAACTGGCATTGGCGGGCAGCCTGTGGCGGCCTGCAGAGGCCACTACACTTCCAGCCTAGCTCCTAACAGATAGAATGGGAGGACACTGCTCTCTGGTCTTACTGTAAGATCCAACAGGCCTGTGTCAGTGCCCTGCGGAAGGTCAATTAACTTTGATTTCTGACATTCTAGTCCGTCATGTAAAATAATGAGCATGCTGCTGTGCATCAGCAGAAGTGGTCTTGTAGCTTCATCACGGTATGTTTCACTTGCTGGTGCAGAAAGATGTGTGTGGACATACAGGAGTGTAGGATTACTGGGCTAATGTTGGAGGGCTGTTCTGCATGGCAGGCATGGAGGCTTATCCCTGCCAACCCTGCGTAAATGAATTGCTCTCTGGGTTTTGTAACAGACAGGGCTGTGGGGAGTGTGGGTGGTGAGAGGGTGAGAGCCTGGGAGCAAAGAGCAGAACTGAATCAAACTGATATGGTAGAAACAGCCAAATTTTGAAAAATTTCAGAAATATTGGTTTAGTCCGATGTAAATAAATGTCTTTTAGTTGTATATTCAGCTGGACTACATATCTTGCATTTCATTTAGTTTTTAGTCTTTCTTCTGACAAGTTCAGGATTTCCTGGTTGGATCCATTTCCCATGACAAATTGTGTGAATTATGTACAAGTGTGCTAAATTTCTGGAGTTCGCAACCTTTATCTGTGTAAATCTTGGATCTGATGACTCTGCCCTGTTAAAGGTAGTATTAGTGAGTCCTTTCAAAGACGCTCTCAGACTCACCACTGAAGACTTTCTGCTTCTACTGCTTTCCACCTTGTATTGACCGATTCCAACTGATTAAACACGGAGGTAACATGCGTTGGCAACAGGCAGTACTTCCACACCCGTGTTTCGCATCCATGTGGAAAGCCCAGGGAATGCTGATGAGCTGCACATCACTCTTCAGCAGGTCTCCACCTGTTTGTATGCCTTTCTTATAGTCCTCTCTGTACCAGTGGCCATTCCTGATGGGCGGTTTGCGGTAGGAATGAAGCACTCCAGAGGATCTGGCATGGACAGGTGGTGCATTTCCCATGGGAGATGTGCTGTGGGCTCTTGGTGACTCATTGTTTCCAGCTCTCCACATCTGTCTGAGGCTATCTGGAAGTCTCTGTTTAGGTCCATGCTACTGTTTTCTCGTATATGCAACTCTTCACTGAAATTCTATAGTAACTTTGTGTAGTAACTGAAGCACAAGTTGGCCAGTCACCTGTCTGGTGAGCTGCTCTCTCAGTCAACTAGAACTCCATTAAACTATCAGCTTGTCTTTTGAGTATTCCTATATGACAACAGATTTTTCTCTCAAATATTCACAGGTTTGACAGAGAGCAAAATATTTCCATTTCCCCCAGCAAACAGCTTGTCCTCATGTAATGACAGTTTTTCATCTGCAAGAACTGCCTTTTTGATACCACAAACCACCTGAGGTGAAAATGTAACTGACTTGCTTTTCTGTAAACCTGCCAAAAGTAAAATTATTTGCCTGTAGCAAGAACTGTTTTCGTGCCAGTGTCCAACTTTGCTAAAAGTTACATACTTCTGGTTTTATAAAAACAGAAGAATAGCTGTAGTGTGTCTCTTGGCCAATGAACCTATTCTATTTTGACTCAAGACAGCAGTTTTATTTGAGTTCGCGTTTCATATTCACTGAAGAAAGCTGTCGTGTGTCAAATTATTCTCTGTCAGTACCTAAATTTGAGCTTCTAAATCACAGGTATGTGCCTGATTGAAAAGCAGACCCATTTCTGGAAATAAAGGGAACTGCAAATATGCATTTTCAGTTCCTTTTGAAGTCAAGACGTTGTTGTTTAGATTCTAGATTTAAGAGCCTAACTTTACACACTCGTTTTGAAAATATTTTGACCTGAAAAGTCATATATTCATTACAAATGTTTATATATTCATTACAAATGTTCCAATTAGAGAGAGAGAGAGATTTCCAGATGTGGGAAAGGTGATACGAGAGAAAAAAAAATTGTTGCTTTGGAGAAAAAGTGAATCTGTATTGTAGTGTTTTGGCTGACATAATCTTCTGACAGACTCTGAGGCCAATCTCAAGTATAATTATTATTTTTAGTAGTACAGTTTTGTAGCATAGTTAAAACTGACTTCTGACAAGTGACATGTTTTTTCTGTGCGTTGTGATTGTCCTTATATTGGAAGATATTTAATAAAAAACATTCACTTGCCCTGACGTTGCCAGCATCCCAAAGGATTTGACAAGTTGTATCATGTCTTTAAACTAGTGCAGCAGAATTCTAAATCCTAAATAAGTTATCCATTGTGTGTCTGTACTATGGATTGCAGGGAGACTTGCAGACTAGAGTACAAGCCATAGAAACCTGCAAGCTCCTTCCTACTATGTGATCTAAACCGATGGCACTGCTGGAGTTGCAGTTTTCGGAAGACGTTGATGTTAGGTATAGCTTCTTCCTTACTGTGCATCCTTTTTATGCAAAAATCCTTCTGCCATGAAAGCAGAGGGCAATGGCTTTATCCTTTCGGGTGCTGCAATCCTGTCTGTGCACTTCTTAATCACACTGAAACCACTTGTGTTTGTGATGGAGAAGGTGAGAAGCACATTCTGCAATCCTACCTGTTCGGGTAGTCCCCAACCTCCTGCATGATCACAGAGGCGTTGACAGGAAGAAGGGACTTCAAAGAATATTTTATTTAGTTCTTCACTGCTGGAAGGATGGAGATTTCTTTAATGAAGTTTTATGCAGTGTGAAATATAAAGTGAGAAGAAGATGAGTACAAGATTCCTGAGTATTCATCACAGTTGCTTTGTAGGAGAAAAATATTTGTCTCAGTGAAATTGATATCAATAGTAGTGTCACTGTTGATTTTTTCAGGACTGGGAAAAATTTCAACATGAAATAATAAACCTCGGCTGCCTATTTTGCTGGTTGCATTTACATCTCAAAACGTGATAGTGTATCAGCTACAGCACATTAGGAAAGCCAATCTATATTCTGACCAGCAATGGACTCAGTAATTTGACAGCTCTTTAAATCAACGTTATTTTAAAATATTTTTAATCACAACAGCATGAAAAATAGGATGGATTATTACTCCACTATCAAATTAATGTAAGAATGTATAAAAGTGGGAGACAGTTAAAAAAAAAAAGAAATACTGCTGGAAGAAACCGCCTTTAACAAGATGCAATAAATCTTAACACTTAGGCAGCTCTTGCCGTACTATATTAAGATGATTCAACTGTCAACTTTTAGACTAAGTATAGTCTATCAGCAACTGTTTGATACCAAGAGCCCTAGAAAAAGCATTGCGATAACTCAAGTTATAACAGGCATTCAGAATTTCAAAATAAATCAGTGCAATAGTGTTTACATGATAAACACGTAGACCAATGTTAAATCATGTTCTTGACTTTTATTGAACCGACTAAAATGTACCCCAAATTAAAATATTTCAAAGAGAATATTGTTTCACAAGAAATTAATTTAAAGAGACATCTTCGATGTATTGATGTGTATTATGTACATAAATCAACTTCAAAGTATTTTGAGTGCCACATCGGATATAAACAGAGACTACATTTTCTGTATGAAAGAATTATTAGGCTGTAGCTCCAGATTGGGGCTGTGAATTTCTTGATTGTGACAGTAAATCATTTCAACAGAGATAGAATACAAAATGTTTCAGGCCAAACCTTTAGGGAAATATATGGTACTACTACCAAATTGTAAAGTTCACGAGGTTTCTTCATTGGAGCCATAGGTCTGACAGAACAACAGCAATGCCACATTTGCCTGGGAAGCCAGCAATACATAGGAGAAGCTGAACTAAATACGTTTGGTAGGAGAATCCTTAAAAATTTGGTTGTTTTTACACAAATGAATTGATGTAGTTCGTATCTCGGTACACAGCACTTATATCACTTGTAGCGTTTGCGTCTCTGCTTGCGCGGTGTTACTTTACAAAGGCTATGCTTGTTCCAGAATCAGAATTTAGAGGAAGGTTTCTTTAGTTTTCTGTGAGTCAGGGGGTATGTGTGTATTTTCATAATAAGCCATGAAGACAACATGACAAACCTCTGCTGTTTAAAATAAAATTCTAGTTTGTAGTAAGGGCAATATCAAAATGGCACTTGTTTACCAACACAGAGTCTTAGTCTGTCAAGCTGTAATACGTGGTAGCAACAGAAATTTAATGCATTTATCACAGTTCTGTTCCAGTCAATTCTTAATAATAAAAATTCTTCACAAATTGTTATAATGTACGGCTGCAAATACATGTAGCCGATCTGTTGAGTAGCTTTCCAGCAATACACAGTCAGGTTTGGAAGTGCATCGTACAGACATTCTGATTTGTAAATCTCCCTTGAAGTGTCAGCACTGCAGCTGCATAGTGAAAGTCCACTTCCTTGGTCCGTTCTCATTTCAGGCAAAATGACAAACTAATCCCTTATCTCACTCCCTCTGGAAGCAGAAAAAAATGCGTTTACAGTATTCATAAATGCATACCCTTCTGAGGGACAATCCCCAGCCTCTGGGGAGAGCTCTGGATGAAGTTACTGTTTGGAACCATGGATCACATTACAGACTCATGGCATCTTTTGAAACTCCAAATGCTGTTACTTTCTCCTTTACCAATCTCTGTCCATATATTCTGTTGCAAATGTTTAATTTCTTCAGACACAGATTACATCAATGCTGACCTTGTAACTCTGAAGTTTGTTTGCGTGTCATGTGAAAATTATGCAGCGTTTTTGCTTTCTTATTATTGTTCTGTAATTTGCAATTTGCAAGTTAAAGTATCAAGGATCAGAATCACTGTTCTTTTGTCATTAAGAACTTTTGTATTTCAATCCTTTTTTAGCTACAAGTGGTAGATTAGATATAATGAGAACTATTAATATGTGCTACTACATCTAAACACAGACTTTACTGCTGGCAGCCTGTGCTTCGCTCTCTAGTATTCCCAGATGCAATGTCAGTTGTATTATGCCTAGCAAAAATCAATTTGATCTTCATAATCTTCTGTTCAGCTGGGGTATTCTGTCCATGTCAATGACCTGAGAATTTAAGTCTGTTATGGGTACGTAATTTTTTTAAAAGTCTTTTAAAATAAATCAGTGCTGTGTTAGCTCTATGGGGTCTTTTGTTTCACTCAGCCTCACTTGTATGAGATATACCACAAACTCAGAGAAATTTTTAGTATTGTCTCTCTGGGATTTTTCTGTCTAAAAAGGGTATTATTTTTTCTGGCTTATTCTCTTTCTCTGTTCCTTCCCCCCCTTCCCCTTGCCCCGTAACATCTTACAAGTCTTTTTTTACAATGACTAAACAAAAACCAAACTTGAACTAAATGCTTACTCCCAAACCGTTGAAGAAAACCTCTAGAAAATTGATCTTAGAAACAGCTCCTTCATATTTTGCAGATCTCATCCTGCATTATAGTTCTGGCAGTCACGTTTTTCACTTTCATTTGCAGCTGAAGGACTTCAGCATTCATGTAAACTGTCATTACCAACCACAGCACTAGAAGGTTACATATCCTTGAAAGGATTCTTTCTCAAGTAGCTTAGTTTGGTGCTTGCTTTTCCTCATACCTCAAGATCAGGTTTCTTTGATTCAGTTTTTTATTTTCTCAGAACTTTTCATTGAAATATATTTCCAGTATATCCTTATGTAGCAAAGTTTTTGGACGTCGTGTTTATAAAGAGATCCTGTTCTCCTGGCTATCAATTCATTTTTCCCTTGTAAATAACAATCACATCTCTCGTGTCTTGGGGATCCATGGTTACTTTTTTTTCAACTTTTTCTCAATGTCCACATCTTGTATTCCATCTGCTCAAAAGCTTGTATCTACATCTTGTGTTTGATCTCCTCAAAAGCTTGTGTTTTCTGGTGTCAGATACTTTCTTTGCCAAGAGCCCATGGCTCTGGTGCTGATGAGTCCGTTCTGGAACCTTCCCTTTGCAGCTTCTTCATTCTGTTTTTCTTGGCTTCCTGTCTCTTTGCCATAATCACTCTTCTGACTGTCTGTGATGATTTCAGAGGTAATTGCTTTTATCCCTTCTTCTTCCACTTTCACCTCCTCATACTCCATTATAATGAACTTATTCCTCAGTTCGTTTTGCCTGCGTTAGCTTGTCTCTTTTTCTATTTTGTCCTGTGCACATGCACATTCTGGGACAGACTGTCTGGGTTTCATCAACTCATTCATGCTCTGTATTTGAGGATGATGAATCCAGAACTTAAATAAATTTAGTTTAAATACTGAGTGTGTCTTGTAGTTGCTCACGGTTTGGTAGAAGAGCTGATGAGAAGAAAAAAGCATGGTAAAGACAGAGGTGAAGCCTGCTGCTTTCACGTGTTTGGCTAGAGCCGAGCTTGCTGGCTGGGCTCAATGAGGGCAAACTTGTACCGAACTCTACTAGTCAGGACATCATTTAATTCAGATTAGTCAGGAGAATTGGCCTTTAATCTAGAAGTAAAAGTTGTGGTATTCATGCCATTACTAGCTGTTCATGCGTCTCTACATTTCTTGTGCTAACTTGTGCTAACATTTGCCTAACAGCTTCTAGGTGTGACATTCTCTCTTATGGACCAATAATAAGGTGGAAGTGGTTGTATTGCTAATCACTGAACGAAATTATTGCAATCAAACTAACGATTTAGAGTTAATGAGTGTATCTATCTGCTTGGAAGAGTGTTGGATTTTGCTTGCTTATTTGTTTACTGTGATAGAATTGATGTGGACAAATGTTAATTTTAGCAATATTAATAAGTTCACTATCATATAATCAGTATAAAAATTGTGGTTTTGAAAGTTCAATCTTAAAGAGCTGCAGTTAGAAGATAATTAGCTATGCAGGGCTACAGCAATCACTGCTTAGTGATAATTGATTGAAAAAGTGGTAGGAGTTTTCAGAAGCCATTTCAAAATGTTTAAGTGGTTATTAGCGTGAAAGCCTTTCAGTGGCTTTTACTGTCTCAGTCTCATGTCGATTACAGTTGGGGACTTTTGCAGATACTGGAGAAATATTTCAGTCTTGCTGTTTTTTTGGTAATTAGCAGATTGGTATGGGAAGATGTCATTGGGAAATAGTGATGTTTCCTGATGTGCAGGAGTTAGTGTTCCTGAGTGTAATCAGCAGCAGTTTAAAATGGATTTCGCAGCTGTGAGGTGACAAGATATCAAAGTAAAGCACTTCAGTAATTTCTTGTAGTTTATTTCATGTAGCTTTCACATATTACAGAAGGATTATCCATTAACTGGATAGTCATTACAAGGGTTTAAAACAAAACAAAATCTGTACATTTTCAAAAATGTATGTGTTCTTTTACATAGCATTGAAGAGTACATAAAGATTTTCCTACGTGCAAGTAAGCTTAATATCCCAATAAGTAAACTAATTTTATCTTAGTGAAGTACACGTAATTTTGGTGTTGGACAAACTCCGAATATATATGGCCATTTTCTCAACTGGTAAACAGAGTATGATTTGTAAGGAATTTATATCTCTGAGTTAGTATATGACCTAGCTGACTGTGTGCACATTCTCCCAGAAATCTCAATGTCCAGATAAAAATGCTTTCATTTATACAAATTGGTGTACATAACAGGAGACTGTCAAAAATGGAGTAATCATCTGCAAAAGGCTGCCTAAATATTTCAGGGCCAGGTCGAAGAATAGTAATAGGGAATGAGAATTCTCAAGAACCCTAAATATGAGGATCTATTTTTATCCTATTAAACCTGAAGCTCCTGAACACACAGTTGGAGAAACCTAATTATTCAATTGTGATCTAATAAGGAAGAATCTTCAAAGAAGGAATGCCACCAGCAATGGAATGGGGTGTTGTAACTGTAACTTTTAAAACATTCTGCAAAAAGAGCCAAACATTTTGTCTCTCGTGAGGCCCCTTCACCTCAATCTGTAGGATGACATTCGACCCTTATATAGTGGTGCGTCACTGTAATATTCAGACATCTACCAAGCAATTTCAGTTGTGTGTTCATGGGTGAATGGATTTATCTAATATCTAGAACTGAACTGGAAACGTGGAGCATACTGGTACCCTCAGTGAAAAAGATGACAAAAAGAAGACAGGGATGAGGGAAGATTTACACATTCTGGGACCAATACCGTCATTTCAGAACTTCTCATCCCACATGCACAAACTGGAAGGTGTCTGGAGGATACAAAAACATATGGTGAAGCCGCTGAGGACACAGAAGATGCTTTATGACTCTCTTACTACAAGAAACCGAACAAGAGGTGAATGAATAAAAGCCCCAAGATAGAAAATGGTACCACTCATAAGTGGACTGGAACAGGAGCTGTCGCAGCCAAGATGAAAAATGAGGTGTAAGGAGCAAGGGTGATGGCACTGTGAGCTAGAGATGTCCCCAGTCCAAAAACTAATGAGAAGCCAGGAGTGTGGTCTTGAAGTAGAGCCAAAGCACTGTATCGAAGGAATTCAGTGGAAACAGACGTAGCAGCTGTCATCAGGCAGCAAGGAGAGCTTGATTTGTAGGCTAATGAAAAGTCCAGGGAACATGTTAATTTGTCTTAAAAACTTGAAAAATGCTGACTGAATCAGAACAGACCCTGTAGTGTTCTAAAGGACATTAAGGTGTATTATGGGGACAGGAGTCTTGAATTCTGGGCAGAGACAGTTTGCATGGAGTTTAAGCTTAAACTTGTGAGAGAAGCATCAACGTGTAACAAGGTGTCCCTTTGAGGACTAGTCTGTTCCCACAGAGAAGCTGTCTAGGTGCTAGATAATTTTATCAGAATAGAATCATAGAATCATTTTGGTTGGAAGAGACCCTCAGGATCATTGAGTCCAACCATAACCCAACTCTAGCACTAAACCATGTCCCTAAGAACGTCGTCTAAACACCTTTTTAACACCTCCAGGGATGATGACTCCACCACTGCCCTGGGCAGCCTGTTCCAATGCCTGACAACCTTTTCAGGAAGAATTTTTTTACTGATATCCAATCTAAACCTCCCCTGGTGCAACTTGAGGCCATTTCCTCTTGTCCTATCACTTGCTACTTGGGAGAAGAGACCAACACCCTCCATGCTCCAACCTCCTTTCAGGTAGTTGTAGACAGCAATAAGGTCTCCCCTCAGCCTCTCCTTCTCCAGGCTGAACAGCCCCACTTCAGGGTGCTAGATAATCTCTTCTAGGCTGCTTTTCCCATGAAAGGTTGGACCAGATGATCTTTAGAGGTCCCTTCCAACCTGGGCTGTGCTGTGATTCTAAGCTGTGATTTTGTAGCTCAGGTCTGTGTAGGCGGGAAGAGGATGGAGATGGGATGTTCTCCCAGAGCAGGCAGTGTCCTGCAGCAAGAGCTGCCTGAAGATGGGACCATCTACCAGAGGAGCCAAACCCAAGGGGTCATTGGGGACCATGGCAGCAAGAGGGGATCCGGCTGTGAGGCTTTGCCAGCAAAGAAATATGAGAAGCTTCAGGAAAGCTGCCAGGCAAGCAGTAGAGGACTAATTAAAAACAGCCTCGTGAACCACAGAGTCAAATCTATGGGCATGGCCTTCATGGCCTTTCTAACCCCTAAGAAGGATGTCCGAACAATGAGACTTGTTACTGCTCCCTGAGAGGGGAGATGCTGCTAAAATGCCATTTCCTGAGCTGGGTTGGTAACCAAATTAGCAGACAGGACCTAGAAGGCAGGTGCCAGCTGTTCCCTACATATGCCAGTAAGCATATTAATTTCCATATGAGCCTAAGGTATTTTTTTCCTCCATTTAACACCTTTATACCTTTAATGAAAAGCAATGCATTAATGGGCCTGGTTTTTTTAGGGTAGGTAATGAGCACCAAATCCATAAATTGAGTCATACTTATATCAGTTTAGGAGCAGAAGAATTGGGGTTCTTTGTCCTGCATCTTACAGGAATTTCTCCTGAACTTTGGCAGTTTCCCGGTGAATGTATTTGGGGTGATGGCAAGTTCTACTAAATACAGATTTCCTGTTAAAAGTTTCAGCTGTGACTCTTGTCTGCTAAGAGAGAGAAAAGTGTGTTACAGGAACAGATGGTATAGCTTCCCCACTCACCCCCCTTTTTTCCTCTTGTTGCTCGAGTGGAAGGTTCAGAAACTATTTCTTTTCTGGAGAACTGTACTTATCAGTGGGAGTGTTAGGTAAGCTTGTGCTTTGAGCTTCGTTTTCAATACATGGCATAGTATTGAGAAAATGGAGCTATTAGGTAAAATAACAAATCCTTCTGGAGTCTGCCTTTTAATCTCATCTCCTTACTGTTTTTCTACAAAAAGAATAAGAAATAACTACTTAAGATTGTTTCGCTAAATATTTAAGAGTTTCTCTCAAGTGTACTTAGTATGATTTAATATTAATGTAAACATCCTGGCCTGGTTTTAGTAGAGGTTTAATTATTTCTTGGTTTTTTACGTTTTCTGGAGGGTATGATGCCATGTTCTGGATTAAACTAATAATAGATGCTGTTTATTGGAACTGGAAGAATCGACATGAAATACTAAAAATCCGTATTATCAGGAGAAATAACAGCGTCTTCTAACAGTAAAGAAATTGTGCTTTTAAGAAACAAATATGAAATACCTTAAATGAATCTGTGCATGAAACACTGGGTGTGTGCTACCCTGCAGAGAAGGGGTAATGGGCCTGAAGTACATCGTGAGCACAGATACCACCTGAATTACCTGATCTGTATGAGTATTTGAATGCTGTTGCTGAGCTGCAGGGCTGCCATTAAGCTGGATTCCTGTGCTATTTAACCTGCTTTACTGGTTAGAGTGAGCGTGCAGTTTGAATTGCAGTGTGGTCTAGTTTAGGAATGGGTTTTATGCGTATTTTAAATCAGTCCTTGCTTAGGAGGTTTAAATCCTGTTCATTTCAGTGAGAGTAAAGTGTATGTTTTAGTATTCTTGAAACGTACAGTTGTAATTATTGGAAATGGTTATTAAAGGAGGTTGCATTCCTTATGTTAACGTTATTTTTTCATAAAATGTAATTATAGTCAAGAATTATTAGGAGAAATTGTTACACTTTAGTACTACAAGTGAAAGATCTGGTAATGAGAAGGTGTATTAGCTGACATTAAAAAGAAAAATGGTAAGTAGAAATAGCAAAGTATTTTCATTTTGAAATAGCATTATTCATAACGAAGTGTGTTTCTCTTATAATTGTTAGCTCTCTGCTTTGGGGGGTGGGTATATTTTTTAAATGGTTTTATAGAGACAGATAAAGCAACTATCTTCTGAGATGAACTGGATAGTGTTTTAAATAGGAAAACTTGATTTCTATCTCAGTTTTCAAATTTTTCTGTTGAAATGAAACTGCTTCAGAATAAGGTATCATTCTAATCCAAGAAGTAAAAGTTGCTTTTTTAAAATTAGGATTAATAACATATAAAATACAAGTAAAATGAAATAGATAATATGGTGTGTAAAATGCAGTATTCTGTAGTAGTGGGTTTTCTGGAAAAGCATTTGGATCTAAGAAGTTTTCCATGAGAGAGAACTATTGTGCTGTTTTCCTATCATTAAATATACAGCAAGGTGCATGTAATCACACAAAAAATACCATTATTTCTCATGTCTAGAGATGAAATCCAATTGAAAATATGTATATTTTAAAAATTGCGTGCGTTGGAAAAGTTTTCTCCTATACACATGCATCCAGTTTTAGGTTCTGCTTCATTGCTTTTAATGAGTGCTATTCCACGAAAGACATTCCAGGCACATTTTAATTCAGTTATAAATTATCATGGCTCAAACGTTGCTATACATAGTACGATAGAAAAATTTTGTTCTTCTACCCTGACTGCATGTATTCCATGACAGCGAAACAGTCATCAGAATGGGTAGTGTTATTAATATGTTACTATTTTAGTGGAAGATGTACTTTATTACGAGCTGGATATAATGTGCTATTGTTAAACAGTTCGTAATTACACTGATTTGACTCTGTGCATAGATATAATGTACACACATCGCAGTACAGGCCCAGAATAGAACTTTTGCTTTATTTTCTCCCCAAAGTCTTCAGCTTTATATGCTGATGGGCTATTTCAATGATGTCCCATATCTATACATACAAAAGGATAGGAAACTTTGTATTTTAAGTAGACAAAGAAAGAAAATAAACAGTAGGAATGTTTTTCACAGTCCATCCATCTTTCGCACACATCCTGGTGCATATTGAAACGTGGCACTCTGTATTTGAGAAAAAAAACCCACCCTTTTTCTCGTTACTTCCCCTGCCTTTTAAGACTTCTGCCCATCGCCACTGAAGGAACATTCAGCAACCTTTCCTGGGGTGTAGTGAGCTGAAGCCAGGGTTTCACTGAAATTTCTGTGTGTACTTGCTTTGAGTCCCTTATATTGTGGTGAAGAGTTTTCTTTCATTTTTCCCAGTTGAAGTATGATTGTGAATCAAAGTTTTTCTTCTATAAAGAAGGTAAATAGTCCATTATAGACTGAAAATTTAAAAATGGGGGTGGGGGAGGAAAGTTAATTAGGATTTTTGGACACTTGACCAGTTGTCTTGAAGTTTTACAGGAAATATGTATTCTTCAAATAAAACCTAAGGCTTTACAAATACAAAACCAGTTTAAAGGTAATGCAGGGAGAAAAATTGGGAAAAAAAATGTCAGATGCATTTAGCAATATCTCCATAAGTCCATTCTCTGTTTAAATTCTGAGCAAAGCTTTGTGTGTTGAACATGCTTTTAGGCCAGATTTATAAGGCTATGAAGAAAAGGACCTGCTTAAGAGCCAAACCTAGGATAGTTGTGTTAGCTGTATTTTAATTAGTATTCCTTTCTTGAAAGCCCCAAGACAGTGCTAAGTGCCTAAATATTCTCAAGCCACTCTGTATCCATGCAACCGAGGCACTGAAGAGAAATGCCAGGAACCTTTAATGGTCTTTAAAGCGTTGCTTAAATCACCAAGCTCTTCACTGAGTGTGAAATCTATTTTAGGTGCTCCAAGTCTGATGCTGGTATTTTAGTAACAAACTGAGCAGCGATAAAGCATAATAGTATTTGAGGAGAGCTCTGGAGCACTGAGCGACCTGCAGTCACTTGGCTGGTGCGTGGGGTTCACTGACCTGCAGTGAAGTTCGGAAGTTCTCGTTTTCTGTTGATTGCTCAGAATTTACAGCTTGGGTTTGGTTTTCCTAGTGATACTTAATGGTTGGTCAAAGGACAAGAAGTGTGGAGCTTGATGTTAAACTGGCTACATCTGAATAAAGGCCTCTTTCCTGAATGCCAGGTAATAATCTCGTTCTGTGGTTGCTCAATCTCATTTGCTTCATTGGAGTGAACAGCTGATACTGTAGCATTGGGTGTTTTTTAACATCAGTGCCAGAACATCATCAAAAAAACCTAACAAGTTGAGCAAAATCAGTCAGAATTTTTTTTTTTTCCATTTGATTTGTGACAGGAGAAATGGCTAGATTATATTACTTTTTTTTTTTTTAAATCTGTACTATTGAGTTATGGTTTTACTTTTACTTAGTTTTTCTTGTATATGCACTACAGTTACATTTTTATATTTCTAGCTGTGAGAAGAAAAAAACAAAACAGGCTTTCTAGTGTGTTTTTTTTCCCACCTGTTCTGAAAAAAAAAAAAATTATGCATGTACAGGTTTGTGATTTCCAGACTGCTGTGCTTGTAAATAAGTTATGATCACCAAAAGAATATTTCCATTGCTAATAAGATTAGAAATACCTTTGCTGTCAGATATAAATGATTTATTGCTTTTCATGTCATCTGCTCTTGAGCAGAGAGACTTGTGTCTTTTTAATTCTTATAATAGCTAACAGAAGTCCCTACACGTGGATTCTTTTTCTTTGAAACGTTTTCATTCACTGTTTGCTTTTTCACGTTTTCTAATTTTTGAGCTCCGGTTATTGTTGGGTTTGGGGTGCTGGGTTTTGGAGGGTTTCTGTGTGTCTGTTTGTTATTTTGTTGTTGTGTGGTTTTGGGGGAGGGAGTGGTTGGTTGGCTTTTTCTTCAAAGTAGCTGAACTCTGTATACGGTGTTATATGCAGTATTCCATAGCATCTGATTTGCTACAATAACTCTGTGTAGTAAAGACTACCTTTCCGCTATGTGCCTCTACTGCATAATGTTACAAGGCCCTGAGACATCCAGAGCTCACAGACATGTTTGCGATAAAGCCTAATAATATTAATAATAACTTAAAAGGGGGAAATGACAGTGGATCACATTAAAATTAACATAAAATCACTAGTCTTAAATAATGTCTGTTGCTCTAAAATACTCCCCCAAAATTTTCTAAACACCCATTTACTGAATTTACTAAGCATACAGGAATAGAAACCCATTAATCCACTGAAAATCAGTGTTGGAGTTGACAAAGGCAAATGGCAAAGCTTTGGCTGCACCAGCCCCATGATGAAATTACACGGCTGCTGCAGATGGGAGAAGCATGTAACCAGTAATGTAGTAAGCATGTAATGTGGTATTGAAAAAGTCACAAAGAAGGGGGATCTATTTTCAGCATCAGATGTTTGGCGCAGTTCCTTGTTACTTTATTATTATTATTATTATTATTATTTTTATTTATTTATTTATTTATTTATTTATTTATTTATTTATTTATTTATTTAATACTCCTTCTCTCCTTTCCCATTAAAAAAATTGGATTTTTTTTTTTCTCCTTTTTCACAGAGCCAATTTTCAGCATTTTCTTGATTATGTACTTGCTGATTTTCTTAGTGAGAGTTCCCACATTCTTTGAAATTTTTCTCTGACATGCAAGGCTTAAGTTTAGTTTAGTTACATTTTCTTTCCTTTGTGTTTCAAACATTTCTCTATGCTCTAAAGTACCTGGGTATCCGTTTTTCCATAGTCTCTGGTTTATGGTCATCAGACAACTGATGACCGTTTTGCCAGACCTTTGGAATTTGCAGTTCTTCAGAACAGGCACCACCTATTCTCCAAATTAATGGCTACCTATGTAGGTACAACGGTTGGGAAAGTATTCGTTGGAATGGTTTAGATTTTGGCCTTTCAGGAAACAAACAAACAAAAACTATTGACTGCACAGACAGGGACTAATTTTAAACTTCTTGTTAGTTTCAATAAATGAATGCCCTGTAAGGTTTGATTTCAAAGTCTTTATTTTTTGTGATGATAAACCCAAAATGACACAGAGACTTACTGGCTTGATCCGAATATCTTGGAACAGAGCATCAATATGTTGTATAGCATTCTCCTGTGAATCGGAGTAGAACAAATCTTTTGTGGATTATAATCTAATTCCAAGACTTTATTCCTATAACGCCACTAGTAGACTGAATTATGTGTTGTTTCCATATGTTGCAGTTTATGATTTCAGTTTCAACTTTGTGGAATAATAGAATTTCTCACTGGTGCTGCTTGCTTATAAATCTTTACAACCCAAAAGTTTAAAGGATTCAGCCAGTGTTCATACTGATTCATATTCATTTTTGCAAGCAACAGGGCGGTATCAGACAGCATGTGCTAAACCGGTACAGAGGAGGGGATTAAGTGATTACTTGGCTTTGGGAAATTGGACATGTATGGTTTAAAGGATCACTAGTATTAAGAGGAATGTGTTCTGACTGCAGAGTACTTTGCTTCCAACTCTTTCTGCTGAGCCTCCCATAAAATACAGGAGCAATAAAGTGCATTGCAATAAAAAGCACTTCATACTTACCCTTTTCTGTACAGTGGACGCAGATCACGTTGACTGGACAATTTTTTGCAATGAATAAAAGCTGATCTGTAAAGCCCAAGCAAGTAATGCAAAACATTTATTCACGCTGTCTAGCAGTTCTGTACTCCATTTCAATAAGATTTCCTGTACGCTGCTGCTAATTAATATTCTAAGAACCAAAAGAGATAAGCATGAAGACACCACTGAGTCCTTTAAACCAGTTTATTAGAATCTTCACAGAAATTAACGTAAAACATTTTGGTGTGAAATACAGCTAAAACATGATGAAGTAAACATTGGTCAAATCAGCTGTTTGATCACTTGTATTATAACTGATAGCCAGAAAAAAGGCTCTTGGAACACATCAGGCTTTACTGTCTTGCACTTTCTTTTCCTCTTTCCTCCCAGTAACCTTTCTTTGTTTCATACACTGCTTCGGTCAAGTGTCTCCGTTCTTGGGACTGTTGCAGCTGTGCGTATACTCATTATATCTTCCCAAAACACTCTTGCCAAGTGGATCTCCAAAGAAAATCCTTTTCCATGGAAGTCAGTTGTTTGTAAACAGATCCTGAATGCTACAAAGTATCAGCTATTAACAAATATTTGCCAGATAGTTTGCACAACAAAGACTGAGGCTGAAGTACACCTAATAACATGCCTTGTTTGTGAGAAGTCATTTAAGTCATGTAAGATGTTGAAAAAGCTTTTCTAGGACTTATTGGGTTTTTTGCATGATAGAAACAAACTCTCTTCTGCAGTTGTTCATAACTGATCAGTAAGACAGGCAAATATGGCTGAATAAAACACTTCCTTAGTGTTTATTATTACTTTTACACATGAATACAGAAAAACAACTTTGTTTAGACTGCAAATCAAATGCTCAAAAGCTAGAAACTTCCATAATTATGATAACACTTAATTTAGAAACTTCTCCTATTTGCAGTCTGATACTGCACTCGAACTCATACATTAGTTTTGTACAAGGTTTGTGCCTCATTCATTGCTAGGAGAGATCCGTGCACTTTCCTCCTCCCCAGCGGATGCTGTGCTGCTGCCTGCAGAGCCCTGGTCAAACTCTGCTCTGGAGACAAATTATTACTTTCCTTGTAGACCTCTAAGGCACCCAAAACTATGTTTTTCCAAATTCTTCTTTTGTTGGAACTTTTGAAGATGCTCCTTTAAGATGCATGTCTGTTAGGCATGTTTTATGACAGAAAATACTGCAGAGATTTAATGATATATAACCCCCAGTTAAGTGTGTAATCTTACATTGACTATGCTACTGTAATGCATAAAATGAGGTTTTTAAAGGCAGCCTTAGTCTTAACAGTTCCTACTGGTTTAGAGTTTTATATTTTAACTTTAATAACTTTTTGAACATATTTGATGCGTTTCTTATAACTTTTTCAAGAACAAACTGAGAAAATAACACCCCAGCAGAGTCAAACTTTCATATCCCCTGGTTCCTGGTACTGCACACAGTGAGAAGCTGCAACTCTCCCTTGCAAGCGTGTGCTATCTGCACTTTACTCTTAGGTTTCACAGATAATTGCTGGCACAGAGGGCGGAAGTTGGGTTAAATTACAAGATGTGAAGAAAATTTGTCCAATGAAATAGAGAATGCTCTGCCCTTGTGCTTCAAGCTTTAGGTTCCTTCTGCGCCATTTTTCCATCCCGCCTCACAATGAAACCTTTCTGGCAGACTCCTCATACTAGTCCCTTTTTCCTCATGAGGAGTATGCAAGCCAGCCCCGCTGAGGATTTTTAATGACACTCTACTCTTTCTGCCTTTTAAACTACAGCCTTCAGGTAGTCTTCTGAGCTTTTTGTCCACTCTGTGTATTTGCTCTTTGTTCTGTCCTAACAGAGATAATGTTGACACTATCGTGCTCAAGGAGATGGAGAAAAGATGGCTGTGATAGAAAATACAAACTTCTTTCAAGTCTTTGTTCAACAAAGTGAGAATAAGAAGGTATTTCAGATAAAGTCAGCGGGGTTTTTTTAATCTACAGAATGTGGGGGTGGAGGCAACATCCTTTTTCTCAGCTAGATTGTAAATGCCTGAGTAGTTTTGGCTGAGTTTTTAAAAAGGCAGTCTGGGACAGATTTATTACTTAGGAAGGCTTTATGCAAAATCCTTACATTTTTGAGACATGTTGAATAGGTATAAATGGACTGTAAATAATATAAAAATTGAAGAATTATAGCATTAGAGGATGCTTTTACCTGCACTTGTTTACAGTGCTTTTGTAAGAGCCAGAATTCAGTTTGATGCAATACTCCTCTCTGCATACTTGTCACCTTTTATTCTAAATGTTGTTTAATGTGTTAAGTATTTGTTATGATAAAATTAACACTAATTATACAGTAGCATTAATGTAGAACTTGTTTCCATGATGTTCTGGTATTTCTTGTGATGTGCAGTTCTGCTTTTTTTAACATGCCAGATGAAATGTACTGCTCTGCTGCAGTCCTCAAGTGTGTCTTCATTTCCAGTGCGTGACACGGGGTCTGTCATGTTCTGGGAGGTACACGTGATGTACGAAGGCACGTGGTGGGACAGAGACCCAGTGCGATGCCCAGGCAGGGACAGGCTGCACACAGTCTGGTGGGAGGGAAAGTCGCCAGTGGTGACACGTTACTCTGGCTCCCATCTGGCCACATCCAAACGTAACTAGTTTGTCAATCACTGTGGTTATGTCGTGAATCCGAGTAAAAAAACCCAGATGATTTGTAGTTAAAATAATAACAAAAGAAGTCTTCCTAACAAAAACAAACCTGAGCTATGAGCATTTATAGAAAATGAAGCTTTATAGGTATAATTATCAGTATTTCCTTTACTTGCAGGGCTGTCATT
This sequence comes from Pampusana beccarii, assembly GCA_013399365.1. Lineage (NCBI taxonomy): Eukaryota > Metazoa > Chordata > Aves > Columbiformes > Columbidae > Pampusana > Pampusana beccarii. Next base: position 50,171 of record VWYH01010183.1, on the reverse strand, counting down.
ACATTATAGCACAGTTATTTTGGAATCATTTCTTACAAGCTGCTTCAGATATGTTTTCAGTTCTTACCTACAGAGTTTAACTTACTAATAATATTTTTGGCTTTAGTCTAATGTTGTTTTACTTAAATACATATACCCTTGTGCAGTTCAAAAAGGTGTTTCTTCCTCAGTGCTTAGGCAGAATTTTCAAATCTGAAGCTGTACGTTACCATGTTTAAATCTGCAATATAAAGAAAAAAACCCACATGTTTAGCATTGATAATTACAGGACAAAAAGTCATGACAGAGAGGAATACACCAGAGAAGGGCTGGAATAAATAACCTGTGACATAATTTCGTATAATGTAATCTATTTACTTTGTCTATGATTAGACATGGATAAGAAGCAATGAGCTTGAATTCCAGGGGACGAAAAAACAGAACACAAACAAAAAAAAGCCAATCAAACAAACAAAAAAAACCAACAACAGACAAAACCCCCAATCTTCTTAAGTTATTTATTAAAAACTATTTGTAGTAGGAAGCATGAAAATAGGTTGCCTGGAAAAGCTGTACAATCTCTAGTATTGGTGATACTTAAGAACACATTAGATACAGATGTGTCAGAATGGCTTAAATTCAGGAGGATAGAATAAATAACCCCTGGTTTTGGTGACTGGAAGCTATGAAGGCATTGAAGAAGTAAAATGAAATTATATGTGATATTTTTAGTTTCTCATACAGAAATATAAGCAAAGATTTACACAATAGATAAAAGGAAATTTCTGTGCAGTTCCAAGGAGATTTTTACTGACCTGATTCCTCCATAATAGTACAAGTTTACAGATTAATTTGGGCAAGTTCGGTAATTGAACAAGAATTAAGATAAATGGAAAAAATGTTAACAAAATGTGGGGTTTTTCTTTTCAAAATCAAAATCCGCTTTTTACTTGCTTAACTCTGCTAAACTCCATTGAAAATCTCAGTTCCTGGCCCTGTTGCATAACTTGCTTATGTAGCCTGTCTGACTATAGGGAAAGAAAAAATAATATTACAGAGTGGGTTTTCTCCTATCGTGCACTTTGAAGGGTAATTAATTTGTTAAGAAGTAGTTAGGGTGACTGGCGGACTTCCACCCTGGTTAGATACCATCTGTGTGGTGCCTGTCCTGTAAGCATCCATCATCTGCTGAAATCACAGCCCTTGACTGCAGAAGTTTGAAAACTGGGCAAAGATAGAAATGAGCTGAGAATTATTAAAGACATAACTTTTTACAATTGAGAATTGTGAATTTGCCTTAAGGGACATAGTGATCCATTTCCTGTTCAAATACTGTCTATAGGTGTGAGTGCCTAACATCTTTTGGCAGATATACCCCAGAGGTTTAGGACTACTCAGTAGTGGAGTCTCATACAGTTGGTAAAGTTTGAATATTCCAAAAGCGAGTTAAGCTGTAATTTTCTTCGCTGGACAGGGTCGCAGTGCGGTTCAGATTCACAGGCTGCCCTCAATCAGACCTTCTCCTCACCACCTTCTCTCTGACAGTGCCTCATAATGCTCCATAATGTAAAGCTCCATCCCAGTGGTTCTGAGAGATTAAAGTTTATTAAAAGTACATGTTCATAACTCTGTATTGGAATACATTTTTTCTTAGGGACAGAAATGAAAGGGCTGTGAAGTGAATGCAAATGTGACGTACCTCATGACAGCAATCCATTTTCTTACCTTACTGTCTCCCTAGGAACTGTGTGTGGTTTTGTCCCCAAAATGTGTGCTTTAAATAACTCTAAGAATGTTATTTCACTTTTAAAGACAAAGTGCTGCTGGTGTTGACCGAAGAAAAGTAGAATATCTAATGCATGTTATTTGAAACAGAAATATGATTATTTATCAATGCCCATGCCTCAAACCAATTAATATGGGGCTTTGGGTTTGGGTTTCTTAAAACCAACCTGCTACCCAACTGGAAGTGATCTGGTAGTTAATTTTTCCCCTCTCAGAACCGGAACATTTTCCATACCGAGTAATGTGGTAAAGAAACTACTATATAAATAAAATATATGGTGCTTGGAGGCTTCTAATTACATTTCCACTGGCTGCAGCAGCCTCAGATGTTGCTGGTTTGATTTTCTGCTGAGATTATTATCAGCATTTCAGCCCTTTGAAGATAAATCCTTAGACAACACAGCCACATCCGCAGCTTTTTATTCTTAGTTTGGCAAAGGCACTTATGACATTAGAAAAAGTGATGTTTGTTCATGAAAATGTTTGTCAGGATCATTATGCTCCTGAGAACTTCAGGGACCTTCTTTACCTGGGAAGGAACTTTCCTGCCTGAAGGACCTCTGGGGGCAATGTCACCTACTTGAGCGTGGTTCTGTGGCACTTCTGGCCTGTAGGTTCCTGTTAATTTTAAGGCACCGTTTTCTTTGTGCGTTAGGCAGAATTTGTGTCTATTGCAAAGGCAGCAGTAATGACATGACTATTAAGCAAGGCTAAATGAACCTGCAATATGCAGTGGCTTTCATTACATGATCACATAGCTGGCGGTCAGAATTCAGATGTGGAACATTTTGATGGAAAGAAATGTGATCTGTCCAGGGCACTGTTTCTTCCACTGCCTGTATTTTTATTACAGATGAATGAAAGGCAGTTTTTATTTAAATACAAATTAAACTAGTTGTTATCATATTGATTTCAACTGGGCTAGTAGCAACAAGCAATTACAATAAGTGGGAATTTAAAAAGTTCATTACTGGACATTTTAATTCACAAATGGCCTGGTTAAGAATTTCTTACACAGGAAAAGCTCCTATTAGGCTGCAGAGGAAACTGTTCCTGAGCACCAGCACTTCAGCATTGGCACAGTTTAACCCAAGCTGGCAATCACAACCACGATAGCCGCTCACTCACTCTCCCTCCTACCCTACCCAAATAGAGGAGACAATTGAAAGGGAAGAGATAAACTTGTGGGCTGAGATAAAAGCAGTTTAATAAAATAACAAAATAGTACTAATATACCACTACTACTACTTCTATATATAAAATGGAGAATAGGATATAAAGTAGAAGATAGTCAGTGCAATTCTCATGATCCCTGTCCGCACTGAGCAGCCAGTCCTGGGAAGAGACAGAGCCCCTTGGTCCCGACCAGCCGCTCCCGGGGAAAGAGAGGAAAAGGCAGGAGGGCCCAGAGGCCACTGCAAAATGGCAGGATGGCAAATGGCCAGGCTAAAAGAACTCCCAAATGGAATTTCATCTAGACGGAGCAGAACTGGGATGGGTCTCGGTCTCTGTCTTCCTAGCCGGAAAATCCAACTTTCCTTAAATATGAAGCATGAATCTGATGGCGTGGAATATTCTTATTGATCAGTCTGGATGTCAGTCAAGCTTTGCCCCATCTGTGCCCCCCTTCCCAGGTGCCTCACACGTGTGGGCAGAGCTCAGAGACCTTGGCTCCCAGACAACAACTACGATAACAATAAAGCTCTTACATTCTCTTTGTTCCAGCTCAAAAAGCACTGGAAAGTCACTTGAAGGAAAACAGAGCGTTATCTTCTTGTTCTGAAACTAAATCCAAACAATGACTATGCTAGCTATTGAAAGGAAAGGTTTCTAACTGCACAAAGAAAATTAACTGGCTTTCAGTCAAACCAGCACAAGCATGTAGCTAGAAGTGAAGCAGATTGGCAAACATATTAATATCCTGTGTTTTGGAAAAAATGACAAATCTATCTGGAGATGTTTCAGGTAGGAGGTCTGTCATATGGCACATCAATGCAATGGCTACAGATATTTTGTAAACGTCAGCACTGGGCTGACAGGAAGAATTATGGAAAACAATTTGAAGAGGTATAAGTAATAGTAATGGGAAGAAGTTAATTGAAATACGGTAGACTCTTGAAGCGGGGAGAGTTACTTGCACTGGGACTGGGTCACAGCAATAGGTTTTTCAGCCTGGTGTTTAGCACACTTCATGTTCACATTGAACATGTAAAGTCCTTTAAGCAAAGCACAAAGCAGAAAAAAACCCCAAACAAACAAAACCCACAAACAACAAAAAACCACAACCATTGAGGCTGATGTGGCCACCGGTGAAAATGAGTTTGACACCCTTGCTGTAGAGGATGCCTGGAAATGAAATCCTCTCCTGTCTCCCTGTAAACCACTGCAACATCTAAACTTTGTGAATGGTAGAGGTTGTTTCTTAAATGAGAGAGAATGGTACTTGGCGTATGTGAAAGCATTCCAAAGTGATCCTCAGCAGTTGGTTGTTTTTTATAATATCTAACAGTTAATTTTGACATAAAATTTCAAGACAGGTGGATTTTTTTTTATTACCTCAGAATGGTTCTGTAATAGAAACAATAAGCAATAATTGCAATTGAAGTAAGTCTCGTCTTTTGGACTGATGTTTCTTACAGGTATAAAATTGTATTATTCTGTCTATGTGCTCGAGTTTGTTCTAAACAGCACTATAAATGAGTGTTCAGAGGCCAAGAATTGAATATACATAAAGTCATTTAGTCTGAGTCTTCCAAAGTAACCTTCATTTGTGCTTGCATTACTTTCTGCTCTTAAGGATTTTTTCCATATTTTTGTAGCTGTGGTTAGAAAGGAGATTCTATGATGTGTGGAGTAGATAGTATTTTTTTCCTGAAAAAGCCTATGAAAAAGGCATTGCCTGCTTTGATAGCAGAGTTTTGTGTAGGAAGATAGGGCAGATAGGAAATTCGGGTTAATTAACCAATACAAAGAATAATAAAGTTGCTAGTAAGTAACGGTCTCAATTGACAAGGAAAAGACGTGGAACGTTGTCCCCTTTACTTGTTTAGACAGTTTGTTTCCACAAGACAATACTTCATCAGAAATGGAAGGAAAAGGAAAACGGAACTGCATCCTAAAATCAAGCTGAGGTACTGCCGTGTCTAAATTTAGGCTCCTAGTCCTTGGAATATAAACCACAGGATCCATACCATGCATTTTGATTCCCCATGAAGAGGGGTGCAATGTAGAACAACTCAGGAGCTGCACAGAAAGCTGCGTAGGGCAAGCGGGCTTAAATGGAGCTGTGTGAACCCAGCCAAAGTGGGTGTAGTAGAGGCTCGGGAGGTCTCAGTGCTCCCTGTGAAGTGCCGTAGTTCACACAAACCCAGGTGTGGTGGTGAATCTTCTAGCACAAAGACGATGTGCAAATGAAATGCCCTTCCCCACAGTTTTTCAAGAGTAGAACAATTCATATGATGAAAATTTAGTGATTATTGATCTCTCTTTTATATAGCTGTGTAAGCAGTAAATCAATCAGCAAGGCCACAAACTGAGATTTGTGTGTTCTTTCTCTGTGGGATAGTATATCAAGCCACCTCCTGGGGGAAGCCTGAACCACTGAGATAGAAACTGGCATGGCGTAAGAAAAAGTCGCTACATGCTTTGCTGGAGCCAAATAAAATATCTGTTTATTTAAGTTTTGTTTGGTGAGGGTGAAGGCCTGAGACCATGCAGGGTTCCTCTCAGCTTGTTCGAGAAGAAAAAGAACAGGGCTCAGTCCCTTGCTACAAGGACTGCTAGTGCATAAACCCTCTGACCTCTGTTAGTCATCCATAAAATCAACAGAGGACTGCTCGGCTCTCAATATGTCGAAACTTCTGAGCATGGGGGGAGCAGAACTGGCTGGGGAGCCTTTAGTGCATGTGCAAAGCCTTTAATGTAGGACAGCGACACTGAATTTAGGCATCATCCTGAAGGCATGGGGCTGCTCATTTGGATTCGAGGGGAGGGATGGGGGAAGAGGCAGTTAATGATTTCCCCTTTGGTCAGGAGAACCTTTGTAAACCTTAAATCCTTTCTAAATCCTTGTAGGGATCTGGCCCATTCTCTTTCAGTTTTATTATGTTCTTGATGGCCATAAAATATTGGAAGGAAATTGAATGTGATAATGTCATTAAGAGCCTATAAATAGCATTACAGTCTTTATTATGACTCCAGTTGTGCTGTAATTGCCTGTGCTCCATGTTGAGCAGAGCGTGAGATGGATGAGCTGCTGGGGGAGGAATTCGGGCACGGGGATGATGCCATGACTGGCTCCCTCGCTACCATCTAATGTGAAACATCATCCATACATCATCACCACAGATATTATATTTACAGGTGCATTTCCAGAGGTGGTCACACAGCTAAAGCCCTATCATGTGAAAATGCATGAGTGGTGTTCCTCACTGTACATTAAATGTTCCTAATTGCAAACGGGATGATTGAGCTGCCAGTACTTCACAGGGGGAACTGTCCTGTTGCAAGTCAGCAGCTGCTTGGCCATTAAGCTTCAGTGAGGCCAGAATCTTATTGCCTATCTAGGTTGGCAGGGTAATTTAGGTCTTACATGCTTTGACTCCACCATCCTGTTCATTCAGGGATTTAGGGATTTTTTTTTTTTCTTTTTTTTCCCGAGCTGGAGAATTGAATTTCAGTTATCTTTTTTCAGTCTTTTTCTTTCTCTGTTATACAGATATTTGTAGTCACAAATTATCAGTGACTAAAAATTGAGAATTTTGTTTCCGATTATGTCATACGGTATTTTGTCGAACATTATCTTAATTTACCATCCCTGTGTAATTAGATGCTCTGCACAGTAAGAAAGATGCTGGAATTTTTCTGCTTGGTTCTCCTGAGGTTCAGAGAGAGACCTCATTGCGAGCTGTATAGCTAGACCAGCCATGTGTTCTGCACCTTAATGTAGCTATGTATACATGTATATGCGTCTAGCTATGTATAATACTTATCCTGTCGCTCTCGCAGGAGCCTGAGGGCTTGGGAAATACAGGAAGGGTGAGAGGCTCTAAAGAGATCATAAGCCATTTTAAATCCTGAATTATTTGAGGTTTTCTTAGGCTAAAATTTCGAGTGGCAAAGGGTTAGGTTAGAAAAAAACCCTACAGGTATGGTTAGAATAGCCACCCAGTTTCATACCAGTGTGTAAAGAATATAAATAACTGCGTGTGTATGTATATGTGGATGCTTTTTTAATAGTGCTCTAGGTCTTGCGAACTCCACGTGTGTTGTATCTGGAGGGCCAGTTTATGTTTTTTGACCTGTACAATTATCTGAAAATTAACGCCTGACCGGCACCGATCCCCGCGGCGGGACAGCAAGCGCTGCGCGGCCTCGGGGCCAACGGCCGTTTGTTCATTTGAAATGGGCGTTAGCGGCCATTTGTTTGTTTGAAACGGGCGTTAAGGGCCCTTTGTTCGTTTGAAACGGGCGTTAACGGCTGCTGGGCAGGCGGTGCGCTGGGGCTCTCCACAGGGAGCGGGGAGGCGCTGAGCTCCTGTTGACAAGTGAGACCTTCTCTTTCTTTTCTCGGGTTTTTAACTGAATGGGACGTGAATCTGTGTAGTTTGGGGAGATAATGGCTAAAGGAAGGAACAGTCCTCATTTAAAGGTTAGTTATCTTCTTATTTGGGCTTTTTTTCTAACCTTCTAGAAAGTACCTGAGACAAAACCCCACTGGAATGGCAGAGGGTGTAGCATACCTTATTGTTTATCTGTTTATCAGAATTGTTACCAAGGACATTATTGATGACAAGGAATAAGGTATGTAAAATTTTAATCGGTTTTTCAATGGTTGCTCCACCATTTTCTTGTATAAAATTGTTTTTCATGCTTTGGTATTACGCAGTAGTGCTACAGGTACATAGTTAACCAAATAACAGAACTCTTCATCAAATTTCTTATAATTTAGACTTAATAATATATACTGTAATTCTAAATTAAGAGAAAGTGTGCTTTACATGGATTGTGTCACAAGGTACCCCTGAACAGAAATTAGACGTTGTGGTTTAATTTGCATCATACCTGGCCATTTTTGTGTACTGTTGCAGCACTTCATGTATTTCTCTTGTTTTTTTTTTCTTTTAAAGCGGACTGCGTTATAAGCTGAACATAAAGTTGAAAAGCTTATGTGAAGGCTTCCCTGTTCCAGGGGATGTAACCTGTTGTTACAAAGCAAATAGGATTGGCTTGCTTATACAAGCTGTTATGGAGTGATTCTATTAGGGTATTTTGAATTGTAAATATGAGGAGAAAGTCTGTTTTGAGAAAACATTCATTTTCAGCTGTATGCAGAAATGTTTTTGTGATGTTTTTAGATTATACAAAATAAGATTTTAAAATTGGAGAATATAAGGGTTTCGTAATCAGGTTAGGTTTTTTGTATGTCTAATAGACTCGATGTGGTTGTCTGTTAGTTTTCACACTAGGTTCATGATTCTTGCTGTTAATGACCCAGCGTATAGAAATTTGTCCTGTCATCACTGTTCTCTCATGAGAGATGTTTAGCTAATAATGCTTTTCCCCTGTTGCCCAGTATCAGAAACTAGGTGTGTATGTAAGGAAAAGACTTTTCCAATGTTTTTCAAAATGCACAGATTTTTCAGAACTGCACTTTTCCCAAGGAATAGTCAATGATCTTGGGGTAATTAGAGTGATAAGCAGTGATACGATAGTGTCACTAGGGATGATGGCTTTAGGCTGAAAGAGGGTAGATTTGGATTCAATATAAGGAAGAGATTCTTCACCCTGAGGCTGGTGAGATCCTGGCACAGGCTGCCCAGAGCAGCTGTGGATGCCCCATCCCTGGAATGGTTCAAGGCCAGGTTGAATGGGGCTTTGAGCAACCTGGTCTAGTGGAAGGTGTCCCTGCCCATGGCAGGGAGGCTGGAACTACTTGCGCTTTAAGGTCCCTTCCAAACCATTCTATAATTCTATGATTGTTACAGTTTGGGTTGCTTGTCCTTAAGTGTGTTTTTATGGTGATAAGAATGTATTCTTAAACAGAAAACCACATCAAGACTGGGGGATAAAACAGCTTATTGCATCAATAGCTCCAGTACTAACGATGTTTTACTGCTTTAGTAGTCCTCTTAAAGACTTACATAATGGAGCTATTGGAATACTTAAGAAATAATACTGATTAGTCTGGTTGTATTCTCTGCTATACTTCCTGGGGTATTTTTAGTGCGATATTAGAAGAATCATCCTCTCATACCTTATTTTCCCATGTCACGGTTCCTCACTGTCTCAGTACATGGAGTTATTCTTAAAATCTATATAGATGCCTTCAACTGTTGAAGGAGGAGGTAGGAGTTGAGGAAAAAAAGTATGAATTCCGTACTTAGAATTTCTGATTAACTACAGGATGCTGACACGACTGAAATCTCTTGTTTTTAGGAAAGTGGTGTGCTACCAATTAGATTTCTTTTCCTTCACTTAAACTTACTATGTGCTTACTACTTAGCATAGTGATAGGCTCTCTGTTGTGCTGTATTATATTCAGAAAAGCATAACGTCACTACTATATCTACAGAATCCAGGGCTTTAACAAAGATTATTTATACTACTTTTAACAATAATGGAACTTATTTCACAAGTGCAATAGGAATCATATATCAGAGATTAGTTTCTTAATATACTCTGAAATTTTGTTTTCTATTTAGTAGGTTATTTTATCCTAATAGATTAATGTAAGTGTGATTCTTACAATTTTAAAACTGTTTATTTTCCACAAAACTTTTATTTTAAAACTAAGGAAATAATGGAATTTATTCACGAGAAAATATTTCATTATTTCTGCTTTCTTCTCTTTGTCCTAAGGTGTTTAAGCTTTAATTTTTCTCTCACTTGAAATAGAAGTCAGCCCAATTATTTCTGTGGCTGAATTAAAAAAAAAGTCATTGATGCTTGGAATTATTTGATACAAATGGTTTGAGATGAAGTGGGATAATTTTTTATCACACCTGGAGAAAAATTAAATTAAAATAAAATAATAGTTATGAGTTCATTGACTATACATAACAACTGCTCATTTAATGATGATGCTTTTACACATTCTAGCTTCTTCATGAGTTCACAGTCACTGAAGTTAGTATGAATAAGCATGAAGTTATCTGAAGTTGGGCAGGAGATGGCCATTTTCAGTCCTTTAAAAACAAAGGTAGAGGAAATAAGTTGCCTGTATATTAGAACATATTTATGCACCTCTGATACCTTTTCCTGTAGATTATGATCCACTAATGGGAAGCACTTGAAGAATTTGGTGTTTTACAAACACAGGTTTTCCAGTAAGCATAAGGCTTAAACCATCTTGGAGAAATTGTAATCTTCAAAATGTATCATGTCTTTGAATATTTTTTTTCTAGTGGCTTCCTTCTGTTGGTTCAAGGTGCTATGGTTCTTTAGGCTGCTATTATGAATTCATTGACATTCTTTTGATAGTGGAAATAAATAATAGCAGCAGAAGCATTCCCAACAAATGCCTTTTTTAATGTTTTTCTTCCCACAACAGTCCATACCAAATGGCATTTGCAAAGGAGATGCTTCCACTGCCTCTGAGTGCTCCAAAAGCATTACAAGTTTTGTACGACAGTTCAAAAAGTTTTGCATAAAACAAATCAGGAAGAAGTTTTTAATAACCATGCTTTTTGTTTCGATCTTTCTAGATTGTTACTCTGCTATTCTAAGCGTCTGCTAGATGTTTTTTAAAGCACTTCGTTTGCTGCAATTAATGTGACAACAACCAAAATAATACTTCAATGATTACTTTTGTCTCACTTGAATATTTAATGCTCCAAAAGGGCCGTTGTGTCTGGAAATATTCTAATAGTGGCTTTAAGGAATGTTTGGATAGCTTCTATATCAGATAATTTGCATTAATTATTTAAAATTATTTGGATTCAGATTCTGTTGGATATACATATATATTACGATGTGCAAAATGGTGATCATGGTTTGCTCAGTTTTCTGAAAAAGAAAAAAATTTAAATTCTGTAATGGATAATGAATACAACAGAATGAACTCAATACAGTTGAGAAGCATTAAAATTTCAGCAGATAATTTTCGTGTGTCAGAAGTTCATAGGTACTACCTTTTTTTGCCTTTTTTTTTCCTTTATTTGTTTTGTTTAGTTTGTTTTGAAAGCCATTCTTTCTAGGGTGACATTTCTTTTGTCTCAAAAAAAGAAACCTCTTGCCTATTGCATTTTCCTTCTTTTTGGAGGGTCTGTTTATTGATAATCTCCTGCAGTTTTGCAAATATGTACAGCTTTAATACTTGCAAATACGATTCTTGTTTCATCCACAGTAATTTCCAACAAAATTGAGTAGGAATGTCTGTATGGCTTTATGTGATCAGTATATCTCTTGCTTGTCCTTATCCTTAGGCAGACTGGTTGTATGTACTCTGGCATCAAGACTGTTTTGAATTGTGCTCTACAGCCTATTCAACAGAGCAGAAGGGAGGTTCTCTTTTGTGCTTACTATATAGCACATTACCCCATGACATAAATCAGAGGAATACGTGACACAAGATGTCCTATACTTCATCTGGTTGCCCTATGAGTGTCACACTTGGATTAAAACATCCATGTTGTGCAGTATTGTGTAAATTGCTACATATCGTATATTCTGCAGGGAGCTCAAAGACTGCTCGAACAGCTCTGGTAGCATGGATATATTCTGCAAGTGCCAGGTCCTGCGACCGTTTCTGAATCAGCATTGCTGGAAATGGCAAAGAAACTGAAGACCTTGTGACTATTTAACTCTCTTCTTCTAGAGGGTTCTTGAAAACATGAGTGTCTTCAATGAGGTGTGAGAGTCCTCGATAGTCTTAGAAGTGCTGCTAACTCTTCCCCCATCTCTTGAACACACAAAAAAAAATCCCAGCTGCCACAGGAGCTCTAGAGCAGGCTGGCAGAAACACACGCTGGCTGAAAGCAGGTGTGTAATCTGGATTAGAGTTGTTCAAATCTTCTTGTAAACGTGATTAACCTGTTCTCAGTGATAAGTCTCAGCTGGACAAATACTACAGAGTTCTAACAGTTTTAGAAAACTTAAAACTGGCTATGTTGTCTCAACATTTTCAAAAGGAACCATCTCCAATGAAGTACATGCATATATTAGAATAATTTTAAGATTATGTTTATCATACTTATGAACAGGAAGGTCTCAACAAAAAAAATATCCTTTCAACTGTCCTTACTACTCAGCACCCTCAATGAAACTTTTCTGTGTGAAGTACTAGAAGGCAAGTTCTTATTACAAATTTTAAGCAAATAAAATGAATGCAACTTCTGAACTGTCCTAAAAATCTGCCCTGAACTGTAAAGGGACCTGTTAACATTCCTAAATTGTTTTCTTAAAATAAGTTCTCATGACAATGCTATGGGTATTCAGCTGTTTTATTTTTTGCCCAGGAATGCCTGGCACATATGCATATCTTTACTAAATGAGAAGCAGAGAAGAGATGCTTTATACAATTGTGGGTTTGTTTATCATTTTGAGAAGTCTGTTTCAGGTGCATCAGAGAAACTACCTATGTACCTATTGTTGCAGGCAAGGTTCTGGGCACCCAGGTGCACCTAAAGAAGTGTTTCATATGAGAGTGGTGTGTACAAGGATTGAGAATAGAAAGTGCCCTCTAATTCCAGCCTGCCATAGGGGTGAGGCCAAAATCTAGCCTGATTTTGCACTAAAAACAAATTGCAGAATATCTTAGTGGATTTTGGCTAGGTAGTTCACGGATTTTCCATGCACTTTGCACAGGAGCCGCCAGTAATTTTTGCAGGATGAATGTGATGAAGTGCATGCTTTCCACTCAGCAGCAGCTGAAGAGGCTTAATGTGGAACCTGATTATCTCCTCCAGCTGTGACCAAGCAGCAAGTTAGAAACAGCTGCTTTGAGAGGCAGTGTCAGCACCAGCTGGACTAGTTGTGTGACAGGTGAGAGAAGCTTCAAAACCAGGAAATAGTTGGAGGAAAACCAGCCATGAAGCAGTGGGTAGGAACAGCATGGACAAATGGCAAAGGAAGGGAAAAACAGTCCTTGGTTATTGTACAATAACAGAGAAGAGAGTCCAGAGTTAAAGATTTATTTATTCTCTCTCATACAGAAGAGGACGTGAGAGCTGCAGAGCTGAGTGTCTGAGGATTCCTGCGTCTACGATTGCAGAGACACACTGTGCAGTGTATATGACCCCTCAGGTCTTCGGTTTATGATTTTAAATGCCACTTCTTTTCCCCCCTGCTTTTAGACTGACTCCCTCTGGATGGGAAGACAGGTCATCAAGGGACATTGACACCAGGTCTAGCAGTTCTCATACCAAGGATTCTGTTGTGCTTGTTGCCTTATCCTCTCTCAGTGACGTAAATACGGAGTGCACCTAGAAGAACTTTATACAGGTAAGTGATTCTGAGGAGGTGGGTCAACCAAAAAACTTTGACAAACATTTCTATTTGGACAGTTGTATGGGAAGGTTACTGACATAAATAGTCAGTCTGACCAGCTACTTAGATCTTGGAGGAAAGCTGAGAAGCTACTAAACTTGTGATTTGGCAAACTTCTTTTACTTACCCCAGCAAATAGGAAGCATTTTATGTGTACTTCCTACAGTCTCTGTTTCTCTATAACATCTACCCTTTTTGAAAGCATTGTTAGGCATGGTCTTTACACAGTTAAAGATTGCTCTTTCTTGAAAAACAGATCTGTTATTTATTCAAAACAAGATCTTGATAATTTCTGACACTGTGAGTGCAATATTATAGGGAGCAAGATTGACAGCAAAGTTATGCAGACTATAAAATCATGACACTTCTCTTAAAGACTGGCTAAAACAAAGAAGGCAGTTCCCTTTGATTTTTCTTCCACACCTGCTGGTGACTGGGAGTGCAGTTTGTACTGAGTATGCTTTCTGAAAGGATAGGTGTGCTGGATTCATCCTTCAGTTTGGAAGAAGCACTACCTGTGACTTTGGTAAAGAACATGAGAAGAATGTTATCTTACTCATAGAAAAAATGTGTAAGGAACTACCGTGCTGAAAGATTGGTTTTATGTTTACAGTCTGCTCTGCATTTTGCCACTTGCTTTATGGCCATATTAAGTGTCTTAGTTTAATGTTGTACACACCATCTTTATAAAATATGTCTGGATTTCATGTGTTATCTCTGCGCTACACAGTAAGTATGCATAATCATCTGATCATGTTTATGTAAATGGTAAATCACAAGATGAATAGTTTTAACAGTTTGAAAGAAAATGAAAAATATATAATGTATAAAGCAGATGTAATATAAAAGTGTTATAATTTCTTGGTATGAGGTTTTTAAACAGCCCCTTCTACAATAACTAGATTTTCTTGTTCAATCAGGGCACTGTGTTATGCTGGTACCTTACCTGCACTCACATTTCTTTCCCCTCTATATCATCAAGAGTGAGGGGAAGCAATATTGAGGAAAGTACTTGGGACAAAAGGATTCTAAAGAGCTGGCAGATTGATGTACGTTACCTTTGCCATCACAGACATGTTCTTTAAAGCTCTGAAGTACAACTAGCTGAATGTGAGGGGACTGTTCAGCCTCTGGAGAACCTTGTTGCCTTCAGGAGTAATCAGCTTGGGCACAGCAATATGGCCGTAAAGTGAACTCCAGAGCACAGGCATAGAAATATCACCACCTTTATTCCATTGCTTTCATTCTAAATTATAACTGTGAGAATGAGAGAAGCCAGAGTAAATTAAAGCAATCTAAACAACCACAGCATCAGAGTTTCCCTTTATTTAGCACACTATTCTTCCACTGTATTTATCAGTTCTTTTTTTACTTTTCATGTCTCGCTAATCCTAAGCTGCAAGATCAGAGCAGAAAAATAAGGGAGAGAGGGATCAAATAAGTTTTATCTTACTGAAAGCTCCATTGGCTTCAATGGCTGCATCTCCTTTTGCGCTTTACTTTCAGTCAGGTGTGTGCTTTTGAAGCAAATTTGATCATCACTACTTACTGTACTTTATTTCACGTCATGAAGTGATTGTAGAGATATGAACTGAGTTCATTTTGAGTTAGTCTGAACTTAAGAACGCATTCCAGAAGTACACTTAATGCAGTTCAACCTCTAACAATCATTCAGAGCGTGGGAGGAGAGAAGGGCTAATCTGAAATAAAGATGCTATCAAGTAGATGTAATGTGAATGTGAAGTTCTGTGCACCACGGTTTCATTTTGCAAGTCTTCTCCTGCTAGGCCGCATTATTTGCAAACACAGACTTGACCAGCGAGTCCAGCATTGGTCTGTGTGTTCTTTGTTTTGAAAGGCACTATGCTCTTTGGTGCTTTAATAGCTTCCTTAAAAAATTCTGAGTGTTGTGATGGCCTACAGAAATGGGGAGCAATTCAGGCAAGATTTAATATGGATTTGAAATTATGAGAAGGAAAAAATAGCTGAAATTCATTTGAGACTGTGATTCATCTTCTGAGTTTAAAAATACTGTGGGTTTTAATTTAGAGGGCTCTTGTGTGGTATTGTTATGACGAAGTACTGTCAATGTGCTTGACTGGTTTAAAACATAAATGTCTTAGAGAAGACGACGTTTTCAGGATGCATGTCTACAGAAACAACTTATCGCCGTAAATTACATGCTCTGCCTAGAGTTAAATAGCTAGTCTATATTTGCATTCTTTCTAATACTGTAATCTTGTGAAGCTTCATTATTTAGTTTTTGTGGGAGTTTGTAAATGAAAATTGGAAAGGAAAGATTGGACAGCTCTTGTGACAAGGAACACGAACAGATACACAATATGTGGGTTTGTGCATTGTATTAACTTTGTGCAGGCTTAAAACATACGACTTTTTAATTGTGACCACTTAAAATATATTATTATTGATCTGAATTAATTAGAGATAATGTAAAAATCAAGGGCATAAAAAGACGTGTCAGGTAGCGTGTGTTTGCTCATTAGATATGACAGTAACTCTGCAGGGGAAATTAATATTGATGTGTATATCGAAACAGAAATACACTGGAGACGAAGAGAGGCTCAGCACTGTCCTTTGCCAGTGTTAATAATGGGAAAATAAAACAGAATTTAATATTGACTACAACTTCTCATGCAGTAAGCATGTTCTCTTGCTCAGTAGCTTCTTTCCAGTATCGTTTTATTTCCCTGAGACAAATGGTGATTCCAGTAATATTGCTGTGCTTCAGGCAAGGAAGATTCTATAGCCGAGGCATTTTTCCTAGCTACCACTATACTACAAATTTTGTGTGAAAACTTGGCGCCTGTTCTACAACCTACACTGGCTTTGTGGTGTACATGAAAGCAGGAGCAATCAGTATGCATTTTAGGCATTACGCAAATTTCTCCATTCAGTTTTCTGGCTCTATTTGTGGGGTAATCAAATCTGTGTTGCTGTTGCCATTTCTGTGCTATTTGCTGTCTCTGGTAGCAAACCAGGAGTTCTTGTTTGCTGGGAGCAGGGCAGTGGGCTATTGTGCCAAATGCATACTTTTTTTGTTGTTTAGTGTTTCACACAGTGAATTTAGAGCTGTACTAAAATGTCCATTTAAGTTGCATTTCAGAAGTACGTGCAAACGTTTTGACAAGCAGAGTTTGTCTTTTAGCACTGTAGCTGGCTAAAACCCTATCTTGGTTTTTTTGTTTGTTTGGTTTGGTTTGGGTTTTTGGTTTTTTTTTTTTTTTTTTGATGAAATGTAAAAAAATGTTCAATAATTAGTAGTTCAGTAATTAAGAACGTGAATCATGTCATGAATCAGTGATGTGATGCTAATGTTGTCTGGTTACTGCCTACAAGAAGTGCCTCGTCTCCATTGGGGTTTTCCAGGAGGACAGCAAATGGGACACAGTGTGCTGATACAGTTTCCGATCATTCTCCTCAGCTTCTTTCCTTTGTTCCTACTTTTGTCTTTCTGAAACTTGGATCAGATGTAAGGAAATCCCGCTATGAAAGTTTCCACAGTACCATCGCTGAGGAATTGTGAACAAATGGCACGCCATCAGCAGATTCCTACTTTAGATGCAGCTGTGCCGACTAGTGCTGCTGCTGGCTTAGCTCATGGTAGCTGGGAATTTATGACTTTCTGGTGATACCACAGAAAAGCTCTTATGTGGTATCTCCAGCAGAAGGACCTGTTGCTTTAGCTGTGCTGTACTCACTGTTAGGGACTAGAACTTGATGAGTCCATGAAGTCTTAAAGATTTTAAGCACCTTGAAGTACGGATTTTTTTTTTCTTTTCCTGCTTGGTGTTTATATAGCATCCCTCAGTACCTGGAGGACTTGGCTTCTGTGCTTTGTAATGATATTCCTAACACATCCTGGTTACAGGCAAAAAATACTATTTTAGTAGTGAATAGAAAGATAACCTTCTAGCCTTTCTTTCATCTCAGATGATGATCCATGACCCGAAAGATCAGGGCAGTTGATCAGAGCCACTGCCATTGAAGGAACAGTTCCCTGGAAATGAGGATCTGAATAAAAACTTGCAAGTGTCTTTATTCTCTCAGTTTAGAAAAGTCATTCTGAGCCCAAAATTATTTGTCAATAGTTTTGTCTTAATTTTTGCCTTTGAGGTTTGTTCCGAAGGATTGATGAGAACCTTAATACTTTTCTCTGATGTTCATTTTTGCATTCTTCTTGTTGTTGGTTTGCGGTTATTTATTTATTAAAAACAGAAGCTGTATCCCTTGCCAGTCACTAGCAAGCAGAGAACCTTATTTATTTTAAGGATAGATAAGGTTATTTGAATGTTGAAATAAAATCCAGTTTATCTTAATTTGCTGTTTGAGCTTCTGGATGTTATGGCCAGGATGTTTTCTTCCATTCAAGACAGGAAAATGGAAGCTAAATATCAACTGAAAATTTCTACAATGCATGCGACACTTCAGCAGCATAACCAATGCTGTTACCTGTATCCTCTTGCTAGCATATTTGAAGTGATATGCCTAGTCTTAATAGCAAAACCATGTGTGATAGCCATGGTCCACTTCAACGAGTTCCTGATTTGTTATAAGTTATGCAGCTGAAATAAAGATGGAGTTTATGCTTTGTTATGATCAAAGGGGTATAGATTGCTGAGCTGGCTCAAAATTAGTTTCACAGAAATTGCAGGACTGCTTAGTGTATGAAAATTTCTACTGTTCTTATGGGCTGGAATGCTGACTCATGGCAATACCTGGCTTACTAATGGTAAATTCACGGCCTTTCTGATAACACAATTGAATACTAAGTTTTGGTGGGTTCTGTTTTGTTTTGTTTTTTAAACAAAGATGACTTTTGTGGCTTATAGGTGAAGTCATGTGATATTACTCAAATTAATGAATTCTGTGAAATTGCCCCGTAAGCTCAAAAAGCTCTGTGGGGTCCTTATAAGCACTGTTTGAGGACAAGCTTTGCATTTTGTGCACTTAGGGAGAAAATTATTTGGTGTTTCCCTTTCTTCCCCTTCATGTCTTTTTATAAACAGCTATAATGGTTCGACTTACATGTCTATCAATATCCTGATAAACTGGAGGAGTTGAAACTTGGCAAAACAGGCTCCTTTTGCTTATACCAGCATAGTTTTCTGTTTTGAGGATTATTGTTGCTGGCTCACATCCTCAGTATTTGCAGGAGACAAAACAAGTAGTTCTGTCATTCTCAGAAGCAGTCTTGGAATTCTAGGTCACTGTGGTCATTCTGTTGGCAACAAGAGAAGATGCTATTGCTCAGATCTGAACAGAGGGAAACGTGTAGAGTCTTTTAGATGTCATAAATTTTTGTCTTCTGTCATTCAGTATCCCAATGTGTAACAGACCTGTAGAAATTTCTTAGTGGTGGTTACTATAAAGTAGCTAAAGCCTGTGAAAGCAGTTAGAGTCAGGGATTGTCGTGGCAAAAAGGGAGCTGTGGTAAGGAAGAATGTGTGCATGTGTGGGCATCCAAGTGAGTGTGCATGCTTTAGTTACCTCAAAAATATTCTACTTATATAGCGTAGGTACTCTCTTAGCTTTGGTATACCTGCAAGGACTGTTTATTTATTCATTGCCAGTGCAGAGAGGCCTGTGTAGTGCTGCCAAAAGTTATTTCAAAGCAAGTAGAATGCACTTTCCTTAGATGCTAGTGACCATTCCTTTGCTAGTGTTTAGCTTCTCCAGATAAGCCTGGAATTAACAGTATTTTAGGAAAGACTTTTTTTCAGAAAACTTGAATTCAGAAGCAAATATTGGTATACAGGTACTGACCTGGAATGCAAGGAAAACACTATTTTTCTAGTGATGAAAATTGAATGCAATTTCTGCCTTTGCTAATGAATGAAATAAACATGGCTTTATTCCTCCGTGCAGGAGGATGAGGTATAAATCATTTTGGGCAGTATTCCTAAAATGAACACAGGAGTCTGCAACATTTTATGGAGGTAGTAAAAATTAAGGAGGCATTATGTGTGACATGTATCAATCCATCAGCATCTAGCTGTGATATGATGGTGTGTGTTTGACAGCAACCTTTCTACTGGGCTGCACTGATTAAGAGGATACATTTGTGCTGTATGAACATTATGTCAATTATCCAGTTTATGTTGAGAATTTAATGGTAAAAATGTAGACTTTCAGAAAACAATGCATATACAAATCTTTCTAACAAAGGAGAGAAATTGGTTTTACTTGCTGAAATTCTCAAGTGTTAAAAGTTGGTAAATGCAAATTGAGCTATGTGCTTTTCATTTGATTCCAATGCATGCTTATTATTTAATAGAATTTTCTTTACAGGCATGCTGCATGTTTTGTAACTAGAGAGTGGGAACATGTACTGCATTTTGCAGCTCAGGGTGCATAGACACTTAATGTTAGAATAAGCAAGTAAATCTGGAAGTAAATACGATCATACTATTTTTGTTGTAGGGTACCTTACAAAACCATTTTTTCTTAACCCTGAAAAATGGTTTATGATTTGATACACTGGCCTGTGGTAACCAGTGCTATTCATTTCAAAGGAAACAATGGCAAATGGAGAGGAAAACATACGCCAACGTGCTGCAGTGCGGTTGCTGCCTAATGTCTATTCACACAGGTATATAGCACTAATGCAGGCAGATGAACACTGTAAGAGAGCTAATAAGCAGTAGGTGGACAATAGCCAAATTATAAAATTGAGGAAGAAAGAGTCGTCTATACAGGAGAGCGATATGTTCTTCAAAATAGTAGAGCAGATTGAGGGAGGTGGGGGACAGGGAGACATCAGAGCAATAAAGCCAAGGCCAGTTAAGAATCTCGATGGGAACTGTAGTAATGGGGTTGTGATATTTCCTATCACAAAAGAACTTCAGGTTAAGTCCTGGGGACCTCATCCAATGATTCTGCAGAAAAAAAAATCTCTTTTAGCCAAATATCAAAGTCTTGGGATAATTTCAATTCCACTTCTGAGTGGAGAAGCTTATGCTTAGATACCAGTCATTTGCCCTTGCACCCTGAGGCTCTAGCTCTGCATCCTTGATCACTGTGGACTTCAAATGGACAAAAGCATGGTTGGATCTGCCTCGCTGAGTTCTGTTCATTTTCCATACTTTTACTAATTTCAATAAAATACAAAATAAAGTAGAGATAATTATGACAGAATAATTGTGCAAACATAGAAAACGTATTTTGGTCTAATTTGAAACATCCTTTTACAAAAAGGAAGGTGAGTAGTGAGCTGGCTAGCTACAAGGTAAATAATTTTAAGCACAGGGAAGCAATACCATCAGAGGTGCAAGACTGCGTGGCATAGGTAAGATTTTAACTGTGAGTATACATTGCATAAGTAGTCTTTACTGCGTGGAAGGTGTGAAAGCCTGCAGAGTAGTGGAATGCTGAAGGAAGGGCTACTTTAAGCATGCTGCATTCCCTTCAGATTTCCTGCTTTCTGATTACTGCCCAGAGCCTCTTGAATTGAAATATGGGTCAAAGCAGCCTAAGGTTGTTTTAAGTCTTCATGTGGCCTAAAGAGGCGTTCAGACTGTACTATAAAATATGGATCCATAATTGCTTTCTACGTTGTTTCAGTCAAGCATAGCTCTCAAGAAGTAAAGCACCTACAACATAGTAACTTGTGATGGCATTCTTGCCTGGGAATTTACCTTATGCTTCAGCTCTCAGTTATTCAGTTTGAGAAATGTGTACTGGCTTTGTATGTTTATATAACATGATTTCTAAAAGAAAGTAAGCAGACTGCTGCTGTGTTAGAAACAATTTTCTAGATGCTGCTCTGTACCAGTGGAGGGCCATCATGAAGTATAAAGCAGAGTGTTTTGTCTCTAAGATGTACATCAAAGCAGAAGCTGCCCTTTTTTAAAATGTGCCAAGTGCTGGATTTTCAAAAGCACTTGACCTCAGCTCGGTGATGGTGCTGTTTATTAATAAGTTCATGGGAACAGGACTAGGCCAACAGTGGACTCTTCTGAAAGGTTATTCACCTCCACATCCCAAGCTCATAGAATTGTGCTACAGAGAGAAGTCTTAAGAGGAGTGTTAGGCAGCTGTTAGTTCTCATACATCCCGAGTTCTTTTTAGAGCGTTAATAATAGATAACTAATTCGTCCTGAACTCTGCTGTTGTTTGTAAACCGTTTGTCATGGAATTATAGAATAGTTTTGGGCTGGAGGGGACATTTAAAGGTTATCTAGTCTAACCCCCTGCAATGAGCAGGGACGTCTTCACCCAGCTCAGGTTGCTCAGAGCTCTGTCCAGCCTGGCCTTGAATGTTTCCAGGGATGGGGCATCTGTCACCTCTCTGGGCAACCTGTGCCCGGGTTTCACCACCCTCATTGTCAAAAATGTCTTCCTTATATACCCACTTTTACTTTAAAACCATTCACCCGTGTCCTGTCGCCCCCTTCAACTATTCAAAGTCTGCAATAAGGTCTCCCCAGAACCTTTTTTTCTCCAGGCTGAACCACCACAACTCTCCCAGCCTTGTAGAAGAGGTGTTCCATCCCTCTGATCATTTCTGTGGCTCCTCTGGACCCTCTCCAACAGGTCCATGTCTTTCCTGTACTGAGGGCCCCAGAGCTGGATGCAGGTAAGGTCTCACCAGAGCAGAGGGGCAGAATCACCTCAGCTTCCTGGCTATGCCTCCTTTGATGCAGCCCAGGATACAACTGGCCTGCTGGGCTGTGAGTGCACATTGCTGGCTCATGTCCAGCTTCTCATCCACCAGAACCCCCAAGTCCTCTGCAGGGCTGCTCTCAATCCCTTCATCTTCCAGCCTGTATTGATACTGGGCAGTTGCCCTGACCCGGGTGCTAGACCCTGCACTTGACCTTGTTGAACCTCATGAGGTTCACATGGGCCCACTTCTCGAGCTTGTCCAGGTCCCTCTGGATGGCATCTTGTCCTTCAGGTGTGTCAAGTGCACCACTCAGCTTGGTGTTGTCTCTTTGCTCCCCCAGTCCCTGCCTTAAAGTCCCTCCAGTTGAGAGATGTTGCCAGTGAAGGCTGAGGCAAAAATTTGTTGAGTACTTCAACCTTCTCCTTGTCCACTGTGGTCAGTGTTCATCAGGTGGGTACACTTTCTTTGACTTTTTCTGACTGACATACCCATGGAATCCCTTCTTATTATTCTTTGCGTCTCTTGCCATGCTCAGCTCCAGCTGTGCCTTGGCCTTCCAGACCCGATCCCTATGCTCTTCCCGGGATACCTGTTCCCGCGTCCACTGCCTGCACTTTTCCTTCTTGCCATTTAGTTTGATCAGCAGGTCTTGATTCAGCCATGCAGGTCTCTTGCCTTCCTTTCCTCATTGCCTGCACCTAGGGATCCACAGCTCTTGCATTCTATTTAAGCTGTGCTTTTACAGTTTATGCCGTTTCTGAAGACGTGCAGTTAATTACAAAAAAAAAATCTCAACCCAAACATCCAGAAACTTTATTGGCATTTGAATATCCTGTAATCACTGTCTAAATTTTCTTTTTCTTTCTTGTGTCATGTAAGTTGAAAGGGGAAATGAAGTACTGTGGTGCCAGTATTTCATTCTTAAGAGGAGAGAACAAGGCAGAGTCAGAAGAGATAGTTTCTAAAACCTTATGACAGTCTGCAAATCTTACAAGTGAACAACTGAAAGCATTTTGTTCTTGAAGGCCAACTGGCTCTTGCCTAGTCTCTCATGTTTTTACATGGTCCTGTAATGGGGTCCCTTGTAAGTGATGTAGGATCCAGCTCCTTTTTTTTTTTTTTTTTACCAGATATTGTGTATTTACCAGGTATTCATGTATTGTGGCTTCTTTTCGTTCCAGCTGCTTTAACTGATCAGCTGCTAAAATGTAAAGTAGTGCTAAACAGGAAAACTCTTTTGTCACTGTGTTCCTTCCATCCACCAGTCAACCTACCTTAGTATCCCATCTGTAGGATGAAATTTGCTTTAGTCAGTAGTTAAGAAACGTGCCCCCTATTTTTCCTGTGCTACCGCACACTCATTCATGCTCTGTCACACACCCTCTCTCCCTCTCATTCGGAATTCCATCCCCCACAGTACTGTATAAAATCATAAATGCAGTGAGAAGACATTAAATACCTAATTAAGATTGTCTTCTTTTGCACATTTATCTTCTAAGACTCGCTGGTTTTCTTTCTCCTTTGGCCCAGGTACTGTTTTTAAAATGGGCAAAGTTTCTCAGTGAGTTCGTGGAAATTTCCTTTTATAAGGACTAGTTTCTTGTCTGTCACTTTAAATAAATTAGACTTTTAAATTTACAATATTGCCATTCGTTTTTAATATTTAAGGTAGTGTGCTTTGTGAAGGAGAAAACTGCAGCTTTTAATTACTTAGTATTTGTTTAATTTCCTAGTAATCGCTACAGCAAATTCTGATGGATCATAGCATATTTACTTTCATTTTTTACCTTATTTCCAATGTTTGAGTTAGACGTGTAGTATTTTGCCTTTTGCACTGTCATTATGGATTTCTCAACCATGTGGTGATCTTTGCAGGACTTCTGAATAATGAGCATTGCCTCTTAAGGAAAATAGACTAGTGTTCTGAAATGTTATTATCCCTTCTTAGGAAATATGTAAAATAGTGGCATGAAAGAAAGTTCCTTGGCAGGGCCCTTTTGCACAACTGTTACAAATGTGAAATGAGGACCTGCTGTGATCAGAGTATATGTAAACTCAGTGCAAAGGGCAGTCTGGGAGCCCATTTAAAAAAATCATACTCGGTCACTGAATATGTTTAATGAATTCAAGGAAAAGGGATAAAACAAACACGCACACACAACCCTAAACAACCCAACCCCCCAGACACAACACAAAACCAAACATACCACAGCGAAAAACTCCAACCAACCAAAAAAACCACCCCACAAACAAAACCCAGCAAACTTCCTAGAAACGGAGTGAGGATTTTTCATTATTGACTGTCAGATCTTTATATAGGAAACCTTTGTAAGCTTTCATATGGATTGAATTGTCATAGTCTCATTAAAGATACTATGAATGGTGCATTTCAAAGAGAGCCTCCAATTGGTGTCACCAGTTGGTGTCATAGCTGCTTATGGAGTGCCATGGTGTAGTTAGAAATTGAGCTCCAAGAGGATATGACTGAAATTATAAGCACTCAAGATTTATGCAGTCCAGAAAACACTTTCAAGCTACATAGCAAGGCTTACAGGTTATATTTCTCTAATACATTTAGGAAGAATGCTGTATGATTTTACATACTAGTAGAGAAGTTAACATTCTTATTGTGACTCTAGCTGCAGTACAGAAGAGGCTGACAAGTGTAGGGAGCGATACTTGAAAAATACTTTATCAGAGGCAGTAATATGGAAGCCTGGAACAAATAAACTTTGGCTGAAACTCAGCGAAGTTCATTGTACTCTGGTGAGTACTGAATAGAACATTATCAATTGGACAATTGAGGAGGTTAGCTTAGTAATGTTCTACAACTAAAGTGATGTGAAATGGGATGAAATAAAAGGCGTAAAACATGTTTTCAAAGAGAATATTTTAGTCCTCATGCAAAAATGTAGTCAAGATTTGTGACTAAGTACAGGTGAGAAGTGCATTGCCTGAAGGCACACTTTTTAGCTCAGTTGTTTAAATGTTATCATAGAGACAAGTCTAGGGCTATACATCATCTTCTGATTTGAGCTGTTTTAAATACCTCTTTGTCCTCAGATTGAATACACAGAACAATGCCCAAGTTTATGGTTGAAGCAGACTCTTCAGAAATTGAGTTAAAATGTTAGAACAACATGGGTGATTACACTGATGTTAAAAAAAATTTGAAGCTCTTTAGGCCTGAAAAAATGAAGAGTTGAAGTTGTTTTACACTGGTCACAAATAGAGAGTTATTTGAATGAATGTCTTTGGGATCATTATAAGATATGTGAAGAAATATGGGAAAAAATTTAAAAGCTTACTTTGGTCATAGAAGTAAAATTTGGTCAAGGAAAAGATTACCTTAATGTGAAACAGGAACATAATTTTCAAATAATGTAGTTATTTTGGAAAATTAATATTTTGTGAGATCTTTACTGGAAGATGCATCCATTAAGCAGCAATCATGTATGTCAATTAAATATTTGTGAACTATGAGACAAGGAGGTCTGAAAACGGTGATCTGTCAATATGCTTTCTAAAAATTCCATGGAGTCAGACCAAAAGTTGTAATTAGCACAAGTCAGAGGCCATCATTTTTGAAGATGACATCAAAGGGAACAAGAGTACCTACCATGTCGGTAGCTGGCATTGTTAGAGGAACCTGCAATTGTTAGAAATAAAAATATGTAAATAAGATCCAGAAAATAAATCAGTATGATGTCCAAGGAAATGACTTCTCTTCAAGAAAATGATTCAGTGCTTTCCCAGTGGCAATTAGTGACTGTCAACCACAGTGATATTCTGAGAAGCTGCACTTCACTTTTGTGATCCTAACATAACCTAGAGAAGAGCAAGTAACGTTTGTTCCAAACCACAGGAAGAAGGGAAAGTTGTCTTGAGGATGAGATGCTGCCCAGAAAGGTCTTAGGCAGTCCACGATCACGTAGTATGTGAATTTTATGGTGTATCGGCATAAAACAAAACAAGTCATAGACCATTAAAAGGTGATTTGTTTGGTAACGACTGCTTGGAGAAAGTAAATGACATGGAAAGTTGGAAACACATTATTTTTCTGAACTCCTGTTATGGAGTTATTCTGAAAATTTACAATGCTTGGTATCTGATACTTGTTTGGTATCACAGAGGTTATTTGGGGATTTGGCAAGACAAAATCCCAGTTTTAAGAAGTTAGCTTGTAAATCAGCGTGGAACTGTTATCATTTTAATACAAGGGTTTTGAGATATTGCAGCAATAGGGAACAGAGATCTAAAAGTCGCCTCTAATACTGTTAGAAAAAAGGATATTCAGATTTCTGGCTAACAGAAGAACACTTCAGAAGCCATTACAGATTACTTAGGAGGAAATGGCTGTGTTTGATTACTTCCAATTGAAAAGGGATTATGTTAATTTGCAAACACTATTAATGATAATTAAATTGCATTCCAGTTTCTGAAATTAAAGATAATCTGAGTTGCAGAAAATGAAGTTATTATAGGAGCATCTTTAGAAGATCTAAATAATTACAGCTTTCAAAAGCATGAAGTAAAAAGCAGAAGGCTACTTTCTTTTACTTTTTGGCAAAATGATACTTGCAAATTGAGACTTAATTGCAAACAGGAACAGCTGTGTTCTTTGTTACTACCTATTCCTAATAATTCTTATTAGAATCAGTTTGTTTTTAAATGAATATCATACTCTCAAATCTTAATGGCTGCCTCTCTAAATTTAGCTGAGATCCATAAATATGACTCAGAAATAACTACATTGCATTTGCTGTTAGTGTCTGTTCATTTACTGAGAACAGTCTCCTTTAAGTCTGTTTTGTATGCCCTTTAAAAATATTTCCTTATTTCTGAGGGGGCATCATATTTTTAAAAACTTATTGTTTCTTTTAAAGTTCTAGTTTAGAAAATTTAAGGTAATTTAATGAAATAAAAGATGTGTGGTGACAGGTGTCATAAATGTAACAGTGGTTGTTGAAGTAATAAAGCTAGCTGGTGATTTGGAGTCATTGGTGCTATATGTGTCTTAGCCCCTCACATGCAGCTGTAAAGAGAGAATACACAGCAAACTTAGTCTCCCTGGTCTGCTTATAACAGGAAACTTCCACATGTACTGTTTGGAGTGGCTGGGTAAAATAAAATAATGTTTGTATATTAGCATATTGTTTCTCAGAAGGAAAAAAAAGAAGAAGAAAAATGGTCCTATTGTGTATCTTTCCTCTGAATTTTTTAGTGTTTCTGCATCTTTCCCGTCTGCAAGGACAAAACCAGATGAAATCAGATCTGCTTGTTATGGGCTCTGTGCCTTGAGCCCTGCCCTTTGCAGAAAATTCTCAGTTCAGAATGTTTGTAGGGATTAGGTTTATTTGTGGTGTCAAATCCTGCCGTTTTCTGTCACAATCAGAGATGTGCCATTTGTCCAGTCATCAGGTCAAACATTTTTTAGAAAACTGTTTATAATTTATATCATGCACCTAAGCAAACAGTAATTAGGTATTTGACCTACTTTGTGATACCAGTAGTTTTGAATCCACCTAAGTACTTAGTAATCTGCAGTAAGATCTTCTCTTGCCCTCATCCCACTTATGGGTTTAACAACGTTTGCTGTCATGGCCAGTCTACCTCACTTTGGTCAGAATAGGTGAAGATGGTGAAGCTGAGAAAATCAAAGATCTATTAAAAGTAACAGAATCAGATGCATAGGATTTCATGAGTGTCCTACAGTCCTGCAGGGGGTGTGTCTCTGATCTGAAATGCAAAAAATTGCTTTGATTGAGATTTTAATTGAAGTGATCTTTGCTTACAAGTATGGGATAGTTACTGAGAGGGGTGGGGGGGGGAAGTAAATCACTAGGTACTAGAAACATTTGTGTTCTGTGAAGGTTATGAAACAGTTGCTAATTAAGCTAATAAAACCTTACTCTCCTCCCTCTCTCCTTTTAGTCTGCGGCTGTTCTTCATGATGCTTACTCTGTAAGTATCCAAAATGTTTATTGATCACCACAGGCAAACTTTTCTAATTAACAGTGAAATTCATTAAATAAGCACATGAGAAACAACTCCATCTGGCTGTAGAAAATGAAATTAATATTTGGTAGTTTATGAATTTGTTATTTCAGTGTGAAGCCCATGTGAATAGAAAGTGCTTTTAGAACATTTGAATCTCATTAACGAAGTGTAACGTTTTAACATATAAAGGTTATCAAAATTTGTCATGAGGAAAATGAATGTACTTATTTAGTTTCTAAGGAAGGTTAATGTAGAATTACATTGTTCTTTAATCACCAGAGAACAAGTTTATTAGCTAGCAGATACAGACCTAGAAAAGTGAAGAGTTGGGAAAATGGAGTAGGAGTAAAAAGCCTTATAAATATTCTGATCTATACAGGGTCACATAATGTGCAGTGAAGACATACACAGAACAGGGAGGCTGATAAGAATAGAGAGGGGCCAAAAACCTAGGAAAGGAAATATTCTTAGGGTGGAGGCAGGAGATGGCTTCTGGCAGAGAGGAGCAAAAACTAGAGCCAGTGCCATGGCAGAAAATAATTTTGTCTTCAAAATCCTAAAACTGTTTCATTTGATAATGTTATGTTTCTGTGAAAAGTATATTACACTTCAGCCTTTGAAAATCCTTTTTTAGGAGGGCTGCTCTATTTCACAGTCTAGACATAACCTAGAAATATGAACTTGGAGGGCAACAGTGTATCTGAACTTGGCAGAACCTGTGCTAGGTATATTATTGAATTCTCAAATAGGTAGTTGGAACATAACATGTTTTATAATGCACATCAGTAATAGGAATTCTCTTTTGTTTTCATTTGCTTTGGTTTAATGCAGAGGTTCAGTCTTAGCCTATATTGGCGAGAGAAAGAGGTCTTGTATTCTCTGTGTTGTGCCACATGTAATTAAAGAAGGATCTGTGCAAGGCTTGCTACTGTCATTCTGTGTTTCAATGCAACTTTCAGAATTCAAAAAAGCTGAGAAAATTATGTCCAAAAATTATGATAAAATAGAAATACAAAAGTTGCTGATAGGCACAAAAAGGCTTAAATCCAGTGCAGTCAGTGAATGCCACAGAGCTTTTATCTGGTGTAAGTTTATGTAAATATTCTCGTTTTTCTCTAAGTTGATTTAGATTAGAAAATGGTGTGGCACAATACATGAATAAAGCAGTCTGTCAGTGGTTAGTTACTTTAATTTAAAATTGCAGTTTTAACATACTTCAGTCTTTCTTCAGTATAATCTAAATTTAGCAGTGTAGGAATACACAAGTCAAATGAGCAGAAGGGACAGAATTCCTTGAATCTGATAATAATGTTCATGATCTAGTCAAATGCAGCATGTTACAGAAATCCTACACAAAGAATGTTAACAAGAAACTAAAACAGGCAACAGTAAAATGTTTGTAAGATTTCTTTGGCAAGTTATTTTCTTCTATAGTTCTCTGTTTTTCTTTAATGTAAGGGACTTCTACTGAAAAGAGAGTTTTAAAGAAATATAGCTGAAATGGAAAATGCTTCTTAAGAACAACAACTAAGAGGTAATTGAATGGAATTAAAGAGTTCTTGAGGAGTGAGCCATGTGTTGCGTTAGCTTGAATGTATCTTTTCTGTTAGGATAGATTTTTATATTTCAAAACTGCATTAACATTAGTCATCAAGTTAAAGGTTCAGGCATAGCCTGGCTGAGGCGATACAGTGCTTTTAATTTTGCCCTTTGTGTAGTTTAGTATCCAGAAGGTTTCCTTATTCTAAAGCAATGTTTCCATAGGATCAATGCTAATAATTATTGGGAACAACTCTGTTAATTGATACTAGCATTAGTTTCTTCTGTTCTTGACATGCCTACAAGTTTTATCCTATTTAGTGTTTCTTGTTCAAGTTCTTAGTTCCGATGTTAGTCTTTTTTTTTCCCCCAGTGTTGACTCATTCCTTTGTTTTGACTTACTATATAACATGTTCTTCCAGTCTTTCTTCACTCTCTTAGTCATGATCATAACTCATTTTGTCTGAATCCATAAATGGCTCCAAGGGACAGGCATTTCTAATAGAGGACATTTTAGAAGTTCACATTAATGATTCATGAGTGTGCAGGTGAATTCCAAATTGCCAGGTTGCTGCTCCAGCATTTCACTGCCCTGGTGGAATAGAGATTTCAAACACATGGGCCAAATACTTCCAGCAAGATGACTTCATATGGCCATTTTATTACTTTAGCTATTCCTATTTCTGTAAAGTGGCAAAAGCAGTATTATTTTTTTTCAAATTATATCTTATTTTTTTAACTGAGTAATTTTTACTTAATGATTATCAGTTAATTTAAAAGTCGTTTTCAGGAGAGGTTTACTCACATAGTATCACTAACAAATGCTATAAACCTATAATGAAATACAAACACTGCTGGATATAAGACCTTATTGCAAGAAACAGAACTCTCGTGGATTTCAGACGAATGTCTGCTAGCTGAGATTTATAGCATGTGTGTGTACGGACTCTATGCAATTCATTCTGGAAACCATTAGAAGTGTGGTAACTTGTAGTCTGTCATGGCATTTGGTGGTAGTGAGAAAGAATTGAAGACAGATGCCTGTCTTTCCGTAACTCGGTGTTAGATGTTTTTATTGAATGTTGCCACAAAACTGTTCCCATTATCTCTTCCTTAGAACTTGACATCTTTATGTTAGGAGAAAATCCACAGAAGAACTAACAAAAAAATAATGGGTAAAAGCCAGCATGTTATATACAGCAAATACTTAAGCAATATTGAGAAGCATATCTTCAACGTTCTAGGATGTTCACTAGATAAGAGTATTTAACTTAAAAAACACATTTTCTTTTTTGCTTGTCTACACTTACCTGTCAAAATAAAGCATCTCCACCTTTTTAACAACTAAAGGGCAGATTGCCATTAGCAGAAACGGAGCTAGTGACACGAATGCACAAAGGCAGAGGACACTATATTTTATAGTCATGTGTCACAATTTTTAAGGGTAGTTACTACTCTGAAGCTGTAACTGAGTGTATCAGAAGTCCTAGTAAGGCACCTTCTGTATATTTAGGCATCTAAATACCTTCATTTGGTAGCAATAACAGTTATTCTGTGTGGATCATCTGGAGACAAAGTGGATGGTGAACAGTATACTGTGACAATACAGTAAATTGTACACAAATGTGTACATCAAAACTGTGTTCTCTCCTCATAAGATTCTTCAGTGGATAACATGGCAATGAAATTAGAATTTCATGCCTTGTGAAGGCTCATAAATGTTGAGCAAAACTGGTGAAAAATAAAGACTTTCTTAAAATTCTGGATTTGGACCAAAGTACACCAAAATAAAGCAGCACCACCTGAACTTTGTTGTGATTTACTCACCAGTCAAAAGCTTTGCAAATACTGTTCCTGTTACAGATAGTCTATTCTGTAACACACTGAATTTACATGGAGAAAACCAAGTTTTAAACATTGTTGAGAGAATCTGGTTAAATTTAATACAAATGGGCTTTTGTTCTCCTAGAGAAAACTGTACATCGGAAGTTGGGAAAGGTTTTGCCACATATATTGGTAGACCTTCTACTGATTTATAAGGCTTTCAAAATTGCACGTAATTTAATTCTTGTCCATTTTCCACAAAGCTGTCCCTCTCGATTTATAGTATGGATCAGCAGTGACTTGAAAATGCTGAAAAGAATTTTCTGTGATATCCTAATATGTGCACATACCCTGAGCATTTCTATAGCTACTTCTTAATTCAGTTGCAATCTTACAACCATGCTTGTAAGATTAATTCTTCCACACCTTCATCCTTGAGGAAGAATTTGGTAGTTAGATGGTCAGATAAATTTCTAATGTTGAATGGAAAGTTGTATAGCTTGTGAGTTGAGGAATTTCTGACAGTGTATTCACGCATATTTATAAGGCTGTAAGTCATTTTCAGTGGGGCATTTCCTTACCTGGGAATCATTGCCTATGTT
Source organism: Pampusana beccarii (assembly GCA_013399365.1). Lineage (NCBI taxonomy): Eukaryota > Metazoa > Chordata > Aves > Columbiformes > Columbidae > Pampusana > Pampusana beccarii. The sequence goes on along the minus strand of VWYH01010183.1, from coordinate 18,329 downwards.
AATAGTAGTTAAGCTCCAGTTTGCTGATATAGTAGGTCCTCAATTTTAAGATTGCATTTAAGTACTTCTGTGAATAAGAACAAAATGGATGAAGGCTCTCATTTATTTTTTGGGGAGGAGATAGGTTTTTTCCAAACTCAAGTCCCTTAAACAAGAAAGTCTACTCCTGACTTTGCATAGCTGATTAATAAATGAACCTATTCAAATTGGTAGACTCTATGTGTAAGAATAGCCTCACCTGAAACTGAACTAATACCACTGGTGGTCTGATTCCTGTTAACTTTTGAGGGCTACCAACTGCTTTCAGTGTATGAAACCTGTAATTCTCAGAAAATTTTGTGGTTGCATTATATTTTGTTATTCTGCTGGATTAGGACCGACTCATATAATATATTACCTTATTGATACCTTTTTTTATTTAAGCTGTTTTCACCAGTACTTCCTTCTCATTTATGTTGCTAGTTGAAAACTTCTATTTTTCTGTTGAGAGCTGACCCTCAGCTAAGAAACCACCACGAGACCACCCATACGCAGCTGCAATGACCCAATCTACTTTGTGCGCCCAGGCTTTCTTCACAGCTGTCTCTGCCCCTTGGCCTGCAGAGCTGACTTAGCTGTTCCTGGTGCTGTCCCTGAGCTCCTGCACTGCCGTAGATATAGACAGTGCTTTGGAAGATTTCTCCTTCACATAAAAATTGATTTTCCCTTCACACGAAATTGAGAAATAGGAATGTTTATTTTTGCCATGACTGTTAAAATGTCAATTGCCATGCCCATTCCATTGAAAGTTGTCAACAAATTTAGCTGTCTAACCAAATTTCTAGAACTTGGATAACATTTAATTCTTTCTCCTCGTGTGTAATACTGTGGTGTATCTTGTTTTACTTGATCCTTTTTGTTAAAGCACGGTGAAATGACACTCTTCTGCTCTCCATAAATTTCTTCTGTCAGGAATGTGCATGAGCAGATGTCATTATTTAAGTTTCCCACCAGTCAACCCATTGAAAATCTGTTGCTTATCTGCCTTCCTTTATTTGGCACTGACGTGTGTCAGTCATTGGGTAATACTGTTGTGTTAGTTGATGGATGATTTTTGACTTAGTTTGACAAGATGTCTGTTAAGAGATAATATGCATTTCCTTACTGAACAAGGTTTCCAAGTCTTTGAAAGTAGAAACAAGTCTATATGGCTATGGCAGTCAGATCTCAAGCTCATTTATTTAAGCAAAATGTTTGCCTTTAGATCATACTTACTAAACTATGCACACACACATTTTTTGATTTTGAAGTAAATGTAGGGTTTCACTGATACGCATAGTGCTGTTTAAGGCCAGTCGATCAATGCCGTTTCCACCAAGGAGCAGATGTTTTTTCAGCAGTCATACTCTACTGGGTTGTCTTGGTCTCTTCAGGCTAATAGTTTTGAAATCTTTTGACTAAACCATTCTAGGATGAATGTTTCCTACTTATCTATTGTTGCACAATTATTGTTTTAATTTATTTTGTTATCTTTGTTTTAATAAGGTATCACAACGTTGTTTTCAGAGGCCACTGGTGAAACAGCGTGATTGTGCTGTAGTGTGTTTAAGAAGCCAGCATAAGGAGCTTCAGTCTGCCAAGCAGTTAAGGATGTTGATGGAGTATCTTGATGTGTTCAGGTTTTTGACTTGACTTGGCCATGCACACAATTTGATTAAGGGATGTTCTTGCTGAGAATTCCATCTGTAGATCTGTTCTTCCACATCTCATAGTGCGCTGTGGCCAGTGTTCTGAGGAGACGGGAGAGAAAAATCAGAATCTTAAATTTCAGGTGAACTAGAGCTTGGGTGTTCTGTAAAGTAGGAGAAATTGTGGCTTTAGAAAGTGGGTTAACTGGTCTGTATACACGTATCTAAAACAATCTCACTTCACTGAAATAAGAACTCCACAAAAAAAAAATTCTAATTTATCTGTTTTAAGTATCGCTTTAAAGTGTTACATGTTCCTGAAAGAGTGTTTCATCTTTTTGAGAGTCAGAAGCGCTCATGTCTGGAGGTCAGTGCTTCATGTAAGAATGAAGTGTTTTGCTATGAAATATTTTTTCTTGTTGCCTTTTGTTCTTGTGTTCTAATAGTCTATGTATCCATGTAGACTAAGGAAGAAGAGGAGACAGGATGGTGCAGAGTTATGCTTTGGTAAGCTGTTTTTATAATGACTTGATTCAGTTTCTCATTCTGAAACAGCTCACTGCCATCAGTTTCAAAGTCATTTAATGGCTCTACTAGATCTAAATCAAAAGTGATGTTCATGTTTTTACTTGGTAGTTGTACAAGTCTTGAGTCAGCATTGGTTGTGGATGAATGCACGCATATATAGTGGCTTGAACCCACCTAGGAACCGGTTAACTGCTTTCACTTATGACAAAGAACAGCAGCTTTATTTTCCTCTGCCTGCTAGAGGCCAGTGTGGTGTCAGCATTTAACTGTTAGAGTCTTGATTTTAGAATTTAGTATAGCATTTAGTGATCATTTAAACATATGCCTCTGTGAAAATGTATGATATTATATATGCTGCCTGTATTATTCTGACTGTGGTTAGTAACTTGGGAAAAATGGTGAGATTCTGAAAGGAGAAGGCAGTGATATGAAAGGCAAGGAAGTAAATAAGGAAAGAAGAAAGAGCAGGGTAGCAACTAGAGTAGCAGGCAAGTAACTTGAGGAAGTTACACTTCAAGGGAGGAGGTGAGGACAGCAAAAATAATGAAATAAGAAGAGGTGGTGCAGGGTTATGAATGAATGAATGAGTGAATGGAAAGGAAGTAGTAAATGCCTCACCAAATAAAGTGAAAACAGTTTTGGTCTGTATTGTGTGAAAGGAGTGCTGGGCCTGTGCAAAATGAGTGCCCTGTAATTTATGTTAAGATGTTTATTGCACTAATTTGGTCTCAGCACCTGATAAATCAGAGAGAATACAGAAAACAGGCAATTAGCAAGAAAAGCAGTGGCTTTCTGTGTCTGGAGGCAAGTGGAGTACATACTCAGCACCTTAGGAGGAGTCAGGAAGTTCTCTTTTCCTCCTTCTTCTTTTCCCCTGTTTCTCTCCCCTATCTCTAGTTTTGTTGTTCTTTTGTGATGGTTTGGTTGGTTTTTGTTGGTTTGTGTTGTTTTTACCTCGTATGAAGCACAATGCTTTGTGAGGAATTGGGAATTCATAGCTGCCTGAGTTCAGTTTGTTGGGTGATCCTGGATCCCTGTCTTTCCTGTTTAATTTTGTTAGGTCCACACATTAATTCTGTTCTTAAACATAAGTTTGCTGGTTTTGTTTTTTCTATCCTTTCTCTTCCCCTCTTACAGAGATGTTGAAGGTTTACCCTTCAGTCTGGTTTCTGACACTATGTGGAGTTAATCAAAGATAAGTGCTGAGGTGGTCTTCTGTTAAGAACATGCAAGAATGAAAAGAGCAAATTGTTTAGATTTGCACATAATGAAAACAAGAGGTGAAATAGGACCCAAGGCCATCCAGAGGCTGGGCAAGCATTTTTTTATGGCTTTGGTGGTTGAAATGGGAAATAATCAGTCTGGTAGAGAATAAGTATCTTTTATTGTTGCTTGTAAGTATTCACAGCTGCACCACTCTAAGGTCAGAATCTATTCTTCACCCTGAAGGTGGTGAGATCCTGGCACAGGCCAGGCTGGATGGGGCTTTGAGCAACCTGGTCTAGTGGAAGGTGTCCCATCTTTAAGGTCCCTTCCAATCCAAACCATTCTATGATTATGGTGGATGATGTAATCCTAAATTAAAGCACGCAGGATTAAGTAGAGCATGTGAAATGTTGCGCAGATCATGGGGACAGTTAATAAAGTGCTGAGAAGACTGCCCCCAGACTTTTGTTACACTGGCTGTTGGGAAATGAGGGAATGGTCTAGAAAGGAGGAATGGAGTTGATACATCCTAAATCTATTTGATAAGAAAAACAAGTTATGGGTAAGAGAAAGACAGAATATTTGGACTTCTGTGAAGATACAGATGTATTTCAAGTTAATTCAAAATAGTCACAATTGGGACAGAATAGGATGGAAGGTATTCTTAAAGTGTTTGATAATTTTAATATACACATTTCTGATTATTGTGCTGAACAGTGCCCAGTGACACATGAGGTCCTTGAATTATTAATAGATCGTTGGATCAATGACTGGCCTTGAGCAGCTATTAAAACTTAGTTTTATCTTCAGTTCAGCTTGAAAGTACTATAATCCTAGACTGATCTTGGAGATTTTACTGGAACTCCCTGGAGAGAAAGGTAGAGGAGAATTACAGTAAGAATAAAGAGTCAAGTCACCTAGGATTTCAATCTTTTACGCATGTGCTGCCTTATTTATTTTTCTTAATAGTGTGAAACCACTTCTTTATCCTGGGTTGATAATATGAGGAGTATTTATTAAGACCGGTAGGATTTAAACCATTCCATAGATGCTGTTACCAGGCAAAAGTAGAATACTTGGGCATTTTGCAATTACTTGAACAATATATCACATTTCAGGTTGTGTTTTATTTCAGTGAATTTTTTCTTGATTCATGTTTGTATTAATTTTTTTTTACTATATAGTACTTTTCATCTTCATCAGTTATCTCTTGAGAGTGTACATCTACTTATCTTTTCACTTACGAGCTCTTCAATAACATTTTTAGATTAGGTATTGCAACATATATCACTTGAGAATGCAAACGGATTAGACAATTCATTAATAACTTGGAAGGTAAAGAGGAAAAAACATTTTCTTTCTATGACATGGCAATTCATTTTGAGTAATATTTTACAGTACCTTCTTACTGACATTTTGGAAAAAGATTGCTGAACCGAAGTCAAATAAGGTGTCTTATGTTTTGGTGTGGTTGCAGTGCCATGATCAGTTGAGGTAAATACGCAGTGAGGTTGCTGCCCAACAGGACTGTTCTAGCGCTTTTCCTGACACACTAGTGGTTGTGCAGTCAGTTCATGGGACTGATTTGGCTTTAAACCATCATGCACCACAGATCCAGCCAAACCTACCTCTATAGTACAATCTGCGTGGGAAGCTGAGAGTAGGACTGCCTCATTTGGCAGCATCCCACATTTATGTTGGTTTAACGATGTAGCGAATCGGCCGTCTGAGTTATTTATTGAAGCCTTCAGATAGTGTTTCATATGCTTCACTTCAGGTATATTCATAATCATATTAAAAGTGATGAGCTTGCTTACGTTTTGAGTTTCCACACGTGTTTGCAGCACAGAGGCTTTATTTTGATATATTTGGGAGTCCTAGTAAAGCTTACTATCTTTCAGTTCCATTCAAAACTCAGTGGATATCAAGCTTTGAAAGGTAACACAGGTCACTCAGAAGATGAGATCTTGCTTTGATTTTGTTTGGTTACTGCAGCCTTTTCTCTTAAACAAATACACCCTCACACGTGACCCCTACTGTCTTAAGATTGCCCAACTGATTTAAAAGCTTCACACATCTGTCAGGTACACAACGATATACGTGGAGTATTTTATTAATTTTGCATCTGTACTTGCCTCCCTCCCATTATACAGTTTTGAATTTACAAAGTCTTTGATGTAACTTGAGTTTTCTTTCTCAATAACAGTCTTGAAAAACTATTGCAGAATATATGCAAACCTGGCTGGATACTCTGTTCACAGAGAATAGTTCTCAATGATCTGCTGCTGAATTGGAATTATTCAGGTTTTCCAGGGGGACTGTGTAGAGGTTTGCACAGCTTCGTGTCTTCATTAGTTGTTCAAATAATGGAGTATAAAGTATGCTTGTTGTACTTGACAGTGGCATGCAGCTGGGAAGAACGGGGCAGGTCAGAAGGCAGGTTTGTAACTGAAAAAAAGTAATGACAAATGGAAGAAATGGTCTAAAAATCAGAGCCTTGGTTCAGTCAGAAGTGTACATTGCCATTGGAATTTGTCAGGCAAATAAATGTGTAGGTAGGATTAAGTAGGAAATTATTTATTTATATATTTTTTTAAATTTTTTGAAAGGATCTGATAGTTGAGGCTCCCAAGGTGGAGAGTCGTCAAAAATACTGTGCTGTTGTGGAAAAAAAACAGCAAATGTGCAATACTGCATTATATATATAGTGGTAGTATCTGTAAGACAAAAGATACATGCAGTAAAATAATCCTTCCAACTCAGTTTAGATGGAGTTATATTCCCAGTTTGGAGGGGAAAAAAAAAATCAGAGTGGATGCAAACCATTGAGAAAGTGTCCAGAGGAGTACATAAGAATAGTTCTCTTTTCCCGTATTGTCTATAATTCTTCAAAGATAACTGGTGGAGTTTCTTTAACTTAAACAAGAAAGATATGAAGAGGTGGAGGAAAGTGTAGCGGGAGAACTTAGGTATCTTCCAGTATGTAAAAGACTGTTTCTAGCTGAAAAGGTACTGCCTGCTCCTGTATATCTGTAGTGCTTATGTCAAGAAACATGAACTTAAATCTGGGGAGTAAAGATTGAAGATAGACACAAATTAAAACTTACCATGAGAGCATACAGAAGTCCTTGAATGGATTTGCTGGGGAGACAGCATGCGTAAGAGGAGAGTTCTAAACAGTGAAGACAATGTCTGTCAATAATGATTGGGAACTGCTAAACCTGCCTTGAGTTCAGGAGATGGCCTAGCTAATGGAGTTCCTTCCTGCTGTGTGACCCATGTCGTTTTAATGTCAAAATAGTTACTGGTTTTTCAAACATTAACTTTGCAAGTCATCTAAAATACTCATGCTGTCTTCATGACTATCTTTCAGAACCACTAGATACTGGATCATGTGAATATTTTAGACTATCAAATGAATAAGTTAGGGTGATTTGACTTTCTAATGAACCTTGGATGTTGTCACTGTGAATGATGGCTTGATCTCAGTGTCCTGGGAAACTTTTCAGGGCAGTGCTTTGTCCTGTACTCCCACATGAGTGGGATTTTCTCTGTATCTGAACATAGGAACACACAGATGGTCATCCTGTACTAGAACACTAATTGCTCTTGTTACTGTAGTCATAAACCCGATAAATCATTATTCTGCTACAGTCAATGTTCTGTGCTTATTTTTGTTACACATCCCACTCCTACTTGTGGAAAAGATCCTAGCTGTTTTTAGGTAGACATCTTAAAAGTGTAAATGCCCATCTGTTTGTGTACATCCATAATCTTTTCTGTTTTAATGCCCCATTCAAGTACTGAGCACGAATATCACCGGTCAAATATACTTTTTGCATAGATTTCCACGCAACACGGTCCGAGAACCTGCTTTTCAACAGCATGTAATGTAGAGGAATCAAAAAGCCACAGCAATGATGGTGTGTTATAGGAACAGGGTGAAAAAGGTCAAGGATGCTGTCAATACACTAGATCCTGTTTTTGTAATAGGGAATATGTGCTTTTACTGTCAGGGCAACAAGTTGAATCAACTGTTTTACACAAATAAAATAGTAACAAAAGATACTAAAAAAGCCTGCCTATTCAGATGCTGTCAATTTGTTATGAAACACCTGGACATCAAATCTAGGGATGAAAATGCACCATATGAACTGTAATTGTATGCTGTTAATAAATGCAGGGCTGCATAATCCCATCTCCTTAGCTGTGAGAGCAGACTTTGTAGGGATCTCAGTTCAGGAAACTGCACTGCAGTAGTGTAGCTTAGTCCATTACTGTGCAGACAGGCTGCCCTCTCACAGCAAAAGCCTTCATTGAACCTTTGTGCATTATCCACCTGGAAATAAGTTGATTCCTCTCAGAACTGAAAAGCCTGTGACTCTGGAAGGAGCATGCATATTCGTTCCCACAGAGAGTGTAGCAAATAGAGTATTTCCCACAGAAGAGATAAATGACCGTCTGAGCATCCCTTCGTGCAGACTCTCAAGGGGATACTTTTTGGGAAGCCATTTTAATTTCTGTTCAAAACAAAACAAGCCCAAATCCCCTGGCCTCTTCTTCCAAATGTAAAATATTTGAAAAAGCAAAGGTAGTCCCCAAGTTCACCTGCGTAGAAAAATTTTGGCTGTTTACTTGTTTTAATAACATGTCTTTATAGATAAGTGTTAGTGAATTTGAAGATTGTGTTTATGTAATGAGAAACCGTTAGATAACAACTCTTGATAACATGGATATACAGGATTATGTCAGTTTTTATTTAAGGTAATTTTTGCACAAATGCTTAGTTTTAAATTCTTAGGTTGGTTTCAGTGGAGTTAGTTAAACATGTTTGATTTCTTTCTTCTGTGGGAACTACTTTACAAAATCAGAAGCGTTCTTACTGTAAAACTGATGACGGGCAAATGTGCACTTAACAAGAAGCATGGAAAGCAACATGTTCACAAAGCAAGTTCTGACAGGCAGAAAGAACAAAGTTATTAGTTTAAAATACTGTTCTGAAGTAACTTTCAAAAAGAGTGAAGTGGGAAGTTGGTTTTCCAATATGTATTCTGGAGGCGAACAGTTCATTGCAAACCATTTGCTACACTGGTTTAGCCTTTTATTTTGTTTGCAAGCTGTTTTTACAACGAACTTTGTATTTTACAGTGTTGTTCTCCTGAGTTATTTGGCAAATGCTTAATGAGGACAAACTTCATCTTGTGGATTGTTTACTAATTATGTTTTCCATATGTTTATATGTTCAGCTTTTCCATTGAGGGATTTCATCACTTTCATTGCATGCTCGAGGACTGTTTTTTTCTGGAAATGCTTATATGTAACATAGAGCTGGAAAAATATGGAAGCACTAAAGTCTTTACTTTCTCTGAGGGGAGACTCTTTGAGACCTTGCATGATAAGGTTTCTATAGAACTTTTTCATATATTTTTTGAAAAATATGTCTGTTCATAGCTTTTCACTCTAAAAACTGGTGTTATTAAAACCAGCCTGGTGGTAATTTAGCAGCTTTCATCTGTATCTAGGGCTTATGCTTTGTCAGATATAAGCATTCATTTTCAAGAAATGATACCCAGCTACTCTGTCCACACACCAGGCACTCTCTTTATGTTTTGGATTTGGAGTAGGCTTAGAGTGTTCAGATGATAAATGTATAATCTTTGCCCTTTTACCTCCCGAGTTCGGTTCTCTTCTGTTGCTTCTTTGCGTACGCAGATTGCGATGTTTGTACTTCCCTCCTGGCTTACATTCCCTGAGACCCTCTCAGCTTCTTGCCACCTTCCAGTATTCGCATAGCCAGCCGTGGGAGTGGCCTGCCAGGGTTCGAGTGCTGGGTAGTTTTTGTAGCTCTCTGCATTGTATTGTTTGTTAATATATTAAATCACCTGCTTGCAAACTAGAAAATTTTATCTCCAGTCACTATCTGGCACTTGGAAGAGTAAGTGTGGAGGGGTGGATGATGAGACCAAGTCAGAGTTTCAAGTAGGCAACGTGGTGAATATGATTTCTTGCTATAGCTCTGGTTTGGTTTTGAATATGCCCGCAGTATCTTGTAGGAGGCAGAGAAAAGGTTGTATTATGCCTGTCATTGAAGTGAAATGGGAGTTTGGCACTATTAAGGGCTTTGGAAGCATTACAATTTCGGCACTGATGATATCCACAATCTTTTTATGAAACCAGTCTTACAGGATGTGCCTAAGCAGTGTGAATGTTTAAAGTTTAATGCTTATTGATTTCAAAATGCAACGTGACATACATTGTCTGACTTCCGCTCTGTATTTATTTCTTTGTAAGTGGGGAAAAAAGAGGAAGAGGAATGGCAAAATGGACTTATGAGTCTACCAGTCTGTCCCATAACATAGGGGCTGTTCTTTCCCAGATGAAGTCACTCAGAAAAATTGGTTCTCTTCCATATGAATAGAAACCAGATGTTAAGGGAAGTCTGTCTCAAACAATCTCACCAAAATTTAAAACATGCATCTTTTAAGTATGGAGTGTACTTCTAAATCAGTATTGCCTGGTTCTCTCTTTCGGTACAAAGAACATTTAAACATATAGACAAAAGTATTCAACCAAATAGACACAGTTTCAATTGATATTAGAGCAGGAACAACTGTAGGAAATTTTTTTTTCTAGAATAGAAAACATATGATTACTTGGAACCCATCAGGGTTCATGTACGCATGCTTTTTCTGTTTCAGAAATGTGCTACAGAAGTTCTATACATGAGGGAAGGCTGTGCCTGTAAGATCCTTCAGAGGGAAGCAGGATGAGTGTGCTGAGCAATAGTTGAGCCCTGTATAAAGACACACTTAAATAGCTATGAGTGATAATAGTAAGAGGACTTCATGTCAGTCCAGAATCTTTTTGCTCAAGTGGAACTAAAATTTATCTTAGATTTCTGCACAGAAAAACTAAGGTCTGAGAGAACTGACCTACATTAAAAAAACCCAAAAAGTCAGAAAAGAGGCTGTTTTGGACAAAGTGCCATCTAAATTTGGACAAAGTGCCATCTAAATGTCTGCCCAAATTTGATCCATGTAAATCAACAGAATGCAGCAGAGCTAATGTGAGGGCCATAGTAGCTGAGGGAGCTGAATAATGACTTCATATATTTTATTAGCATCCGCTGGTGAGATGTCTGACAGAAATGGCAGCCTCTGGAGAGAAGTCATTGATCACATTGTGTCTTTTTCTTCCTCTTCTTAATGACAGCCATCCATGCTAAGCTTATAGGAGCTTGATAAAATTTTAGGAAAGTGTTTTGGTTAGGAATTTTCTTTAAGATCAGTTTATTGACTCACAGAATATTTCAAAATGGTTTGAGTTTTTTTGGTCTCAGTTTTAAGCACATGGTAGTGTTAACACATTGAGTGTTTTTCCAGAATGGTAAACTTGACTTTTAGCTTTTCTTCCTTACCTTGGCCATGTATAATACACTTTTTTTTTTTTTAAGAGGGCTTTTTTCTTTGTATTTACTGTTCTGAATCAAAACTTAGAACTGTGCTCTTTAATCATAAATTTCAGTAAGCAAGAGGTTAAAACTTACCAGAAACTGCTTATTTGCAAGGCCCACGTTGTTTGTAGGCAGTAGATTTAAGACTGACTGACTTCTGTGGCAATGCAGATGTAGGGAAAAGAAATGGTGCAGCAAATAAGTGAAAAACTGAAAGCAGAAGGATTTTTTAAATTGACCTAATTTATGAAAAGGAAGATGCAAACAGAGTATAATCTTTACATAACTGGTTCCAGTGCTTCATTCAGTTTAGTGTATGCTTCCTTACATTTTTAATGTGACTCAGAGTTTTTAGCCGACAGTTACTGCTTTCACCTAAAACCATGAAGGATCCACAAAAAGCTGCAAAAGAGTATCAGGTGGTAAGAAGGCCTAAGTATACAACATTAAGCTAACAAAGATAGCAACAGCAGTTTGCTCACTTTGCGGGTCACATAATTGTACTACAGCCAAACAAACACATAAACAGAAAAAGAGAGGAGATGTACAGTAAGAACTACTTCTCAGTGTTTTTCCAGATACAGTTGACCTCAGAATTCAGCTCCCCTCACCGTTGAGGGATGGCCATGCCAAAGAAGGCAATTCCAGTGGTTTCAGTTTAGATCAGCAGGCAGAAGAGAAGCGAGGTCTGTGCAATGCAACATAGAGAAACAGATTTTGGCTTTACTGGGCACTTTATTGTTGCTCAGATGAAACAGGTTGATACTGTTAAGGAGAAACAGGCTATGTCAACCCATACTGCAGTGTAGCTCTTCAACTGGCACCATTTGACTTGGACAAGTAAGGGAAACATGTCAGTGAATTATTTTATACCTACACTTTCAATTTAACAATGTCAGAACTATGAAAGCTGAGGAAAAAACTTAGCCCAGAGGTTTCCTTTAATGACAAAATGCCATCTATCAGACAAAAGGTAAAAATGACGTTTGTCTTCCAAGATATTATGTAAGAATGAAAATATTATTTTCATGAATAACTTTGTATTAGAATTTATATGAAATATATGGAGGAAAATACTAGGTGACATCCATGGAGGGCAAGGGGGGATTCCCCACAAAAACTAAACCAACAGACTTAACAGAGAGAGCTTTGTGACTATGGAATAAAGTCACTGCAATTCCATGGTAAACCATTCACCAGAAAAAAAGTGTGCTTGTCAGAAGATACTTCCAGTATAATCACTCTGAGAGAAAATATTTACCATGATGTCTACATTACGTGTGCTAGTGTTCCTAATATCTTTTTTGGCTGTTTGTGATTTAAGATATAGGTCAGGTTCAAATCTCAGGTCAAGGAGTAGGAGTGGTGTTTAGTTTTGTTTTAAACTGAAAACTAAAAGAAGACGTTTAATGAAAAATAATTCATTTTTTCTGCACACATAAACAGGGCGGGGGGAAAAGGTGGACTTTCTAGGAGGAACAATCCAAATATTCAGATCATGTTTTCAAGAGCGAATAACGTGATCAGAGTACGCTTGTAACTCAGCTTTATTCTTAGTCTGTGTAAGCTTCATGAAACAAATGTGTTCCTAAAATTCAGTGTCCCACTTTGGCTTTGGCAATGTCTTCTTGCTGGAAAATCTGTAGCGCTGCCAGCTTTTATCAGACAGTGTTGTCTTTCATTTGACTGTTAGAAAGATAATTTGGTGAATCCATCCAGAACGAAATGTTGAAATTTATTAGGACTTTTTTGTGGAAGTTCTGCCAGGTCTACAGGAGCTGTAGTTTTTAAATTGGTTGATTCTCTTTTTTGCTGTTTTGGACAAACTGCAGAAAGTGGGCTGAGCACTGATGTTTTAGACTTGCTTGTTGGCAGGTCACTGATGGCATTAGGGTCAGAAAAGAACTGGAGCTAGTGCAAGAAATTCAGAAAAAGCATTAAATCTGTTCCTGGACACATGGACTCATTGCAGAAGTTTTTCTATCCAACTTGCCAGAAAAGCATTCAGAGATGGGAGATCCAAGAACTTTGGAGCAGTGATGTTTCATAGACTTTGTAAGGTAGCTGTGATCACAGACTCCTAGCTGTTCTGAGTTCAGAAAATGTTTGACTAAAATGTAGGACTTGTATTCAAATGATGTTTCAATTTCTAAATGCCTTTTTACCTTTGAAGAACCTTACCAGAGCTGGTAGACGTTATGGAGCCTTGCAAGCCTGTTAAGACTAAATAAGCAGAACTACTCATAAAAACTGTTGTAGATCTGCTAATTATTTTTTTCCCATCAGAACAAAATGCCAGAGAGAACTTCAAAGAAAGAAACAAAAGATAGAGAAAAGAGTGAGCAAGATGAACAGGGAAATTAAACTGGGGGAGGTGGGGCAGATGTGATATCGAACTGTATCGTAACTAATTGCAGACTACATTGTAAAAAAGAGACAGAATACATGTTCTCTTTCTGGTTGCAGATCTGATGGCAGGGTAGCATAGAGATGTCTCCAGTGTCTGTAACTGAGGTAATCCAGGTATTAATTGTCCAGACAATTATCAGTATTCCCTCAGTATACCTTTAGTGGCAAACAAGAACAAAACCAGGGACTCCTGCTTTGTTTGTAGTGTTGCCATCACAAGACTATTTCCTACAATAATTGCCCAGCCCTATTCCAGTACCCTTCCAGCGCTGAGTTGTGGTTTCCTCACATTACAGCACTGAAGTGTTTCTGTGCAGAAAAGCCAAGGTACATGGAAAATGGTGAAACTTCTCTCGCTCAGAAAAGCAACCTCAGCACGCACGTGCCCTTCCGTAGTTAAGCTTGCTCTGTGCTGAAGATGAGAAGTGAAGGAGAGCCTCAAGGTTCCTTAAAAAGTGTATTAGATCTTAATAATTTAATAATGTCAGGGGATTCATAGCCAAATGTAATAAAAGCAGAGACTGGATCCCTGGTATGAGGCTTTTTCTGCCTTCTGTGCTCTCCTCTAGAGGGAGTTATGGGTGTGTTTTGTTTTCAGTCTTTTTATTTTCATTATTTGGTCTTTAGGAAAGACTTAGAATTTTATCACTATTGCTTTTTATCAAGAAGGGTTTGGTCTTATCTGTGAATACTTAGAGCCATTGTTGAGGGTGTTTAATTAACTCTAATTAACAACTCTAAACATACAGAGATGTTTAGATCTCATAAACTTATTTACTATATATATATAAAAATTAACTACCACCAATGTGATACTACACATTAATAAAAGATTATGATAATATTATAAATTTAGATGGTTTAGATCTGATAAACATCACTAAACATCCAGAGAGATAATTGGAGTTTAGAATCTGTGTGAAGGGAAAACAAAGTCCATTTGCATTGACTATAGCAAGAGTAGATTTCAATCTGCACATTCTCCACTTTCACATAAGTCATTTCTACTAAAAGCTTGTCATAGTTCTTCAGTAGAGAACAAGTTTTAAACCGTTTTTAACTTCCCCTTACATGATAATGAGTTCCGTAAGTTGTATGTTATAGTAAGTTGGTTCCTTTACTAAGTAATATATGCATTTCCCCATTAAAACTAAGGTCTCTTAGAGTTGCCTTTCAGAACCCTCTATTTTTAAGGTAATTTATTTAGCTGGAGTTAATTAACTCGTCAAAACAGAATTGTATGATAACTCACTGAAATGTAGTCTGCAAACTCTAAATCAGAGTCATGTATCTAGTTTCTGCCTCATTTAATCAGACTCTTTGAAATTGCTACTGGGTATTTCAGGTCCCTAAGAGAAATGGTGGGTTGTGTGTCAGGTCTGGTCAAGAATTCTGGTTTAACTGGCTTTATCAGAAATTCTGATTCATTAAACCTGAAGCTTTGTGTAAGCATCCAACTGTTATAGATGACAGTTTTCTCAGCTGTTAAGGAGAGAGATGGGCTCCAAAGGTGTGGTTTTGGTGCCTGCCTGCAAACCATTGTTCACATTCTTGCTCTAATTAATATTCAGCTTAGACAGTGGAACAGCTCCAACAGGAAAAATTGGGATAAGCCTATCATGAACTAATTCATAGGCTGGTTGTTTAGTGGCATTTATTAACATTGTGGGAGAGCCAAATTAAAGTCCCTGTTCTGCCAATAAATTGTGTGGCTATGAAATTGCTGTGTGTTAATTCTTAGCAGTTAGCAATTTTTCTTCCTATCCTCAAGAGCCAAGTTTAAGGATTACTTTAAAACATAGTGCAGATTGAATTATGTAGTTTGCACAGTCAGTAACCAAAAGAGAAAGAAAGGCAGCAGAAAAGAGTAGACTGAAAGACGGAGGATGGCCGCTTTCTATGCTCTCACTTGTACTGTCCCTGTAGTACTTAGCAACTGCTTCAGGCCAGGTGTCCTACCTGCTCCGAGAAATTCCTGCTCCACTTGCTTTGCAATGCCACTCTTGATTGTGCTGAAAAAATATCTGTTTGTGGGACCTGCACAGGTTACACATGTCAGAGAAGTTGGAAATATATAGATGACTATATAATCTTTAATATATATATATTTGTTTCGGTCTGATCAGTCCTTGGTTGGTGCTTAGGAATTGTCAGGGGCTGAGAACACTTCATGCAAGCAGGGAGTGGCCCTTGATATACAGTACAACTAATATATATATAGTGCAAATAGATGTTTGTTTAGGCATAATAATTTCATGGCCTCACCGAATTTTGCTCTGCGTGGTCGGGGACCAGTTTATCAATGTCTTCTTAATTATGCAGTGCATTATACGTATGATAGCCACTCTTGCTCTCAGCCAGATGGCAGTCCTCATCAGTATTCAAAACTGATAACGCTGTTTTAAGGAGCTGCAAACAGTTGAATGCTGGGTTAACTTTTGCATCTTAAATTTCTCATTTAACATAACCACTACTCTATTCAGGATTTGGAAAAAAATAGCCACGCTGTGTCTTTTGCTCATTGAATTACATAGGAACAGAGAGAGAAGGAAAAAAGGATATCAAGCAAATGAGGAAATGAGTATTGTATGAGGAGTATGGTTTCATAGCATTTAAAGTCTGGATCGTAATTGGATTTGGGTTTTAAATTCTCCCTTATTAACACTGTTAAATCTTTACCCTGTCCATAGCAATATCTAATCTATATTTTGAGATGCTTCCGGATTCTCAGGATTGAGTCCCTCCTGCAGTTTGAACAGCAAGTGCATTGGTGCGAAGAACTGATGCCCCCGACCAACTCTGGGCTGTTGCTAGGGACAGGCACTCCAGTCTGGTGAAGGGAGGTGCCAGTAGCTGGCAGCAAGTAAGCTACAGGTTACTTGCCAAAGACGAGAGAGAATCTCTTCCACCCAGCTGTGGTCCCATCTCAGGAGTAGTGATCTCTGAGCTGAGAGCAGCGGACACAATAATAATGGGTCAAAGAGCTCAGCAGCCCGAAGTCTAGGGCTAAAACCGTTTAGTTAGGTATATAGCCTTTAATATGTATATGCGAAGTTATCCATAGAGGAAAGGCCGTCAAAAGATAAATGTCACTTCCCTAAATCTGAAGTGATGGCATGGCACCTTGCAGAAAATACAGTCATCACTGAATGCTTTATGCAGTCATAAATGATTTTTTTAAATGGCTTAAAATATGGGGAAGAATTGCCCACTGCTGGAAGAACTTTTTTCTTTTTTTTCTTAGTAGAGCACCCATTAGCACTATTTTCTCCTGATAAACTTTATATCACAGAGACATTTGGTTACTCAAAGTTTACTAAAAATGAGAGTAAAAAATATTTACCCTAAGTTTGACTGTTACTGCTTTTGAATTACAGACAATATTTGTCATTGTCAGACCATGAAACAAAATCCCACAAGCATTCTTGTCTTTCGTTTTTCTATATTGTTACATTTCAATTAAAGTTTATTAGGCAAGTGTTGTTTTAGTTTAAATATTAATTGTTAATAATTACTAAAATATTACCCACCTATTACAAATAGTACTGTAATTCTGCTAGATTGTCTGATTTAGAAAACCAAGACTCACCGTGAGTGTTGGAGTGCATGATGTGTGCCCTTCTGGAGGGTTCGTTCTTCCCCAGTTGTATTAGTTCTTTTACAACAGACACCTCTTTCTTTGTGCCAGGCATATGCTTCAGACAATTTATCTAATGTAGTCATACATCCTAGCAAAGTATAAGTCTCTGGAAAGCAAAAGAAGTTTCCTCTTCTGCCCAAGACTCACAATTATAATTTTCCTCTCCTAGTTCCCTAGGCAGTTCCTCACTGAAATCTACCCCAATGTTTCTGTTCCATTCCACCCTGCGTTACGAAGGTGCAGACTACAACAGCTTGTCTGACATCCCTGTTGTGTTGTCATTTATTGAACACAGAAGCTGCCCTAATAGATCAAACCAGTTGATGCTGAGAGAGATCAGTAATGGATGACTGGAAAGAATATACTCACTTCCATTAGGACCAACTGGTGTTAGAGCAGTCAGAATCCTTCTTTTTTGTAAATGTGTTAAACTCTTGTAGTATTTTGGACTGTATTGTAATTCATTCCAAAGTGGTTGTCTAAAAGAATGACCAGTATCACACTGAAAATCCATGATGGCCTTTCATGGAACGCTCTGCTCAGGACAGACTAACCTCCCTGTGAACATCTTCGCTCACTGTACATTTCCTAGTTCCTTTTGGTCTTACTATTCTGGGTTTTCCTGGGATTAATTTTCGTGACTCAAAGTTGAGCAAGAACAGGATTTTACAGGCGTCTCCAGAAAGAATGCAGAGAAAGAATGACAGTGAGTGAGACAAGAAGGTCTCAGGAAAGGAGAAATATTGCAGAGGAAAGCAAAAGGTCTTGGCTCTGGAGGAAGGAGATGCATGAGATGTGGAATGTCCTACTTAATTTTATGGAAGCCGGGGTTAGAAGAATATTTATACAAATCTGTCTGAACAGAGTGTTAGGATAATTCCAGTAGAGCAGACTGTTGGCATTAACTTTGTTTCAGATAGCCTACTGGTGCTGTTTATCTGTCATCTGTGGTACAGGAGCACAAGTTCTTTACAGCTTCTTTTCTGTTCTAGCCTCACACACCTGTGTAGGCTGAAATCAGTCTTGGTGTGACCTGGTACAATGACCACTGAAAGCTTATGTCAGGAAAAAGTAATTGATGTTGCAGGCTTTCACCGATTTATAAAGAAAAAATTAACCTAAATATTGATTTCAGTCTTCCATTAACTGTTGGAGTAAGCATTTCTTTGTAGGGCACTGACACTTCAAGTTGTTATAACAGTTTGAGAAAATCCGAAAGCTTGTTTCAGTTGATACTATTTTGTGTTTATCTACTGTAAACCTGTGTGAAATTCAATTTATCAGTGAATGGATAAAAGCTATAGTCACAGCAAGATAAATCAGTTCTGGCCTTTTGTTAAAATGTATAACCTATCAGTGGGAAAATCATGGCACAAATTAAGTGGAAATGAAGTCGGATACTCTGTAAAATCACAGAATCACAGAA